>OZ037860.1:272688-586594 GCA_964035575.1 Rhynchopus sp. YZ270_cl-10
ACCAGAAATAACATGGACCAGAACAATGATGGACCAGAACAATTATGGACTTTTTGGGATTTTTTTTTTTTATGGACCTATTTTTCTGGTCCATAATTTTTCAAAAGACGGTATGTTATTTTCTGTCGCTGCAATCGAAAACTGAATGCTTTTGGTCCTTTCATGACATCACTAAAAACCAAAGAGAGAGGGAGGGAAAAAACTCCAAAATACAGCAGTGCAGAGTGTGTGGTGCTGTGGTAGTATCCCTTCCTTCTGCCTGTATCGCTTTATGGTTGTATCAGGGCGTAACGTGTCGCCAAAATATTTTCCAAAAAAAAAGAAGGGGACAAAATGATCCTAAGCTTGTTGAGTAGTTACCTTGGGGGGAAAAAGAGAGAGCAAACGATGAATAAAAATTCCGCGAAATACACACAAAAAAATCGTTTTTTAAAACACAAAAAAAAAAAAAAACGCATCAGAGAAAACACGAAGCCCACACATTCGTACACGTTTCCTTTCCCCGCCCAACATTGCCGAAAACCGAGAAAAGACGTCGCGTACATATCGTGTGGGATAGCGAATGATTTGAAAATAAGCTATTTTTTTGTTTGGGCCACATTTTGTTTGCTTTCTTTAGAAGGACAGTGCAAAATCCCATTTGAAGTCGCCCCCTGTCTTTTCCGCATCGTCCTTGAAGGGCCACCAGTAGCTGTGCATAGGAGTGTTGTTTATTTATTATTGTTGTGTCGACAATCGCCTAAGAACCCACTTAGGGGCTAATAGGGTCTGTACTCAATGTTGGCCGAAGCCTTTTTATGATGTGTGGGATTCTTTGTACATACGGATAGTTTGTGTTCCAGCTGTTGTCGTGCAGCACAAAGGCAAACCCGTCATTGACGCTGACGTCTCCCACCATGGGAGCTGCGAAGGGGTACAGACCTGGGTACCAGCGTACAAGGGCAGCGTCTTTCGTCTCGAAGAACAGTCCAGACGACGTCTTCGAGTGCAGGTGCACCCCTGTCGTGACCGCGTGCAGTCCCTTGCCAGAACCATCCCGCACATCAATAGGGTCCGTCCACTCACCCAGCTTGTCCATGAAGTATTGGTTGTCGGATGTGAACTCCGGGTGGAATTTGAAGTACATCGCCTCTGGGAGGCGTGTTGCGGTCTTGTTGAAGATCTGCAGGGAAATGCCGATCTTCCCAATGGTGCTGAAGTCGTAGCTGACCCACGCCGTCTCGGGTGCGCCGTAGTCTGTGTGGAGGCTTGTGGGGATCTGCATCTTCACGACAACGTGTGTTGCGTTCTTCCACGCAGCGAGCCCGGCTTCGAAGGAGTACGTCGCGTTCTTGCTGATGGCGCTGGTGACATTGGGTTTGCCGTATTCGTCCTCTCCTCCGGTGCCTGCACGCAGGTACACATCGCGCCACACCTTGTACACATCGTCGTTGAGGGACTGGTACAGGAAGGTGCCGAAGGAGCCTTTCCACGTGCGTGATGTGGCGGTGACGGTCAGGTCAGACAGCGATCCGTCCGCAGAGACGTTGAAGCTGGCCCAGCCCATGCTCACTGCAGTGCCCGTCTGCACAGACGACATCCCTGCTGGTGACGGTACGGAGGGCACCATTCTCGCAAACTCTGCACGCACGTGGTCTGCCATGGGGTGATCCCCAAGCGCCTCCAGGGGGTGCGCCACACCGTACTGCCGCTGCTCCGCCCACGACACCATGCATGCGTTCATGTATTTGTCGTTCGCATCCAGCGCCTTGTGGAACTCAGCGTTGCTCCACCCCTCGTTGTGCCAGCCCTTGCCCATGCAGCCGAGGTGCAGCCCCCAGGTGTGCTCGCCGTTCTTCATGAGCTGTCTGGTTGCGTTGAAGAAACGGGCGTCTTGTGGGCATGTTGCGTCTGCCACACAGGCACTGCGGCTTCTTGCGAAGGCACGTGCATGCGCCTCCTTCCAGGGGTCGGACTGCACCCCCATGATCCATGAGTCGGACAGATCGGACGTCACCACGGGGAGTGCATCTGTCACGTTCTTCCCTGCCGCCTGCACTGCTGCGCTGAACTCCTCAAGCGTCGACCCGACCACCTCCGCATCTGGGTACCACGCCTGCACGGTCTTCCACAGCGCCTCCACCGCCTTTGCTGTCGACAGCGGCCCTGCATTGTCACTCTGCCACGCGTACACCATCGCCTCGTCGAACAGCGGCAGCTCAAGCCTTGGCGACTCAGGGTTCTCACCGAGCCCTTCGTTCTCCGGCGCCCATACGCCTTTGGTGTCGACCTGGCCGTAGCCGTATGCATGCCAGAAGGTGAGAATCTCCTTCTGCGACGGAGGCGACGCTACGTCAGGAAAGCTGCCTGCATCCATCGCTACACCATCACGCCACATAAACGCCTGCGGCACGTTGGGGGGCAGACAGCGTCCATTGCCGCCGATGGAGTACGCCGTCACATTCGCCTCCGCAAGCAAGCGGATCGAGGACCGCGGCAGCCCAGGCACGTCCCTCTGGCTCAGAACCCTCTTCGCTGGCACACCCAGGGTAGCGTCCAGGCTGTGCGTCAGGTTGAACCCTGCTGTGATCATATCGGGGTGCGTCGCAGCCAGCTCTGCGTTGGTCGGAAATGCGTGCCACGTAATCCACCCTGCTGTGATGGCAGCACGCACTGTGCTCACCTCCGCCGCCGTGGGACACTTCAGACCATACCCAGTCGGGCAGTCGAGGTACAGCGATACGAGGTAGCTCTGTGTCATCCACTTCAGCTGCGGGCCAGATGCGTTTTCTGCGAGCTCCGCCCCCAGCCGTGCAGCGGTGGGGAAGTACTCTGAGAAGTATTTGTTAATAACACCTGTGGTGGTGTCCGTGTAGCCAGCGTCAAAGTGGTTGGACTGCACAACGTGCACCTTCTTGATGGGAACACCGGTCGTCGAAAAGAAGCAGCTCGGCTCTCCTGTCTCCTTTGCGTAGCAGCAACCACGCGAGACACACATCTCAGACGAGATACCTGCCCACCCACAGTCCACACGCCGTGCTACTGCCGCACACATCACATCATCAGCAGGTGCAATCCGCGAGCCAACCGCCCCACCTACCAAACACAACACCATCACCGCCCCACGCATATTTTACTCTATCTCTTTCCCTACGAATAAGAAGTGAACGGAGAAAGGGGGCAACAATAGTATAGGGTAAAGAGAAAAGGTTTATGGGGGTTTCACTTCTTTTACACAGGGTGGGGGGTGGTGGGGGTAAAATAGCGATGTTGCCGACCGTTCTACCATTTTACCGGTGTTTTTGGGGATGATACTTTTGCTTTATCAAGAAAAATACAACATACACCCGAGCGAGTTAGAGTTGGGTCTGAAGTGGGATAATAAAGAAACCCCGCTGTGTCATGCCTTCCTTCGTTATTTTATTAAAGAACACCCTCCCCCTCCCAAACCAATCTACATCTCTTCAAAAAAGGTTGACTTGAAATACAAAGCCCACTCGTGGCAGTGTACCTAAGAAATATTTGGTGCTGCCACGTCATGGGTGCATGCCACTTGAAACCTCTCGCTCAGATGAGTGGGGTGGGGGCGAAAGACAACTACGTGATGAGTGATTGACGCATCGAAAATCACTTTACGCATGAAGATCGTTTGTACCTTGCTTCCATGAAACCCCCCCAGTATCTTGAAAAAGACACTAAAAAAAAAGTTGGCAGATGGAATCTAAATCTTGCATTCTTGATTCACTGAGTTGCAAGGTGAATGTGCATCTCATGTACACATGGTGTGGCTGATTCGGGGTGAGTCGCACGTTACCGCATTTTTTCTCGCCCCCCCTTTCAGCAACACATCTTTAAAACGACCTGTAAGAAATTTTATCGCAGGTTACAAAGGTCGTGGCGATGTGATCCTTACCCCAAGGGTCTTATCACTTTGCCACACGAAAGGCGAAACTAAACTGAATGGAAAAAAGAGGAAGTTTGGTAAGATGACCCTAAGCCCCTAGGGTGCTTAGCATCAAGAAGACTACCAAATCTACAGAAAGATCGAAAAGATATAACGAATGTTCACAGAACTAAACTTGAGCAACGGACAAACGCGTAATGAGGTAGATATGCCGTAAAAAGAAACCCTAAAAAGATAAGGGGCGGCTACCAAAAACAAAGAAAAGTTTATAAGATGATCCTAAGCCTCTCGTGCTTAGTCTCCTTCAACAAAACTGCTGTATAGTCAGCGTCACGCCTACCTCGGTAGGTTACTGTAATACAGTGGGGGGAAAAGAAGATGAATGTGTCTCTAGTGCGCACACATCTTTGATCACTATCGTGATGGCGCCGGGTGTGAAGATGGGCTGTCTCTTCGTAAGCTTTGCAAGAGATAAACGTAAGCCTGACTATGCTTCGTCTATGCGACTAGAAATGCAAAGCCCTCTCGTGACAGTGTGTCCTCCAACAAAAAAAGTGGAGATTTGCACAACTGTGGCAACACAACCGAGGCAACTGCACAATAATTGCACTCTTATCAGGAAAATAAGACATGTGTGTGCATCCACCGATAAATGAAGGGAAACTGAGAAGAAATAAAAAGACAGTTGAAACGATGAGTCTCAGTTCCCCTGTGCTCAATCACAAACCCGTTTACGGGTCCACCCGTCTAAATGGGTTCCTCTTTCGCCCCCCACCCGCCCCTCCCAAACTTAACAATATGCTTCTGTGCATGCATCATCAAAAAAAAACACAACTTTTTAACCCATAAAAACACACAAATCAGGGGAAGCTGATAAGCTCCCCACCCCCACTCCCCCAGACAAAATCCACATTTTTTTCAAAAATCTAAGTTAAAAACCCCACCCTCCTTCCCATCTCCCATACCCCCCAAAAAAACCAAATTAACCTATTTGACTGCTTACTTCTAATTGAGCGAACGCAGTGGGGGTGTACCCACCGTGGGGTTTGAGGAGGTGCAGGACTGCGAAGGTAATTGCTAAGAAGCCGGCGAGCGAGCCTGTTCCGAGAAGGCAGCCTGCGAGGAGGTGGTTGTCGCCGCCGATCCAGGAGCGGGTGGCGATGATGAGTCGTTTCTGGCCGATATTGCTGACATCGTAGCGCTGCTGCACTGCAAGATCGTAGACCCCAGGCGGCAGGTCCAGACTGAACTTACGAAGCAATTTCATCCCCGTTGGTAGCGATGACGGATTCATCCACACCATAAAGTCCAAATCCTCCTGGACAGGCATCCGATGCCCAAACTCTCGCCAATAGTACCCGCCGTTGAGATACGCCTCGCCCCCGGGCACCTTGTCCCCCGTCGCTGTCACCACCTCCACCGCAGGCTTCCCGGAATAGGAAAACACGTCGTCGCGGACTGGGGTCGGCTGGAATTTGGTTTTGCGGTCCCCAGGCCAGGCGATGTCCTTCTTCTCGCAGCGGTTCAGCGCGTTGGTGATGTTAAAGCTGCCTAGGAAAGGGTCGCCGTTCGGGTAGAAGTCAGAGGTGTTGCAGATCAGGGTGTCGTTTTTGCTGGGGAAAAGAGTGAATGTTGGGTATTAGAAATATTCACAAAAAAGGGTAATGAAACAGTGAAATTCTGATAAAATTTCGGGTCGTTTTGGCGATTTTAGAGAAAATGTTGGGAAATTATACCTTATGACGTATGAGTCATTGAACATGAGGTACGCCATCTGCCCGCAGGGTCCTAGCGTGAGGTCCTTCAGCGGCGTGCGGATGGCGTTCGGGTACACCGCGATGTAGTCCTCCTCACTGCCGTGGTTGCCTGCGACGTTTGTGTACGGCGGGCACGCATCCTCATCTGCACAGCTGCAGTCAGCCTCGCCTTGCAGCTGGCTCCAACTCAAAGAACGCACGAGGTTACGGAAGTTCTGATTGTACGACGTCAGCGAGTAGTACAGGAAGACGGGCTGCTCAAAGGTCTCATCGAGGGTGAACTGCATCGTCGTGAGACAGTGGTCCTGCACCTGCCCGGGGGTCGGGTCTGCGAACCCAGACAGCTTCACCCTTCTGTCATAGGTGCATGCATGGTCATGCTCGGAGTAACTAATCACCTTTTCTTTGTACCCCTGAGACGCAACCAGCACCAACACCCCCAAAGGGATGAACACCGCTGCCGTCAAGATCAGCCCGCTCACCACCCACGGTGGCGAGTGCATTGCAAAGAAGGTGTCACGTGTCTCCACACCAGACACCTTGTGAAGTGCATTTTTGAGCACCCTCTTGCAACCATTAGTTTTGGCCTCAGGCATCCCGTTGTGCACGGGATGGGAGGAGGGGGGAAGGGAGGGAAGAAAAAGAGGAAAGGGGAGTAAGGGACGGGGTTGTGCTGTGTGCTGTTGTGTTGAGGGTTTAAAAAAAGGGGGTTGTTTTTTGTGGGGCATTGTATACAAAAAATGTGTCCCCCTTTTTTTTTTGCTATTCGTTGCGGATGACCACTTCCCTGTATTTCTGTTCTTGTTTTTCTTGTCTTTTTTTTATATTTTGGGGAAACGTTGCATTTTTTTGTTTGATTTTGAAGCCTCGAAGTTTTTTTTTTTTTTTTGGAAAAACAGGGAATGTAGTATCGACGCGCCACAAGACTGTACTTATTTTGTTTTTGCTTGCTTTATCCCCATATGTTTTTTTTTTCCCCTCTTTTTTTTTTCAATCTTTTTTGAGAGGCAACTACTCTTGCAGAGACAGAACTAAAAAAAAAGGAAGAAAAAGTGAAAGCGGTTTGCCCAAAACAACATTTGGACAAAACATAACCAAAAAAAAGAAAAAAAATTAAATCTGGGGAAGGGGGTTTGATCAGGACACGACGTTCCCTTTCTCTCTCTCTCCCCCACCCACCTTTTTCCCTTTCCCATTTTTTTTATTGTGCAGGTTAGCGTATTTTTGTGGAATTTTTCACATCACAGAGGACACAACAGGGATTTCCCCCTGCACCTCCTCCTTCACCAAAATCTTCCGCACTTTTCCTCCCTCCCCCAATTTTTATTTTTTTTTTGAATTTTTTTTTTCTTCTAGTTGGCCTCCTCCGGCTCCGGCTTCTCGTCATCGGAGTCGCCCTCCTCTCCTCCCATTCCGGGCATACCGGCCATTCCCTCCATTCCGGGCATTCCTCCCATGCCACCGGCACCTCCCATCTGCGCCATGAGCGAGGCCATGTCCATGCCCTCGGGCATACCGGGCATTCCTCCGGGTCCTCCCATTCCGGGCATTCCTCCCATTCCTCCCATACCAGGCATTCCACCCATGCCGCCCATACCACCGGGCATGCCGCCCATGCCTCCGGGCATTCCTCCGAAGTCGCCAAGAGCGTCGGCACCGTCGAGCTCGTCCTCGTCCTTCCACCTGGCCCAGTCAACCTTGACGAAGTTAGTCTTCTTCTCCGTCAGCTTCTCCCAGAACCCGTCGTCCTTCTTCTGGAGCTTGATCTGGATCTCGCGCATGGTGTTCGAGAATGTGCTCTCCTCCGGCTTGATCTCACCCTCCAGCGCAAGGGCGAAGGTGTGTGCGGTCTCTCCGACCTTTGCGGAGAAGTTAACCGCCTTCTCCTCGAACTTCACGTCCACGTCAGTGGCGTCCACCAGTGCGACGGTGAGGGTCACGAACTCCGCACGCTGCGCCCATCCGACCTGAGGAGGCATTGTTTTCTTGTTGGGGAAACTACTTAAACTAATATCTGCAGAGTGGGGTGTGGAAGAGGTGGTGGGGAGAGGGAAGGGGAGGGGTTGATTTGAAGCGGATGCACAAAGTGCCTCACCTCGGTACAACATTATGCAGATTGGCGTCATGTTTCCGCTGAAACTTTGGCCATTGGTGTTCTGTCAAGAGAACAGAACGCAATTCGAGGAATAATGTTCAAGAAAAATCAGCATGCCAAGCTATCTGAAATATAAGGGGGGTGTGTAGCGGGTGTGTGTTCGTAAGTAGCAAAGGTGGCAAGACTGCAACACCATCCCCATCCCCATTACCATCCCCTACTGCCAAAGATTGTTTTTTCCCCCTCGTTGGTACAAAAAAAAAACACAGAGCCGAACAAAGCCTTCCGCATTCCCTGCGTATAGCATAAGCCCTTCGGTGAAAGGGTACCTCGTTCTGTTCTTCACGATAGAAAGAGAACATATTCGTATACTTTCAGTTCACAGAATTGAAAGTATTTGAGAGGGTCGACATATGGGTCGATTTCAAAACCCCCCCCCCCCCCCCCAAAAGTTCTTTTTTGTCTTTTTCATGATATAGGCAGTTTTTTTGCAGTCTGAGGTCCGGAACCGCCCCAAAAACGATTTTCTGGGAGGTTTTGGGTGGTTTTGGGGCGAAATGGACCTTTTTTGACCATTTTTATGGTATTTTTAGGCTGTTTTTGGCCCTTCTTCTTACACAGCCTATTGGGGGTCAAAATAGCTATTTTTGACCAAAAAACACAATTTATTTGACGCCAGGAGGCCTCCGTTGGCCCAAATATATCCCAAAAATGGGCTGTGAGCCCAATCCGACCTGTTTTGGGCACATTTGGCACTTTTCTTGGTGCTTATTTGATGTTTTTTGGTCAAAAATAGCTATTTTGACCCCCAATAGGCTGTGTAAGAAGAAGGGCCAAAAACAGCCTAAAAATACCATAAAAATGGTCAAAAAAGGTCCATTTCGCCCCAAAACCACCCAAAACCTCCCAGAAAATCGTTTTTGGGGCGGTTCCGGACCTCAGACTGCAAAAAAACTGCCTATATCATGAAAAAGACAAAAAAGAACTTTTGGGGGGGGGGGTTTTGAAATCGACCCATATGTATCCTTTGAGAACATTTAAATGCTGAAAATGTTCTATCAAAGGGGGGGGACCACGGGCAACGGGCAGGCCCCTTTCAGTGTCGTCGTCTCTTCTTTGCAGGCTCGAGGCTCATCATGTCTCCCTGTGGATGCATTTATTTTAGTTTTTGTGTCAACAATCGCCCATCCTTTCAAATATCACATTACTATAAGATATGCCATATGGCAGGATGTTTGCAGTGCCACCACATCACCCCCCTAAGGCTAAAGAGACAGAGGTAACCAACACACCCTGGTATGATGCCTTTTTTTGTCGTTAGTTTGCTTTGAAAGAAGTTGAAAGTGCAAACGCCCCTCATCGGCGGACGCACGCACTAATTTTTTGAAGAAAAAAAAAAAAACGAGAAGAAGCAGAACCTCAGCTTAAACTTTTATCTCGAAGTATCAATGGTGGGCCAAAAAAAGTGAAGTTGATAGTGCAAACGCCTCTGGGACGCAGGCACTGACACTCCGCGGGTTATCGAACCCCGGAGTGTTGCGCTTGGGTGGGACTTTTTTTTGGTTTACAGGGAAGCTGTAAACCAAAAAAAAGTCTAAAAAAAAGTAGATTAAAAGTACATCAAAAGGGCAACGTGCCACACCAATCAAGAAAAGAAATCAACGGACACAATGGTGCGCATCTTGATGCATATCTCCTCACGACTCATACCATAGACGCCCCACCACCCTGCGTCGGTGCTGGGAGTAATGAGAGAATCGATTGCCCAAGGGTGGACCCCACACCTTGGGGTGTCGCGGCTAGTGTCGCTTCGGCCTCGGTGGCGCTCTCAGCTTCACCTCCACCTTCACCGTCACATCCACCCACACCCGCACCTTCTACTGACGCTGTGTTGACCGGCGCCGGGAGGTTCAGACCTGCGGACTGTGCACCTTCGGCGTCGTCTCCATCATCCTCATCCATAGCCATAGCATCGCTTTCCTGCACCACTGCAGGTGGTGGGGGTGGTGGTGGCGGCGCAGATCTGAACAGACTTTCCATGCCACCTCCTCCGTACGCAGCAGGGGGTCCGGAGGGGATTGGTTGTTGTTGTTGTTGTTGCTGCTGCCTCCTCGGATTGGCCACCTCAATAACGTACTTTCCCCCCTCACCGAACTCAAACCAAGGGTTAAACAGCATCTTCTCCACCTGCTGCGGCTGGGCACACCACGTTGTGTCACTGCGGTCCATCACACCGCGGGTGAACCCTTTACGCCCTTTCCCCTTCCCTTTGCCACCTTTGCCCCCTTTTCTACCCTTACCACCACCCTTTCCTCGGTGTTGGTTGTGCTGCTGCTGGTGGTTGTGGTGTTGCTGCTCATACCCAGAGTGCTGGCTTGGAGGGAGATTCATGGTTGCGCTCTCTGTGTGTTACGCTGTTTTTCTGGAGAGGAGGAGGGGATGATTGTGTGCTACGAAAGAACCGCAAAAAATGTGCACAAAAAAGAGTCAAAAGAATTGTCATAGAGTTCCGATCCACCCTTTTCGACATACTGTTGTACATCGACGAACTAATGGTTCGTCTGTACAGTATGTTTAGGGTGGGGGGTTTTGCTTAGGCTTTTGGTGATGTTTGGTTAGCGGAGGGGGTGGCTATTTTATTTGAGAGAAAACGATGCAAAGAGGTGGCGGGTGGTAGAAAGGAAAAAATGTGCTGCAAATTGGGGGAGCAGACATCTCAACTTAAGAACAGAGAAAGGTTGGTAAGATGAACTCTGTGCTTCAACCTTAAGATGGAAAAGAGGTGTCGTGAGATGAACCTAAGCCTCTCGTTGCTTGGTCACACAACAAAACAAAAAAAAGAAAGTTTATAAGATAAACCTAAGCTCTCGTGCTTAGTCACCTTAAAAACAGATGCGTTGATAACACATTGGGTGCACGCGGGTTGTTTGTATTGCACACATCTCCTCCCCTGTTTCGAAAATAAAAAAAATAAAATAAGAAGAAGTGTTTCTCTCCACGGTTCCTTGTCATTTTCTGTTGAGGTTTCGTGGGTTGCTATATTAAAAATAGACGCTTTTTTGACGGATTTTTTTGAGAAATTGCGGGTGCATTCTTTACACCCCTTTTTACCGACGTTCTTTTTTGTGGAAAGTTAGGGAGAAAAAAAGAAACTAAGAAAAACTTGATGACTGTGTCTCTCTCGCACACACACATCAATTCACTATCGTTATCACACTGGAACACTCTGGGTTTGGAACAGTTGTTTTGTGATTTACCCTTCGAGCAGAGCTTTATTTTTTTTTTGCAATTTATGCATACTTGTAGCTAACTAGCCGTGGTACGTGGCGATTTTGTTTCCCAAAAGAAAGAAAAAAATCGGCCGGAAAGAAATTTTTTTACCCAGGAAAAAAAATTTTACCCAGGGAAAAAATTTTCCCCCAGGAAATAATTTTCCCCAAGGAAATAAATTTCCCTCAGGAAATAAATTTGCCCCAGGAAATAAATTTCCCTCAGGCACTAAATTTCCCTCAGGCAATAAATTTGCCTCAGGCAATAAATTTCCTTCCAGGATATGCACCTGGGGAACTGGGTTGCATCCTGTATCTTAAATTTTTTTGCCTGCGGCGCCATTTTTTCATTTTTTGCTCCGCAAAAAAGGGTTCGTTGAGTGACTCTGGTGACAGGGATTACGCTCCACGTGTGGAACGTATGGAAATCCATACGTGAATTGTTTTGAAAAGGTGGAATCCGTACGTGTCCATACGTGGTAATTTGGGTTTTGGATTGAGGCTGGGGTGGGGTTAGGTGAGGAGTGGGGGCTCCGCCCACCTCTCACCTACCCCCCACAGAATTCTATTTTTAGAAGACAATTTTCTTCTATTTTACCGGAAAAGGAAGATGCACGGCGGCGCGAGCTTTCAACCCACCCTTCCCGCGACATAGTAGGCAATTTTAAGCGCAATTTTTAGAAATGTTGCGTACCGTGGCTTCGCTAGAAACTTTCGTTTTATCAAAATATGGAAGTAAAATTTACGGAACTGGACGATAGTTACCAACAAAAGTGCCATTTTATGTCAACATTTTAAAGAAATGTTGCGTACTGTGGCTTCGCCAGAACCTTTGGGAAGCAATGAGGAGTGAGAAAGAAGGATAAGGGCAAAGAAAAAAGTAGCGTACCATGCGCCTGCGGCGCAAGCTTGCATTACATCCTTTCCATGACATAGTTTGGCTGTAAAAAAAGGTGCAATTGTAAGCGCATTTTTTAGAAATGTTGCGTACCGTGGCTTCGCCACGAGTTTAACACTGAAAAGATGGGGAATATGCTTGAACGCGCTGTTGCCCTGTTTCTCAGCAACAAGCGTCACAGATTCAAGAGAAAACGGAGGTGTTCCTGCTAATGGCGGAGGAGTTGGAAAACGTCGCTCCCCCCGTATTTGTTTCCGGAATTGAGCTTCTGAGGACCTTTTTCGCGCGAAGCGCGAAAATTTTTTTTTTGCCAAAAAGAAAGAAATTGGGCGTGGAATTCTAAAATTTTTCGGGAAAAACGGCATATTTAGCGATAAGTATGAATTTATGGATCAGAACGCGCAGCCATTTGAATCGCTCTTTAGGGAATAGCTTCCTTTCTAGCAAATGATGGTCTGCTTATTATTCGGTTTTGCGGAATAAAGCGTTCTTTGTATCTATGAAGAGCTCCACACAAAATGTAACTGGTGGGTCGACGGTGCTCCACTTTCAATCATTCCTAGGCCCATCTGAGGATGGACACGAAGCCTCCGTGCGTATCACTGCTATACAAGGGAGCAGTGCGTTGTGTACCTCTGAAAAGAAAGTGAAGTTATTAATGCAGGCACCTCCGACTGACCCACGTACGATGCCAGCCATCCGGATGAAAGCACAAGTACCCTGCGGCCAACAACAGAAGATGTAAAAAGGAAACCTAATGACTGGCCCGTACCGTAAGAGAACGAGGGCGGTTCACAACCGCTCGACAGCCGGCGGCCCACCTTCCGTTGAAGAGTTGTGAGCTTACAGGTACTGCAGTTCGCTGCACCCAACGCTTGATGCACGATAGTCTACACAAGAGAGCAGAAACCCAAAAACACAAAAAGGGGTGGGCGGGGGGGTCACAACATCTCTCTCTTGGCGCCCCATGCTGTACCGACAGTTGGGCCTCACCCTTTCTCTTAGGGATATACATGGACGTCCTTACAGGCAGCACACCGTAACCCAAAGGCGTGGCAGAGACTCCGTAGAGCGACTCTGGCCTGACCGCTGGCCATTTATGCTCCGGGTGCGAGCACCCATCATAGCATAGGGGGGCCAGCCTGACCCAGCATTTATATACCCTGCCAGGGTGAACTAGCATAAAAGAGGGCAGGGGCGTTTAGACCCTGAGGACTAGGGGAAGTCCCGCATACCCCAACAGAAAGACAAAGGCTATGCACTGGTGATATAGGAGAGGCAGGGTTGCTGAAAAACAAAAAGACCCTGAAGGCACAAAAACGCCCCGCATACCCCTCCTCGCCTCCTGTTTTGTAATCTCTCAGGTAGGAGACATCGGTTCGAGCGGTCAACACCTTCATAGAGTTTCTGGAGGAACGGACCCCCGGATGCATTCCCGGATGAAAGAAAAGCTTGGCAAAGATGAACCCAAGCCTCTTTATCTGTACTTATATGGGTCGATGCGTAAAACCCCCCCTCCCCTAAATTTCACTACGATTTTTGAGGTTTTACCAGAAATCAGCGCCGAAAACTGCCCAGAACCACCCCCAAAACCATTTTCCGGCGGGTTTTGGGGGCTTTTGGGAAAAAATATACTTATTTTGACCCATTTTGGGGTATTTTTGCGTGTTTTTGGGCTATTTTTACTCCCTACCCCAGAACAGATAGACACATAAAGAATGCCCAGAGTTGGACTCAACAGCTACCTTGATATAATCGGTGACTCCTCTGACGAGGAGCACGATCCTGTCCCTCAAGAAGAAGAAGAGATGACTGCCCGTCACCGCATGGCTAAGAGAACGCGGTCTTTTATTTCTTCAGTTTCCTCAGTTTCACATAAAACGTGTAAAACCTGTGGTAAGACGGGCCACAATACACGTTCATGTCCAAAAAAGCGTCGCACATCATAAAAAAGACCCCAAAACACCCTCCCAGGGTCCCCAGGCCCCCCAGACCCCCCAAACACCCCTTGTACATGCACCTCGACCTCTCATAGCCTCCCAACAGAAATAAAAAAAAATCAAAAATCATAGTGAAATTTAGGGGAGGGGGGGTTTTACGCATTCACCCATATACATCTAAGATATAGAGAGTGTACGAACAGTCTCGAGAACGGATGTATTTCCTAAAAAAAAACTGAACGAAACCAATGTAAACTAAAGACCTTAACAAAACGTAACAGAAGAAAAAGTGAAGTTGATAGTGCAAACGCCCCCTCTGGGACGCAGACACTGAAAAACAGGCATAAAATGCCTGCTGGAGGGAAAAGCAGAAGAAATGGTGTGATTTTCCCAAAAAAAAAATTGTAAAAAAGGTTCCCACCTAACCCCCATCATGTGGGGCACACCAAGGAAAAAAGGGGAAACAAACGCTGAGATTTATGGGGTTTGGTCAGATGAACCTAAGACTGAAGATCTTGCGTATCATGTACTTTGGCATCTTTTTTAAAAAAATACCCTCTCCTATGCCTCTGATTTTGCGGTGGTTGAAAAGACAATTGAATCAGGAAAATACGTTTTTTACGAATCAGACTAAGGTCACAAAGCCATTTTGTTCCCTTCGCCCTACGTCCACACTGCGCACACAAAGTATTCACTGAGGACTTCGCTTTTTGAAAGCGGTAGCACAAAAAATAGCGGGGAAAATAACTTTGATCATCAAGAAAGGCAACAGCCCAAGGGCTTTCTTTGGTAACCTCGGCATCAATTTTCAGTGCGATAACAAACGAACTAAGAGAAATGGGGTCTGCCCTCAACGCGGGGGAGGGGGGGAGGTTACTGTTGTTCTTCTTCTTCCCATCGCTATGCAGAGACCGCGACTGCTGGGCGGAGCTGTTGCGACCATTTGTGTATCGAGGCGTCGATTGCAGACTGGTCTGCACGCTTCATCCACCAGAGGGCTGCTTGGTGCTTCTCTGGGAGGACCTGCATGAACATGTCTCTCGGGCTGGCCAGGAGCATTGCTGTGACAGCTAGGATGCTGTCCTCGTTGTCGCGGTCGCGCACACCACGCACATCCTCGCCCCCCTCCACACCTTTAATGTACTGATGCAAACGCCCCCCAACCACCGTCTCCAGCAAGGCCGCATCCTTGCGCATATCCTCCACAATCCCCGACACAACACGTTTGTTCAGACTCGCATCGCAGGCCACTCCACAACGCAGTGTTTTTACCAATCTAGGTACATCTGAATCGCTTGCCTCGCTCGCAACCACGCAATACCCGTCAACCAACGAGCCGTGCAGCTCCTTCAACGGAACCCAATACGGCGTGGTGTGGTGTCTGTCAACATCAAGAATAAGAACGCTATCCGAGGCACTATGGTAGCCTGCGATAGGAGAGAACATCGCCGTCGCACTGCCTTCACAGCGTCTGCAGTTCCCACCACCGAGAAGACGCGCTTTGTCAAACATCGGCACAAGAAAGGACGTCTGCGAGCTAGCAATGTACTGTACGTGAATACGGAAGGTGCTCAGATCGGTGTCCTTCTTTGCGATGGCAGAGACACTACAGTCCGAATGAGACGCAAGCGCACGCTGTGCGAGACACGCAAACCCTGACAACGACAGCATCGCGTCCGACCCCTTTGACAGATTACACCGTGTTGCTGCACGCAGCATGTCTGAAGAGAACCACCGCCACACACCCTTCCAAATAGGGTTCGCTGTAACATCAGTCTCCCCTGGGTCGATATGCATTGCGTTCAACAACATTGCCAAACACTCTGCCCCTGAGTCCGCATGCGAATCGTGAACAGGCAGCGTCTGGTACTGTTCTGAGAGGCGGAAGTAGTTTTCGTGGTAGCCCTCGCACAACGCCTCAGCGAACATCCGCTTGCCTGCTGTAGAAGAGAAGCTGATGGTGTCGGAGGGTGGCGGTGGTGGTGGCGGTGCTGGGTAGAGGTCGTCGTTGAGCACTGCGACGGAGGAGTGCCGTCTGCGTTGCTGCTTCAGCTTGAAGGGGAGCTGCGGGACAACGCTGCTGGGCGGGCCTGCAAGGGGGGAAGGAGGGAGGGGAGTGTTGAGAATGTTAGATTCATAAGAGAATGGAAAGGAAGTGTGGGAAAGGTGCATACCATCTGTCTCGAGGCCAAACGTCGTTGCCAGTTTGACAGTCGAGGTGGAGTGGGACCCCTGTGATGCGACGGTCTTTGTGGAGTCGATAGTCACAACACGGCGCTGGCGTGCTGTGGGGCGCGTCGTTCTCTTTGAGTTCGCTGAGTTCGCGAGAGTGATGTCCTCGATGTCGGGTACTGTGGAAGGGGTTGGGTTTGGGTGGAAACAGGTTTTTTTAATAATAATTGATACTCATATAGATGATCCTCTCATGCTTGGTCACACTATCTACAAGGCAGCGCTGTTGATGCAGCGCACCGCAGGGCGGTGCACTGCTATGGCAGAACAGCTTCCAGGAGGAGTAACTCATTGCACTGATAGGAAGGAACCCTGGGAGGGGGGGTGAGGAGGAGGTGTGGGGCAGCAAATCATACCCGAGGACCGAGTGCTGGAGGCATCAAATAGAGGGCATTTCTGGCAGAATCGGCGCGCCCCTTTGCACACACCACTGACCCCTGCAGTGCACACACCCTGAAGCATGCTTATGCTGTGTGCGACACCTTATTTTTCAAATATTATTCGGAAATTTTGATTTTACAGAAAATAAAAAAAAGCAACAGTGCTTGTGTATTTCCTGTATTTGCATATTGGTGCGGTGTGAGGAGAGGACGACAAATGCAACTAAAGACGCTAGATCGCTGTTATAAAAAACCTTTGGCATTTTCCGTCCCCGGCTCCGGCAATATTAGGCTACCCATCTGTAAAGATGGACCGAAGCCTCTTAAACAAAAGTGCTGAAAACACTCGAAATTCAAAAGCGTGGAAGAAATGTAGTTGGTTTGGCACTTCACCTAACAATTCAAAAAAAAATGCACCCACATCATGCACATCATTTTAGAATGTGGTCTTGCGACAGCACTCTTTTGCGCATGATGTTGTACGGCACATCACTCATTCATAGCTCGGTACGTGGCGGAGATGTCGTTGTTGCCGTTCTTTTCTGCCAGGTCTGTCACGTTCATGCCATCGAAGTTGCATATGGTGACATCAGCTGCTGCCTGGGAGATGACCATCATGCATCCACACTGCTTGATCACACCAGACTGTGTAGGTTTTGATTATTGACCAGTTGAGTATGATGTGAACACTTTCTTTTAATTTTGAGTAAATTTTTTAGATTACAACACGAAAATCACAGCCATACACGAGAAACACTACAGCAATATTTGTTCACCAATGATTTTCAGGGGGTTTTTGCTATGGGCGGGGGGTACCGCGAAAAAAAATGGGTTATTGGGGGTCAAAAAAATACATACGAGGGACATAACAATGAAGTGCGCTGCAGTGCACCCCGTTGCCTCGTCAATGGCGTTCACAACCGCCCCTTGTCCTATGAGATAGCTGATGATGGCCTTCCTGCAGTAGTACCCTGCCGTCATCAGCGGCGTCTTGCCGCACTTCGTACGCTGGTTCACGAAGCCCTCACCCACAAGACGGGACACCTCGGCCATGTCGTCCTCCTTGATCGCCTTGTGGATTGGTGGCAGCTCCACCCGCTCTTCATCCGTCCCGACACACATCTCCTCAACACTTTGTTATCCACGAAACGTACTCTGTGTGGCAATGTTTTAAAAAAAAAAGTGCAAAGAATCATGTGAAATGAGAGTACATTTGACCAATACAAAAAGCCCTCACACGCCTCTGTACCTCAGAGAAACGCATGCGGAGGGGGTGGGAAATACAATGAAAAAATGCTGCTGTGACAAAGGTAGCTTCGGTTGTGAACAGCGTTTTGCGATTAATATCGTTGAACAGGAGGAGAAGTGGAGTGTATGGTTTGTGGGTGGAAGAAGGGGAAGAAGGGGGAAGAGGGGAATGGAAAGAAGAGTTGTCGTTCTTTTTTAGCATTACCTTATATGTCGTGGGGTGTGTTAGCTTCTTGGGTTGGGATGGGGAGGGGCGGTTATTTGCTTAAATGTTTTAAAAAATTTTAAAAGTTTCAAAGAAAAAAATGTTTTCCGCAAAAAAAAAAGAGGAAACCGAACGCAAAAAAGAAGAAGAACAGCTTGTAAGATGAACCTAAATCTCTCTTAGTCACCTGAAAAAAGAAAAAAAGAAAAGAAAACGTAAACAATTTCGCAGCGTGACAAATAAATAAACGGAAAAAAAAAAAATGAATGGGGCCCATTTGTCCAGCCCTTTCTTTATCAGTCGTTTTTTTTGGATGACATTATGCCAGGTACCCTGGCTCGCTCAGATCGACAACGTTATATAAGATGAACCGAACACTCTCGTGATTAGTCACCTTGCAATAAAATGTACAGGCACCTCAATGAGAAGAACTCATTATGATGTGGTCACACAAAATGGAGTGGTTTGGGGTAATTATTGCCAAATTCACAAAAAAAAAATTCACAAGTATTCATGAACATGAAAAATTTATGTTTTTTTTTTTTGTGAATTAGAAAGTACCCCAAACACCACCCCAACAAAAATGAAGTTAAAAGGAGAAAAAGTCTGTAAAAAAAAAAAAAATTGTGATGAATCTCTTCGCTGAGCTCACCATAGGTATTTCAATATGCAATCAACAAATTGATAGCATAGGAGGGATCAATAAAAATGTTCCTTTAAAAAAAAACCCTCCAGGATGTCTCCCAACGTTCAACGGAACCAAAAGTGTTAGGTAGGAATGTGCTTCGTTGACCCTGGAGGGGGGTACATTTCCCTTAGTATTGCAGACTCTCATGATTTGTTCGGTGAGAAGGTTGTCCCTATGAAAAGGCTAGGGTCTTCAAAGGAAATAAGCATTGTGGTGGGTTGGTGGGAAAGAATGCGCGAAAAAGGAGTGCAAATACGCAATATGCCCGAAAAAGCAATACTTTTTGCTGTCCACATAAACCACACACACAGAACGTCCTTCTCACACGGTTTTTTGATGAGTGCCTTTTGTTTTTGTTTTTTCAATTTCCGTCATAACTCCAAAATAAAGATTTTTTTTAAAAATAGCCCATCCAACGTCTCGTTGACCCACGAAAAGAGAGAGAGAGAGAAAAGAAGAAACCTCGAAAGATGCATGTGCCTATCGTACGCATATATCTAAAAAAGATTGGATAGTTGGTAAGATGATCATAAGCCTCTCTGTACTAAGTCACCTTTTGGGGGGGAGAGGGGGTGAGTTGGTTGGGGAGGGGATCTTCGAAAAGTTTGGGGTTTTTTTTGAATTTTGTTTACTTCTCAGGTTCTTCTGAAAGAAAGCGTTTCGAAATATAAAAAAAAAAAAGACACAGCTGCTTTTTGTTGCAATTTTATTTTTAGTCTTTCCCCCCTTTTCTTTATAAAATAGGGAGCTTTGACCCACCCGACCCCTTAAGCCCTACTCTCTCCCCCCCGCCCATTTCCACATCAGATAGTACTGCCCTGCTTTAGCCACACACATAAGTGGGCTACACTCCGTTCAGGCGTTACCCACTCTAAATCCGTTATCAAACACACACACACACACACACACATACATAGCTAAAAAGTGCACATTACTGATCACCAATCGCAGCACAGCTTGGGAAGTACACTGGTACACTGCTGAGCTACCACCACTACATCCTTATATGGGTGACAGACCTACGTTCATGAGAGCATGCTACAGTACAACACAACAGAGAACGTTCCTTGTGAGCTCACGTTTAAGTGAGTGCAGGGTTGGCATCGCACGGCTTCATTTTCTGTGTGTTCCATTTAGAGAGCCAAGAAGCCTTTTGGCACAAAAACGTTTCCGTCAGCTCTCAACCGACTCACCCACTAGAGGGGGAACCCTCCGCCGTTCTCTGCTCCTCGTTTCCAGCAACCCATTTGCCGTCCGCGCCTACACTACCCTGTGGAGAGTCTGAGTCAATCCACAAAGGCTTCTCGGGCGATCCGGACCGTTTCATGAAGGAGGTGGAGGTGTGCTTCACTAAGGGCTTTGGCCTGTTTAATGTGAGGGGGTGGTCATATGCGGTACTACTTGTCTTTTCTTAAACTCAAAAACCTTGACAACCTTGACTTTTTTTGTTGTAAACTTGGTCGTAGTACACCCGAGTATGAGCTCTACTATTTTTTTTACAAACCGGAATCACGATTTGACATATTGGCACCAAATAATACTCACAATGTTTGGGTGACTAATGGGAAGAATATGGAAAGGTTGACAAAAAAAAAAGCCACCCTGCTCGCACTGCATACCGTTTTATCCCTATGACGACACATCGTGTCCCCCAGAGAAGGCGCAGCTGCTCACATGCGTCGGTGTCGAGGTCGAGAGGCTGGTACTGTTCATCCTGTTCTGTGCCGACGGAGACGTGCAGGCAGGGGGAGCTCACCTCTGAGATAGGGACCTCCATGACGTCAAGGATTCTGTGGAGATGAATTAGGTATGTTTGTTGTGCCCAAATAGAAGGGGAGAAAAAACCATAATGGGCTGAAGGGGTGATTTGTACTTCTTGTGCACCCCCAGTAGCCTTTGATTTTTAAGGCTGCCGATACTGATGACAAAAAAACGGTGCAAAAAAAGAGAAAAATGTTTCTGTTGCATCATGGGGAGATTCGGATGTCGACTTTTGGGAGAACATCATGAAGAAAGAAGAGGTGAAAGGTGCATCTTGACAGAGGGGTGCTGCATGCTTTGAGCACATCGCCATCGTGCACAAGCCCCGACAGCGCGATGTCAGTTGTGCACCATGCGTTGCCTACTGGCGCGTGGGGCAGTGTCTCTGCAGACGCATGGGTTCCTGTCTCTTTTGGGGATTGATCAAGGCATGCATTTGGACTATTTTTTCAAAAAAATATGAATCTATTCAGGTACGTTCAATTGCGAGCTGAGGCATGGGCTTCCCGTTGAAGATGTGGATAACCGAGTTCACTGATGTGAATAAGGCGCACCGCGCCAGAGAAGCTGGACATCCCAACGATGCAGCAAGCGACCCAGACAATGGCATCAGCAGTCGAACACTTGATGAAAAGGCGACAATAAACATCCCCCAGAAAAAAGACCCCGCCACCAAATCTCCTTGAGGGGCTTTTAAGAAAAATGGAGAGAAGGGAGGGTATACCTTTCGAGGAAGCTCCGCCAGACCTCCCCGGGAAGAACTCTGAACTGCATTGGCGAGGAGTGCCGCTCTGCCATGGCTCGGCCGGTCCAGCTGTGGCTGGAGTCTGTGAAGTGCACGACGTGGACGATGCTTTGCATTGCTTCTGGGTGGTCTGGGTGCACGCGGGGGAGGGGGCGCAGCTCGTAGTAGCAGTCTGGATCTGGGAGGAAGGTGTGCGCCGCGTAGTACTCAGCCTTGATGGTGTAGTCCTCTATCTCGAGCAGCACCATCTCGTTCACGTCCTCCTCTGCGAAGGGAAAGGGCTTCTCACCGCTCTTGAACATCTCAAACACCGTTCGCACCGAGGTCTTCGTCTGCAACGTCAACGTCTCGCACCCCACCACAGCACCCCCCACCCCTGCCAACACCACCCTACACTGCACCTGCGCCTCACTCTCCTCCACCGTCATATCCGTCAGCACGCAATACGACATAAAAAACACCCCATCGCAGTTCCCCCCGGTGCTGCTCTTAATCATCTCTCGTAGCGTCCTATTTTCAGACCGTTTTTCGGGGATGCCAGCATAGCACCACTGACTGCAAAGACGGAGCTGCAGGCATTCCGGGTCTTCATAGAGCTTCTCTGCAAGCTTTTCGGTGATTTCCAGACAGTGCATGTTGTTGGAAAGCTCTAATTCGACGTAGCTTTCATCGGCCTGCCCGCCGCCTTCGACCACCTTTTCGAAGTGCACCCGGATGGTATCTGCGAGGTGCTCATAATAGGATAGTACTATAGGATGGTCAAATGCTTGGCAGTGTTTGTTATGCATCTGAAAGGTGATGACACTGCCTGACGTTATCGCAAGGTCCTGAAAGGTCTGCCCCGCAGACGGCAACGCAAACGACCGCTTCGGACTCACCTCGCAAAAGAAAAGCGCGCTGTTCCCCGGTGGAATGCTGCTCTCCTCTGTATCCTCCTCGTCTTCCTCCTCCTCGTCCTCTTCGTCCTCCTCGGGTTCAGAACATTCTGAAGATTCTGGTGTGTCCGGTATAGTAAACACTGTACGATCCGATTCGGGAATGCATTTTTCATATAAAAGCAAGCAAACCGGCTCAATCGACCTCACCAACTCATGCAAATGAACGACCAACGACCCCGCGAATAGTAGTTGCTGTGTTTGCGGGTTGTACATTTTGAGCATGAGAAGCGCAGACATATCGCGGTCATACGGGAGCAGGACCGGGAGGTGGCATGGGGGCCGCTCTGGGGGTGGGTCGATGAAGACCTCCACGAGGTTCATTGCGAGGGCCCGGTTTCTCCCCCAGGAGCCTTTGTCGACGCAGGCGGGGTAGCCCCAGTGGTCTTCGTCATAATCCCTTTGGTACTGATAGGTGTCAGAGGCTCCTGACTGCACGCACCCCGTCGCTGGCGGTGGAGGAGGGAAGTGGCTGTTGTCCTTCGTAATGCGGATCTTGTCCCCAGCAACCGGCGCACCCTCCAGGAAGTCTATCACCCACTCCGTAGGGTTCTGCAGGACATTCCGCGGGTTGAAGGCCACCCCCTCATGTTCATGGCGGTAGTCGTAGACTAGGTGCGCGTCGTCCATCCGACCCTCAAAAACAGAGAGATTGAGGTTCTGAAAGCGGTGAATGAATTTAACAGTATCGACACGATTTTTTACAACAATTTTGCGTATTCTCTGCGGCACCTCCGGAAGAGATAACACCCACGACGGGTCAACATCATCCATACACGTCTGCGAGAAGGTGCGATCCCGCATCAATGCGTTGGAAGCCGGGTGCGACAGCCCTTTCTTCTGCTGTTGATACACCGAACTCTGCCTGGAGAGCCCTAGCCGTGCAATATCGACACCATCCTCTGGGTACTGCGGGCAATAGTGTATGGGGACACGTGGCTCTTCGATCATCATGTTGATGGACACTACTTCGTTTGTAGGAAGGATCTCTGCCCAACGGTCTTCAATGAGAGACGCATCGTCGTCGTTGGGGCACAGCAGTGGTGCCGCCCATATAGGGTCACAACGCCGGAATTTCTCAAAAAGCGGCCAAGCCCATAGCCGTTGTAGTTCCGGAGGAATTCCTGTTGCTTCGTAAATAACCTCGCGAAGGCGGCGAATCGTGTCAGAGCGTCGCAGATAGAACCCACCATAAGTAGCAGGGAAAACGTAGAGCCCGGTTTGCTGCTCTTCAACAAACTCCCCAACAGTGTTTTCTCGGATAAGGTGAAAGAAGACCAGCTTGCTCGCCTCTCTGCGGAGCCGGTCGTCCTCTTCCGCTTTTTGCAGCTTTCGTAAATACGATTCTCGCACTGCCTCTGAGGCTCCGTACTTAGAGGTGAACACCTTTGCTATGCTGCTCTCTCTGATGTACATCAATATGTACGCTGTGTCTGGTACCACCTGCTCGACCCCCCATGAGTTCAGCCAGGTTTGCCCACCATAGGAGGCTTCAAAGACGCTGTGTTCCGATGCGTAAGAGACGTTCGCGTCGTCAAAAAGGACCCAGTTTTTTGTGTCCCGGTCTGCTCCTAGCTCAGGTCGGATGAAAGCATAGTAGTGACCTACCCGCGGACCGCCGCTGTGTACAATGACGCTGTGTGCGCGGTAGATGGCGGGACTTCCTTTTTCGTAAAGTTCTCCGTAGTTGTTAGTGTCGTCGTCATCGAGGGGCTGTTCAAACTCCGTTAGGTCAAGGATTTCGGGGTATTCAAAACGGTTGTAGAGTTTCTTCTGTTCAAGCGTTTCGCTGTAGTAATCGATTTCAAAGCGTTTGAGGTGGAGGTTCAGAACTGGAGGCAGCATTCTGTAGCGAACAAATTTGTCTGCGTCTTTGTATTCTGCCTCTTCTCCGTCTCGTTCGACTTTATAGCGGTTCGCGCCTTCCAAGCGTTCGCTTTTGCACATTTCGCGCAGTGCCTCTTGAATATCCTTCTTCCCTTTAATTTCAAGCTGTATCTCATAAAACCCTTCTCTCGTGATGGACTCAAACTCCCCATCCAACGTTCTAATAATATTCTCGTTTACCCCAAAAAAGAGGTGTTTAATCGCATGCTCTGCATCCGTCCCCTTCATTTTTTCCTCCAATTTTTCCCTCAATTTAATGCACATCTCATGAAGGTCTTGTTGTGTTGCAAGCTCCTCGCCTTTCCATCCAAATGCATCAGTCAACTGCTTTGTCGAAGCTGGATGTGAGGCGGGGCTTTCATTCTGCGCGGTGAGGGTGTGGAAGAGGAGTTGGAGGGCAGAGGTCATCGCGTTAGAGGCAGGGCTAGGTATACTGTGCACGGCGGAGCTGAGGTACGGAAGATACTGCAGGCTTTGGATTAAGCTGTTCAGATAGCATGTTGACCCAAGATTGACCAACCCCGTATAAGGTGGCACAGAAGACGACGAAGACGAAGATGAGGTCGAAGAAGGCTGCGAAGGGCTAGGAGGGGGCGCGGTCTCCACATTCCGTTGCTGCGAACGCGGTGAGTTTGCAAGCGCAGCGCCAGGCATATGAGACTGCCCCGTCACAATCGCTGGAGGCAGCATAGTACCCCCCTTCGGCGACGACGGTGTTCCAGATGGTGAAAGAGGTTCAGTTTGTTCCTCCTTTACATCGCCCTCTGTTGGGTCAAAATGAACAGATGTGCCTTCCCTTGCTTCAGACATTGTGTCGAAAAAAGGGGGAAAAGAGAAGTACCGAAAGAGAAGTTAGCAAAGAGGCAGTAGGGTTGCCAGAGTGGGTAGGTTAAATGTTCAAAAAACAATGTAGCAGTGTTGTGTAGTGTAGAAGGGGTTAGGGGTGGGGGGGATGGGTGTGGGGTGGGAGGGAACCACCCCTGTCCCTGTAGGTGTGAAGGTTTAGGTTGGGGTGTATTGGGTTAAAAATAGTAGTGGCGTGGCCGACTACCCCAAAATAGCAGAAAATAGCAGAAAGTAGCAGAAAGTAGCACAACAATAGCACCTCCCCTTCAGCCGCACCAAAAAATCCAGATGCCCAGAATAGCAGAAAATAGCAGAAAGTAGCAGAAAGTAGCAGAAAATAGCACTACAATAGCACCCCACCAAAAAATAGTAGGATCGGGTAGGGTAAGTAAAGTTGTTTTCGTTGATTTGCACAAAATCCTCCTGTTTGAAGGATGATTTGGCGTGCAGGTAATACTATTTCTCCTTTAAAGCAAGCTTCGTAGGAATAAAAAATGGGGTGGAAAGCTTTATTTTTTGTGAGAAAGAACTGTCGTTGTAATTCTTTGAAATATTGCCTTTTTCATAAATTGATGCGCTCAGATACAACAAAAAAAAACTGATTGGTTGTAACACAACCTTGTTATAGTATTGTTTTCCTTTTTGCATTCTTTACATATCATCAGAAAATCAAAATATCAAGGAATCAACAGGCTCCGCCCTCAATCAACTTTTTTTTAAATAAAATATACCCTTTGTTTCCCCCTGCACCATTCCCAACGTTTCTATTTAAAATTATTATACTCCTCTTTGGTTTTCTGGACCCCCCTCCTTTTTTTCAACATACATTTTAATTCGTCTGTCCGCACTAATTTTATCCAACAGCTGCACACATTCTCCCCCACCCCCCTCGAAAAAAAAAAAAAAAGAGAAAAATTGTGAAGATGATGCCTGGGCCTCACCTCCGTTTAAAAAACAAAAAAGCGAGAAAGATGAGTTTCACACATCTTTGGAGATAGAGGCAAAACGCCGTGTAGGGAAAAAAAACCCCCTACATGAACACATAATCTACACTTAGGAGGAGAGAAAAAAGAAAATGAAGCTTTTTGCCACACATTTTTTTGAAAATGTGGAAAAATGTGAAAAGATGACTTTGTTCTCTCGTGAAGACCACATCTTAACAGAAGCTAAAAAAAAAAATAGGTACCCTCAAGCTCGCAGCTCTTGAAGGAAAAAACAACAACGCCAACCCCTCGCTGCACACCCCACTAATGTTTTAACACCCGCCATCCCCCCAAAAAAATACATCCCCTCAACCCCTTTTTTGCGGAAGATCTTTTTTTCTTTTTTTTCGCTTTCAAAATTTTTCACTTTTTTTTTGTATATTTTTGTTTTGTTTTGAAAAAAAAATGTTCAATCCCGCTTTTTTTACCCCCTTTGGTTTGCTTTTTTTGTTATTTTTTTTATAAAAAAGTTTTTGGCACAGACCCTCGCTCTGGAGCAATACATGAGTCGCACTGAGCAGGTGGGTTTTGTGTACCACAAAGCGTTAGGGCTTGATGAATGCAAAAATTCAGCACAAAAAAATCAGGATTTTTTTTGCTGGTCACCTTCCCGTCTCCTGTCAACGTCCTCGTATTAAAGAGGTCAAAAGAAAGAAAAGTTTATGAGATGAACCTAAGCCTCTCGTGTTTAGCCACCTTGAAATGATAAAAAGCTCATTGCACTACTTTTCTTTACTTTTTATTTTGGCATCGAAATAGCAAACCCCGAAACCAGGAAAAAAAATTTTTAACAAAAAAATATGTCTGGTACCCCATACGGGAATAGTACATTCAAAAAAAAAGTACAAAATAAAATACGGTCGGTTTTTTTTTTTTTTGTGGAAGTCTGTCAGACTTCTTTATTTTTTTTTTTGCTTTTTTTTATTTTTATTTTGGGGAGAAAACAACTTTGATCATTCCAGCAAATCATCAAAGAGCCCTCTCATCCCCTCTCGCGCTTCTTCACTTTATTTTTTGAACGTTGGCCTTCCTTTTTTACTTTGTACTGGCAGTTAGCGGGAGGGTGGTTTCTAGACCGCCTCCCAACTCATCTTTCCCCCCTCTTTGTATTCCTCAAACTTTCCTTTTGAGAACACAAAAAAATTCCCCAAAAACTCCACTATTTTCTTTGTTCTCCCCCTTTATTTTTTTGAATCAATTTTGTTTTTATCGCATTCTTAGACAATGTCGCTCCAGAGAGAGTTGTTGCTGGCGCTGAAGTAGGACTGTGACTGGGAGGGGCGCTGGCCGGCGGCAGGGGGCTGTTGCCAGCCGATGGGCTGTTGCGGGCCGGGGTGCTGCTGGGGGCCCCCTTGTGTCTGGGGGGGTCCCTGCATGGGACGCTGCATGCCCACCTGCTGCTGGAAGTTGCTGTGCTGGAGCCCCACCGACTGTGGTGGGCGCTGCTGTGACTGCATTGTCGGCTGTGGCTGCACACGCTGGATGGACTGTTGCTGGTAGTTCCCCTGCTGCGACGGTCCCGGTGCGCTGTTCCACTGCCCAGGTGCGACACCCTGCTGCGGGTGTTGCTGCTGTGGGTGTGGCGGCCGTGTTGGGTACTGAGAGAAGCCCTGCTGGGGTTGCTGCTGGTAGCCCCCCGAGGTGGCGTATGTGCTGCTTCTTTCCTGCTGGTGCTGGTGCTGGTGGACGTGGTGCTGCTGGTGGGGCGCCTGCTGCACGTACTGCGGTTGTTGTTGCTGCTGCTGCTGCTGCTGCTGGTGGTGCTGGTGGACGGGCTGGTGGTATCCATCATTGCTCATGCGCGGACCCACATTTTGCAGAGGCGGCTGCTCACGGTAGCCTCCCTGCATCTGTGAGGTGGGTGGCTGCACTTGTCGTTGCTGGCGCTGCGGCTGGCCGCTGAAGCCTGGGGGCGGGGGAAGGCCTGCTGCACTCTCCATCCTGGGCTGTGATGCGGAACGCTCCTGCGTGGAGTAGCCGCGGTTTCCGTGTGCGGTGGCGGGGATGTTCTCGTACTCGCCACCGTAGCCCATGTCGTCTCTGCCCTTGCCGCCCATCATCATGCCGCCTCCGTCGCCCTTCCCACCCTTCCCACCCCAGCCGCCCTTGGCAATGCCCTTCTTGCCGCCCTTGCCCTGCGACACAATGGGCGAGCCCACTAGCCCCTGCATGAAGCCGATTCCCTTCCCGTGTGGCGCGTCCGTCACTGCCGGCATCGATGGGCGCCGTGCCGTGGGCGGCAGCTGCTGGTACGACGACTTCCACAGCTGCTGGCCGTGCTCGCTTGCAATCTCGGAGGCACGACGGAAGGTGTAGATCTTGTATGTGTGCACCGCGTCGGGCAGCACACCACCCCTCGAGCGCTGCGGGAGGTATGTGTTGAAGGGGTTGTTGTGCCTCTCGACCTTGACGCACTGCACAACGTTGGCACCCATCTCCTCAATGCGCCACTTCTTGAGGGAGTGCTGCGAGGAGACGATGTGGATCTCTCCACCGGGCTTGAGCACGTCGAGTGCGGAGACGAGGAAGGACTCCAGGAGGCATTGGTTGGACTCGACGTTTGCCGCACCTGTGGGGTAGGCGCCGCTGTGGGGGTTGTTCCACCGGATGGCGTCGAACTCGCAGGGGTGGCTGTTCTTGAGGAGGTGCAGCTTCGTGGCGTCGACGCTGTTCATGACAGCACCGCCTTGGTCGCGCACGGCAGCAATGTTCTGCTCTGCGTCGGGCAGGCGCATCGCTGACTCAAGGTCGTCGTACCCTGTCGCAAGCACATGCGGCGCGTTCACCAGGTAGCGACACAGACTTGCCGCGTACGAGAAGTTCCCTTCTCCTATCAACAGCAGGTTCGTGTGCTGCGTGTACTTGTACGGGTTTTCCTCCTCGCGCACATTCTCAAAGTCCCCAGGCATCATAATCGACCGTCCCACCTTGGCAACAACGTCCCTCTGGCGCTGTGCAAGGTTGATACGTCTCCCCACATACGCCTCGGAAGAGTTGCCAAGGTTGTCGAGGTGTGGCGGCATGCCAATCGCTTCTATCGCAGCGGCGACCGTGTACGGGGAAGGGTCGCAGGAGACGGCAGAGGCGGTGCAGAAGGCCATCCACTTCTTGGCCCACTCGCAGTTGGGGGCGATGGCGAGCACCTCCCGGATGTGGTGTGCGCTGCGGTGCGGGGGGACGATGTTGTGGTGGAGGGTGAGCTGCACGGTCTCGGCTGTGGAGTTTGCTGAGAGGGCCTTGGACAGCACGCCGGGCGATGTGATGTCAATGTCGTTGACGCGTTTTATGACGCGTCCGACGAACTGTTCGCCACCATGGCGTGACAAAGCACTCCCATCCGCAACACCCGCAAGCAGCACACCATCAAGCTGGCACCCAAGGATCTCCTGCGGGTGGCGCCTCTTCACCGTCACCACCTCCTCGTCCACAAAGAAGCCTGCACCGTTCATCGCAGAGTCGCTGCTGGGAATGATGTCAATCTTGCGCCCTGTGTGCGCAGCCTGCTGCGCATAGCTCTTCCCCATGAGACGCCCCGTCCGCTCGAGTGCAGCTTCGTAGGAGTTTCTATTCGCCAACTCGACATACGCCTGGCCGTGCGACCTGCCGTCGTCCTCAAGCACAAGATGGGTGCCTTGCGGTGCAATGTCCAGGTCGGGGAAGAGCTGCTTCACGACGTCGACTCCTGTGACAGTGAAGGGGAGTCCTCTGAGCCACACGATGAAGGGTCCGTCCTCGACGGGCAGGGGCGGGTGTTCGTCTTCGCTCATGGCGACACGTGTACTGCGGTGGACTTCGATGTAGCGTGTCCCCATCATCTGTTCGTCCTTTGCGATGGCTGCGTCAAGGTCGGCTTCGTCGATGAGCTCCACAAAGCAGGTGCCGTTGGCACGTCCGTAGTCGTTGTCGACCATGTGGATGCCTTTGTGCAGGACCTTCACACCCTGCAGGAAGTCGAGCACCTGCGCCTCGTCGGCAGTCATCGGAAGGCCACGGAGCTTGACAACGTAGCCGTCGACACCACGCTCATCGACCGTCTTTTGGAGCTGTTTCGCTTCGTCAAGCGTTGCCTTGAAGACCTCCACGTAGCGACTGCCGTACTTCATCTCGCGCGTCTTCTCCAGCGCACGGTCCGCCTCCTCAGGAGACACAAGCTTCACACAGGCACACCCCGAATGGCGCCCATCAGGGCCAAACTCCACAATGCACGACCCCTCCACAGCCTGGATCGAATGCTCCTGCAGCAGCTGCATGACACCAGACTCCTTCGCTGAGAAGGGCAGTCCGCGGAGGCGGATGAAGAGCGAGCCCTTGGTCTGGTCCTGCGACTGCGCCTCGAGCTTCTCTGCGGCGGTTGTTTGTGTGAGGTAGCATTCGATGAAGCGGTGTCCAAGGTACTGCCTGTCTTTGGACATGGCAGAGCGGGCCATGTCGTCTGAGGAGAAGTAGACGAAGGCTTCGCCCTTCGGCTTGCCTGCACGGTCGTAGAGGAAGGCGACACGCGACACTGCGAGGTGCTCGAAGAACTCATGGATATGCGCCTCCTTTGTGGTCCACGGCAGGCCACGCATGCGGATGCAGAACTCTGTGGTCGCGCGTGGGATTGGCGGGTGCTGCGGCTCCACGTACCCTGGGGCTCCTACGCCCACATCCTCGGCAGACATGTCTGCGAGAAAGAAACGACTCTTCCGATACGGAAAAGTTGTGTTATTCTGTGTTTTGTTGGGGGGGGGTGAGGGGGGAGAGAGAGAGAGAGAATAGGGTGATGAGGAGGAGAGGGTAGAGGGAAGAGGAGGTTGGTGATGTTGAGAAAGTGGAGGGTGGGGGGTGGGGGTAGATTTTTTTAACGAGTAGAATTCACAGGAAATGAAAGGCACAAAAGAGGGGGTGGGGGTGTAAGAGGGAAATGCAATTGGGCGTCATGCCTTCTCTTAAACAATCGGTACGTTAAATGCGAAGATTTGTAAGAGAAAAGAACATGAAAATAGCCGTCTTCTTGTTGTTGTGCTTTTGGTGGCCCTCTTGTTGGGGGAAAACGTTTCAAAAAATGGTATAAAAAAAATTGAAAATGCAAACAGAAAAATAAAAAAAATGTAGAATCGGAGTACCAAGTAGAAGACAAATAAGTTGGGTCAATAAAGAGTAGTTGAAATGTGTTAAAACGCATCTCAGTCGAGCTTATGCAACGAATATTGCTTCAATTGTTGGAAGAACAATATTTCTTTATGGCCCTGCATATTTACCTCGCACTTGTTTTTTTTTATGTTTCAATTTATATTTTTGGCAGTGTTCTTCACATCCCGAGCATGGTGCGAATCCACGTGTCCACTTCAGAGTCCTCTGGAAGGGAGTGTGTGACAGTTGTGCCGACGTCGTAGCCTGTCTTCTGGAGGTCCGTGATGTTCATGCCGCACTCCTGCAGCTCTGTGGGGTGGTCTGGTACGTAGATGGTGTTGTTCCCCATCTTGGGCATCGCGGTCTTGTCGCTGCAGTCGTACGCAGCGTAAGAGTGCTGTGCTGTTGCCAGCACACAGGTGTTGTTGTAGAACGCATCCACGTTGTCGGGGTAGATCTTCTGCTGCGTGAACATGCACACCGGTGAGTTGTAAAGGTACATGTTAGAGAACGCATGGTTGTCGTGCCCACCAAGGTCCGACTTTAGACCGTTGCTTGCGTATACAAAGATGTTGTGGTGGCTGTTGAGATATGCACTGCCATCATCCGTGTCGATCGCGGCCTGGGAGTTGTAGTTTGCGATGAAGAAGTTGGAGGTGATGTCGTTCATTGCAGGGATGTAGGAGGGCGTGCCGTCGCGGATGGTTGTGAGGAAGGGCTGTCTGTCCCAGCTGTTGAAGGGGCCGTGGTCGCCGGACTCACGGCAGAAGTTGAAGAGGAGGTTCTCCTCAATAGTGTTCCCGCCGCCTAGCCCGTCGTTGAAGTTGATTCCTGCGCGTGGGCCGTTGAAGAAAACGTTGTTGCGGATCGTTGTCCGTGCGGTCTTTGCCTGAAACCATGCAGACGACTGCTTCTCCCAAATGCCCATCTCACGTACCAGGTTCCCCTCGATTGTCGTGTAGATAGGGAAGTGTCCGTCTGTCGCATCGTGCCCCTTCGTGCCATTGTCTGTCAGCTCGTCGGTCCACCCCCACGCCGCCATCACATTATCCCCAATCCACGCAAACTCACTGTTCTTAATAAAGCCATGCGAATTGTACTTCGAAAACATTGCCGCATTTCCGTCGACTCTGTTAAATTCGCATGATTCCAGTCCGCTTTGCTCTGTCCCTTCGAAGAAAACTACTGCATCGCGCTGGAGTGCCCAATCTCCACAGGAAGGCGCAGCGTGGTCGTCCATGTAGGTGTACGATGTGTCCTTGAAACCGATGCCAACGAACTGAACCTGCTTCACGGGGAGGGTCTTGGTGCCAACGACCTTGAAGAGCGTGGCGACGTTGGTCAGCTCGACGCGCGAGGGGGGTGCCTCTGTGGAGGAGTTCGAGGCGTAGTACAGCGTCCCTGCGGATTTGTCGAGGTACCACTCCCCGGCAGAGTCAAGGAGCTCCTTCAGGTTCTCGATGTAGAGCTCCTTGCCTTCCTTCTGGCCTCGTCCGTCCTGGAAGCCTCCTCGGGTGAAGGTAGCCGCTGCAGTCCCGTTGACAGATTCAAAAGCATCAAACTGATACATCCATGTGGCCCAATGGTTCAAATGCCATGCATGCAGCACAGCGTCCTCAGTGTTCGCCCACTTCGTCGGGTCCATCTCAGCAAATGACGTGCCATTCAGCGCAACCCCCGAAGGCACCTTCCAGTAGCCCCCCTCACCGTCCCGCGGGTTGTGTGGGTTGCACCAAAAGCTGACGTTTGGAACAAACATGCCGTTGCAGGGGCCTCCAATCCCGATTTGATACGATTTGAAAACGGAGGTGTCATTTCTGAGTGGGTTCGTGGATTTGACAATGATAGGAGCATCGGGGGTGACGGGGGGCAGCCATGAACCTGCCATGGGCTCCCAACCTGTTGGCGAGGTGTGCATTCCGGTTGTCTCCGGGTTGCCGTTCGGGTGGCGCGCACGCCATGGACGTGAATCTTCAAAACGCAACCCTTTGTTTAACTTCGACGCGCAAGGGGCACCCCAGATGGTTGCACCGTCCTTCGAGGTGCCCTGCTTGCTCCACTTCAAGTCGCTGACCACCTCTGAACCACTCACCCACACCTCCTCCCCGAAGAAGGTGAGGTAGCTGTCCGCTGCCCCGAGGACAACGGTTTCGTTCAGGTAGAACGGCCCGTTTGCGAGGTTGATCTGCACGGTGTCGTTGCCTGACCGGGGGGTGCCTTGTCTGCTGAGCGCGACTGCGGCGGGTATGGTCAGGAGAGGTGCTGCCAGGGTACCTGGGTTGGTGTCACTTCCTTTCGCACCATCGACGTAGATGTGGTGAGCTGCAGGCGGAACGGTGCGTGGCCGGTGATGTGCCGCAGCAGGAGGTGTGGGTGGCACCACACCACATCGAGTCCCGAGTTCCAAGGCGTCAAACACATCCCCAAAGTCCTTCTTCCACGGCAGCACCTTAGCAGCATACTCCAAAGCGGCCTTCCGCACAGTGCAGTCAAACCCCTTAGGGATATAGCTAGGCACATTGGGAAACGGTGTGGTCGCCTCCACAGTCACTGCAGCCATCGTGAGGAGGAGGTGTGCGTTCATGGTTATAAAAAAGCTTCGAAAAAAGCAAAACTCAGAAAAAAAAAAACCTCAAAATTGAGTCAAATGTTAAAAATGGAAGATCCACTCCCCTGGATGGTGGAGTGGAGGGTGGAGGGATGGAGGGGGGTGGAGAGCGAGGAAAGGCAGGTTCTTTTTGTCAGGGATGTTTGAAAATTTGGAAAGTTGTTTATCTGGTCATGGAAATTGTCAGAAGCAAGACTGGCGTGTCATGTTTGTTGTGTTGTCATCATCCGCAGGGGAGAGGTTGTTGGAACAACTAAAAAAAGGTGGCATCTCGCAAACCCTCCAACTCCTTTCCTAGCACAGGCAGCAATGGAGAGGTGTTAATGAGCTGCTCGTGTTTGGGGTTGTTTTGCAGTCAGACGAGCGTTTTTCCTCAAAGACAGGGAGACGACATAACCCCAGGGCAACAGTGGCCACCAGGTAGCGTCACCCTCCGTAGGGATATCACTTTGGTCATCATGTGCAAGGCATGTGGCAGTGAGGCGGAAGATGAGAGGGAAAAGGGTGAAGAAAGAGGGGGTTGGGGAAAAGCTCTTTTTGGGAGACAATTGGTAGTCTTGTGAACTAAGAAAATGAAAAGACTTACAAAAAAAGAAAACACTAATCTTCTAAAAAAATGGGGGGGGGGGGGGGGGGGGAGAAGGGATGAGGGAGCTACAATTGGAGAAATAATGTATCTTTTCTTTCGTGGGTTTCCTCTAGAAAAAACCGACAAAAAAAGATGATCTAATAAAAAATGAATGCACAGAACAAAAAATGCCCCCTTTTTTTCGTGGCAATGGTTTTAACAATGTACGTTTGGCCGCAGTCTGACCGCAACGGTTAACACAATAAGACTTCTTCCAGAGGATTTTGTTCTCCTTTTGTAAGAGACAAAAAAGGTAAAGTTGTCCCCCTATGTGACAGAAGGGGGGGAACAGTAGGTACAGTTAGAAGAGGATGCTAATAAATATTTTGACAACATTTTCAAAAAAGGAAACATTTTTGAACCTTTTTTTAAAACACAGATATTTTTTGAAAACTTTTGGACAAAACCGGGTTACCACCAATTTTGCCAATAGTGTAACACCTAAAAAAGCTAAAACGAACCTACAGCCACGAAACTAGACTGAAAACACTCACATCCACTTTCCCAGAGGCAGTGGGGCATCTGCCTTGAGGGACTTCTGCAGAGGGGTGTTGTTTGCAGAAGATGCACGGCTGCCTGTTGCGGTGCTCGTCTTCCTAAGACTCCCAGTACGCCCGCCGAAGGAGCCTGTGGACCCCTTCTTAGTGAGGTGGCCACGTGTCTCCGCAGCCACTCCTATGCGCACGTTGGAGTCAAACTCACTCGCACTGCCATGCTTTATGCGCACAAAGGTGATGTCTGCGCTGTTCCCAGGCTCAATCTTCTGCAGCAACTTCTCCAAGTCCTTCGCAGCTGTTAACGTGTTCTTGTTGATGCTCTTCAAATAGTCACCTTTGCGAACACCGGCCTGTATATTTGGAATATGATGTGTACAAAGCAAACAATTCAAAGCAGGTGGAAAAAAAGAGAAGTTTATGAGATCAGAGGGCTCCCCGACCCCAAAGGAAAAGCCCGGATGGAGGAAAATCCTCCCTTAGGTGGTGAGTACTGTATCATAAGCCTCTTGTGCTTAGTCACCTTGCGGTCCTCTGTGTAAGTCAGCTTGGATTTGTTTTGTGCGTGTCATTGCATACCACGTACGCGGGTCCACCGTTCTTGATATCTGCCACCTTGGGGTAGCGGCTTTGCGGATCGTTGCTGTCTTGCAGTTGTATGCCTAGGGTCGGCTTTGGCTTGTCTTCTTCTGTGACTTCTGCGCCGATGCCTGACCCGAGGGAGGACCTGGTGGTCTCGAGGAGCTGTTGTCCTGCAAGGTCTGTGAGCGACTGTGCTGTTGTGTTGAAGACTGCTTTGGAGTGCGTGGAGCCACGCCGTGTGGGCTGCGTGCTGTGCAGGCTGCTGGCGAGCTGTGCCTCGATGCGGTCTGCTGCGGAGGTGGCGGACACTGGGGGCTCGGAGGTGGGCTGGCGCTGGCTTGGCTGCGACACAAGGCTCTCTACTGCACGCGGTGTGCGCACAGACGGCCGCCGCATGGACGGCCCGCGCTGCCCACTCGCCGTAGAACGCGGGGAGTCCTGCACGAGGCTCTGCTCCAACACCTCGCTCAGCTTCGCTGCAGAGTTCTGTGTCCGCATGAACAGCGACCCCAGCCTCTTTGGCGTCCCCCCTGCACTCACCGGCTGCTCGCTTGGCTGCGGACGTGACGTGCTCGACATATTCTCAGAGGAGGTGTGCAAAGCAGAGCTTGGCGGCAGTGCCAGCGCATGGGGTGCTGGTGCCCTTGCAGGGCAGGGCGGTTCGTCGCCACCCTCCAACTCATCAATGCGGTGGCGGAGGCGTTCCTGTGGTAAGCGGTGTGGCAGTGGGGGTAAGGGGGCAGGAGGGTAAGGGGTGTGTATACCTCAGTCGCCTTAGCGGTGTTGAGTCTTGCGTTCATCTCCGCATTCTTCGCGACTGCCTCTTCGAGCTGGATCTCTGCCCGTTTGAGTGCCTTTTGGAGGTCAGAACGCTCGGCAGAGATGTTGTCGTAGCCTACCTGGAGCTGCTGAGTCTCGATCATGGCCATGGCCTGTTGGGCGACGTTTGAGTCGGTTTGGTTCATCTGGGAGACAAGCGACTGGTTGGACTCTTTGAGTGCTTCGACCTGCGCACGCTCTGCACTGAGCTGCGAGCCTGCGTAGATGAGCTTCTCCTCGCACACAGTGCGGTCGCTTTCTACGTCACGGAGGCGTCGTTGGAGGTCAATAATGACGCTCTTGAGGTGGTCCACTTCGAGCTTGACTGCAGCCGCCTCGTCCACTGTGCATTCCGCTCGAATAGACGTCTCTTCACGCGACTCAAGAAGCTGTCTCAGCTCGTGGTTGGAGTGCTGCACAAGAGTCAGCTCGCTGTTGTGCTGCATCAACTCGAGGCGGTGCTCCTTTACCTGCTGCAGTGCTTCATCTCGCTCGGCGCGCGCCTCGGAGAGCTCGTCAGTCACCTTTGCGACTTTGTCGTGCATCCATTTTCGGAGGCTGCCGTCGCCTTCGCCGCCTTCCTGCAGCTGTTTGTCCTTCTCCTCGACAAGGAAGTCTTTGTGGCTGAGCATGGTGGTCAGCTGGTCGTTTTGTCGCCGTGATGCGTCAAGTTGTTCGACCACAGTGCGGTGCGCCTCCTGCAGCACAGTGTGCTCCTCTGCCACCGTCACACAACCTGCTGTGAGTGCGTCTGCCTTCTGCTGGATGCCCTGCTCTCTACGGTCGTACATCACCTGCAGCTCGTCGAGGCTTGCACGGGTCAGCTGCAGCTCTTCGCGTACACGGACAAACTCACGCAGCTCCTCCTCCGAAGCCTGCAACGTGGCAGCTTGTGTCATGCATTCACTCTCCTTCATGTCGTACTCCTGTACAAGCGTCTCGTACTCCCGGTCCTTCTGCCCATTCAGCATCTCCGCCTTCGCAAGGCTCTGCGACAGCTGCTCCACGCGTGTCTCCCTGTCCTGCAGAAGCGACTTCACTTCAGACAGCTTCGCAATTTCTTCCTTAAGGTGCTGTGCGTCTCCGCAGGTTGCCTGAGGTGTGGGGGGTGATGGGAAAGAGGATGTGTGCTGTGGAATGTACCTTGAGGGACGCAATCTCGTCTTGTCTGCGTGTAAGCTCGAGAGAGGCGCGGTTCATTTCATCGCGGCAGGCGATGAGTTCTTTGTCGCGTTGCTTTGAGGATTCTTCGACGTTTCTGTAACGGTAGGGTGGGAGGTGGTTGCAAAGTCGTGCGAGAGGAGGCGGTGGTAACATACCGGAGAGACTCGTTCTGTGCCCGTGCCGTTGCGACCTCTGCTAGGAGCTTGAGTTTGAGTTCTTCCATCATCCTCATCTTCTCATGTGATGCCGCCACCTCAAGCTCTTTCTGGCGCAGCTTTTCTGCCGTTTCACGTTCACGTTCAACAAGAGAGGTTTGCCGCACTTCAGCAGAGTTGACCTGCAGCCGCAGGTCCTCCCCAGACTGTATGTGCATGTTCGCAGTGTGCAGCTCGCGTTCTTTGTCAACGAGAGAGTTCTTGGCCTCACGAAGCTTTTCCTCCAGGGCCATCTCACGCACCTCGACTGCATTGAGTTTGAGTGTTGTTTCGTCGAAGTGCTTCATCTTGTCTGCCTGGACAGAGAGCTCGCGTTCCTTCTCTTTGATGCGCATTTCGAGTTCAGCGCCGCGTTGCTGCTGCTGTTTGAGCTGTAGGGAGACTGTCTTCTGCACCTCGAGCTGGTGTGTCAGGTCGTCTATGCGAGTCTCAAGCTGCTGGTTGCGTGAGGCCTTGTTCTTGATGTCCGTCTGGAGGAGCTGCCGGCGTTCCTCAAAGTCCTGCTCAAGTTCGCGTTGTTGCTGTTTGATTTGCCGCTCGCCTCGCGACGTCTGGTCCTCCAGCCGAGTCTGCAGAGCAGACATGTCGAGCGACAGCTGCGCCACCTCAGACGTCTTCATCTCATTCACGCCGTGCACATCCTGCACCTGCGTACGCAGCATCTGGAACTCATTTTTCAACTGCTCGTATGCGTCGCACTTCCTCCCAGCGTCGTCTTTCACCTGCTTCAACGTCGACGCCTGGATGTCATACGAGCTTTGAAGCTGTTCGTACTCCCTTTGCAGCTGGGTTCTGCTATCTGTCACAAGTTGCAACGAAGATTTCAACTGCTGCGCCTCATTTGAATACGACTGGTGCTTTGTGTGCAACGTCTGCATAGCCTCCACAGTGGTCGCATGCTGGCCCTTCAGCTCCTGCACAGCGTCGTTCGCGACCTGCAGACTTTGCTCCTTCCTCATGAGCTCGTTCACCACCTCTTCCGCATCTGCCCTGAGACGCTCCATTTCGTTCACCTGCACCTGATGCGCCTCCTCCTGCACACGCAGCTCACGTTCCATGCGTTGTGCTGCCTCCTCCTTGATCTCCTGTTCACGTAGCGCCAACGTCTCACGAAAATGCTCCTCTGTTCTGCGCACAGCCTCCCGCGAACGCTCAAGATCGTGCCGCATGTCCGACACCCGCACATCAGCCTCGTCCTTCTGCCTCTGCACTTCCTCCTTCAACTGCAGGACCACATTGTTGTGTGAAGCGACCCTCTGCAACACTTCCTGCTCCACCCGTGTCTTTGTCGATCTTTCTGTCGCCTCTGTGTGCGCACGGATCTGCTCTGCATGCTCGACCTGCATCTGACGCAGCCTTTCGTGCAGCAATGATGCCTCGACTGTTCCAGGTGTCGGTGCGGGTGGTGCGGCGGGGGACACAACATTTGCTGAGATGGAAAGTGCCGACGGTGTCGGGAAAAGCGACGTACCCACGGTAGGGGGGGACGTCAGGTTGGGGCGGGGGTAGGTTGCGTCGTGGTGTGGCTGTGCGCGTGGGCTGGTGCTGATCATGCGTTGGATGGAGGTGATCTGTCCTGCAGTTCTGAGCATGTCCCCTTCAGTGACACCAAGCTCCCTCACCTTCGTATCGAAGAGGTTCTCGAGGTTGTCAAACAGGTCCTGGCTCTCTCGCAGCTTGCCGAGCAGCTTGTTGACTGCGGCATCCCCGCCGCTGCTGCTCATTGCACCACACAGACGCCTGTTGCGGGTAGGTGGGTGGGCGGTAGTGGAGTGGGATAAGAAGGGTTGGGGAAAGAGGAGTACAAGAAAGCAGGAGAATATTCATATTTTTTTTTGGCGCAGTACAAAAAAGGTGGGGAGGTACATAACAGAGGGGAAAAAAGGGGGGTACAAATAAGTCGGTACAAACAAAAAAAAATCTACAAAAAATGCTTGAGGGGGTTTTCCTAAACCCCCCTCCTGGCACGCCTAAAAGAAATGCAAAGATGGACCTCTTGTTGAGGTATCTTTTTTAAGAGATGGTCCTTTTCGCAACTATTTTGATTTTTTTCACATTGGGGTGTAGGGCTTTGCGAGTCTGCTGTCGTTGATCTGGACTTGGAGAAGTTCGAGGCGGGCTTCGAGAGAGGCACGTTCTTGGAGGGTAATGTTGTATGCAGTTTTGACGTCTTCAAGCTGGAATTGCATCGCCTTTTTGTGTTTTTCTGCGGTTTGGTAGGCAGCATGCCAGTCTTCTGATTCTCTTTGGAATCTTGCAAGGTCTTCTCTGAGACGTGTGTGGTCGGTTGCGTGTTGCGACCGTTCTGTGTTTCGTGCAGTCCGTAGATCATTAATCGCCATTTCCAACTCCGGAATCAACGCAACTCTCTCTGCAAGCCTCTGCTTCTCCCCTTGCCATATCATCGCATCGCTCTCAAGCCTTTCGATAGACCGCTTCAAATCATCCCTCTCTGCCCTCGCAGACGTCGCATGATGCTCCACTTCATTCTCTGCAGCACGCCTTCCCCTTTCATATGCAGAGGTGATACTATCACGAATCTCGTTGACTTGGTCAACCTGTTGCAAAAGGATGGTCCGTTCGCGCAGCCAGGAGGCCTCTTTTTCTGCGTTTTCGGCGGACATTGCCTTAAATTTTTCTTCGGTTTCGAAGAAGCGTTGTGTGATCTGCTCCTGAGCGGTGGTGTCGGTGTCGCGGAGGCGCATCTTCTCCTGTAGATCTGAGAGCGTGCGGCGGAGTGTTTCTGCCTCTGTTGCAGCCTGTACTGCTTCCTTCTGGAGTTGGTTCTTCTCTGAGCGCGCCTCTTCGTACAGAAGCTTCATCTGTCCCTGTGTGCGTCGCTCTCCCTGCAAGACGCGGATGGTGTCGTTCGCCTTCTCCAAGTCGCGTTGCATGTAAACCAAGGTCTGTTCCGCACTGCTCCGATCCACCACAGCACGCACCTCAGCGGTGTGCCTCCGCTCGGGTGTTGCTGCAGCGCTGTGATGGTCGCCAAGCGCTTTGTCGCGGAGGAATTCATCTAAAATCAACTCTCTTTCGGCGGAAAGCATTTTTTTGGGGTTTTTTGCTGTTGGGTGAAGGGTGAAGGGTGGGGTCGAGATAGAACTAAAAAGTAGGATTCTTTGTTTTTAACCAGTCGCAGCTACGTCAATAAGTTGATAATAAAGGGTGAAGGGTGAAGGGGCAATGGAAAGTTTTTGGTCTTGCTCAAAACTCAAAACAAAAAAACCAGAAAAGGGGTTGTCACAATACAAAGCGGCCTGCCGAGAGGGAGGGAAAAAAATGCCAAAAATAAAATAAAATCCCCGTACTACCAGCCCACTACAACTTGCGCCAATTAAGTAACACACATTCCTCAGCTCTCAAATGAGACAACACGGGTTTGCGGGTTTGCGGAAACTTAGAGGTTAGAAAAACTTCCCAGCCCAGTTGTAACGTTTCCCCACAAACGCCAGAAAAACCGATACTGCAACAGCTCCATCCCTCCCAGTCTTCAAGACTCAGGAGAAGAATATGATGTCTGATTCGCCTGATTTTGTTGCTATTATTCAGCAGCATTTCTCTGGTTTGCAGGTTGGGATTTTTTCATGTTCTGATTGGAAGAGCGGGTTGGCACTACTTATTTGGTCACAAGCGTAGGTGGTACATTTTTTTCATCAACTTAACTAATTTTTCCATCAAAACATGGCATGTTCGTTTTTCGTCGTTTTTTTATGATCTTTTTGAAATTACTTTCCATCTTGTTGTGTTCATTGTGCAACCTGGGTATGGTCATACAATGCATCGCATAGTGGTGATAAACCTCCACTTTTCGCTCGAAAACAGCAAGGAAAAGATATCCCACGAGGGCACAGTGCTATTCTCGTGCACACTGCTACAGGTGGCATATTGTTGACAAACCGAATATGAGGCTAGAATACAATAAAGTTGTTCACATTTGTCGGAAACCAACTTTTGTCGGTACTATTTCTGCATTCACTAAATAATCATTAGATTAGATTGTGCGTTCGTAACACAGAAAACTTAAAAAATGTGAACAGGGCTAGAATATGACGGGTTTCCCCACACCCCCACGATACCATAAAATGGTATCAAAAAAAAATAGTGTTCCTTTTAATCACTCGGTATACACTCTCGTCACTTCTTTGCCTTCTGTTTCCATGCTGGAATTATCGAGCGCCTCCAGGCCTAGTGCACCAGTTTCTTTGTTTGGATTTGTTTTCCAGAGTTTGTTGGCTTCTCCCAACTTGATCACTTTGCTGAGAAGGGGTTCATCACAAAGCTGTGACACGTGCCCAAACTCCTTATCGAGCGCCCGCATGAGGTCTTCCATTGTCCACTTGTGGCAGCAGTCCCAATACCCTCCGTGATGGAAGCGAGTTCCCTTGTGCAGAACGTAGTGCACCATGAGCGCTATCTTCAAGGTCTGTTCCTGGCTTTCTTTGTACAAGTCGAGAAGTGTGGCCTCCCCCGTCGATGCCAGGTTTCTATCTCTCAGTGAATCCATGATCTGTGTGTGCCGCTCGGAAGTCGTCTTCAGTTTGTGCAGGATCCTGTAGGCATATCCCGCTGCAGCAGAGGCAACGCAGAACTGTCCGAACGACATCGAAACGACGCCTACAGAAGCAACAGAAGACAGCGCGGTGCAGAGCATGTACAGCAGCACGCAGGAGGAGGAGGTGAACGAAAGGAAGTTTGCGGGGCTGTGGATGACTGTCTTCTCTGGCAGCAGCAGCTTGATGTCGCTTTTAGGCACATCCTTGTAGCGTCTGATGACGACGTTGAAGGGGTTGAAGATGCCCCCTCCTGTACGCCACAGGGAGTGCACATCGACGGCCTGACGAGGCCGCTTGCGGCGGAACACAATAACAATGTCATTGAATGTTTCATCTTCAAGCTTGACCTCGCCTACCAAGTGGCGGAAGGAGCGGTCACCAAGCAGCTGCGAGGAAGTGTCCATTAATCTAGACTCCGAACCGCCAAGCATGATGTTTTTGGTGTTCTTCAGACTCTCCATATACGCCTTCTCCCATCCCATCACGTGGGGGTCTGCAAATAGGGGGATTTTTTGGAAAATTTCCAGCAACATTCCGATGTTGTAATTTATTGATTTGATCTTTTTTTCTTCATACCCATAGCCTCTGCCAACGAAGGGAAAAACTGAAGAAACCACCAGTACATAGACGATGCAGTGCGCTTCCCGAAGGCACGCATCTTCTGCGACCAGAAGTGTCCTGTGGTGCTGATCTTCCCACTGCCTCGTACAAACATCACGGCACCGTTCCGGAGAACGCCGTACTCTGGCTGGAGGGTGCTTTTCACGTCAGGGACTCCCATGCAGTTCCGTTTGACCATCTCGGAATCAAGCCAGTTGTAGTTCACCTTGAAACGGTGGTCATCGAATGTATTGAACCGGGCGTGCTGCATGTCAGAATGGGTGATGTGTCTGAAGCCGCCCGCTTCAAGTAGTTTGAAGAGATTTGTGAAGAAGCGTTTTTCACGTTCTTCATAGCGTTGGGTGATGTCTGCCTCTGTTGTGCTTGCATCGCTTGTTTCCGCCGGTGTGCGTGGGTTGAGATAACTGAAGTCCCGTTCGATCTCTCGGTTCTGTGCATAAGAATCGCTCCACACCTTTTTGTCCAACAGCAGAATCGAATACTCAAATGCCCGTTGCACCGAACTCCCGGCAAAGTGGGGGCCTCTGTTCATATTCTTCACGCATTGCCACAAAATGTTTTGGAATGTGCCCATAAGATAGAGAGATAGAGAAATACTCTGCCGAGAGGGGTGGGCTGGGAGTGGAGGAGTGTCATAGAGTGGGTGGTGGAAAAAATGGTAATAAAAATCGGATTTTTAGTACGGACACGTCATACGCAACATACAAAACAAAAAAAGACACAAAAAAGAAGAAAAAAATGGACGTCACAAATGTGTTATCTAGGATTGTCAAAAAAATATTGGACGTTGGAAAGTGCAAACGCCTCTGTGGACGCAGGACCAGACCTCCGTGGGTTATCGGAACCAAAAAAGAAAAAAAGAAAAGTGGAGACTGTGGCAACACAACCGAGGGAAACTACACCTACTTCAACAAATTATATCAAAATAATAAATTCAAAAAGGCCCCTCGATGTGACCTGATGTGATGTAACCTTCTGGGTGTAGCATCTCTCCCATGCTGGCCTGACTCCAAAAAAAAAAAAAAAAAAAAATATAGTGGAGCACACTCTAGGGTGGCTACACTAATACAACCAAGTTTTCAAAAAAAAAAAAAAAAAAAAAAAAAAAATGGAAGGTCGCATCACGCCACCTCCTTCCACATATCCCTGACAAAAGGATACACCATACGAAACAAAACACTTTGGAAAGATGATGCGTCCCTGCAACGCACATCTCAAACAAAATGAAGGTTGCAAAACAAAAGGTAAACTAAAAGGATGCTGGAAAATGTTGAAGGACTGACATGACTGGCAATCTCTGCTGAGGTTACGTTTTAGACAAAAAAAAAATGTGGTTTGTTGCTTTTGAGTCCACTCTGATACTTCGTTGGAATCGTTGTATAAGGTACGGTCTCCCACGAACAGAATGGGTTATACTCAATTTATTATTTTTTTGCACCCCGAGGAAATGAGAGCTTATCTGAATCCAACATTCAGTGGATCTTGATAAAAACACACATTCCCCTTCGTTTGGCGAGTTTGCTTTTGAAAATAATTATTTTTGTGCATTTTTTTTTATTCCTTTTTTTTTTTGCAAATTAGGTATTTGATGGGACACACATCGATTCCTCCGGAAGAGGTTGCTTAGCCCTCTTTTTGTCGCGAAGACAATCCGAAGATGACAACAACACCTTCACACGCAGGGCGGTTATTTGAATAGAGAGTAGAGGGGATGTGAGGGGATGTGCATCAACGGGCCACCCAACAGGGTGTGTGGTGAAATTTGACTTGAAATACAAAGCCCTCTCGTGACAGTGTACCCCTGTGTGAAGAAACAAAACTTGGGAGACCAATGTGCCCTCATGTCCACACATACACTGACAGTGGGCTTTATTCCAAATACTAGGGAATAACCCATGCCTGATAGTGCTAACACATTACATACACTAAATGGGGCCATATTCTGTGTGCAAGAATCACCCCCAATTAGTTATCATACGCTATGTGCAATACTCTGCCTTAAGGAAGTACCCACTTTTGCTTTCAAAAACGTGCATCTTCAAAACGTTAAAGCAGAGCATCCTTAGCAGCCTCTTAGAAGCAGGTAGGTACTGGGAAATCATACGGTGCATGTACTTAGTTCGTTGACCCCGATAGGTCCTCCAGAAGTGGAGAGAGAGGTGAGACAAATGTAGGGGAACACTGCGGTCGGAACAAAACAGAATACAAAACAAACTTTTTTCTCTTCAAGTAGTCATTGATAGACTATGTTCTTTTGACAAAAAGGATAATTCAAAAAAGCTTGGATGTGCCCCTCTCGCATCCAACAAAAAGTAAAAATGAACTGGACTTTGAGCAGAAATGTCTAAAATTTTTAGAAAGGGCTGAAACCCGAAAGTGCTGATACCAAGGACCACACACACATAGGTGTGCAAAGGAGCAGTCCCTAAAGGGGAAACCTGCCGGTCCTTCCAGCGAAATACAGTTGGGCCCAAACATTGCTACTCTGAAGGCAAATAAAAGAGAAACAAAAAAGAGCATTTTTTTTGGTAAGATGACTCGCGTGTTTAGTCCGAGAACAGGAATGAATCTGTCATGTTCATCTTACAGGAACAAAACAAAACGAAAAAAGAAAAAAAAAAAAAAGAAAAGTTGATACTGGGGGGGAGCTATTAAAGTATACGTATACTTTATTCGGCGGGAATTACTGCTTAAATGGCCAAAAAACGAAAAGTGGAAGAAAAAAAAAAAATCACTGTTATTTTGGGGTTTCTAGTAGCCGAAACCTCGCGAAAACACCACCATTGGCATTTTTGGGCCAATCCCAGCCAGTGGTGGGGTCAATGTGGAAAAATGAACAATTTTTTGGTGACTTAAATTTTCACAAATCTGAACCCCATCAGCACCAATCGTGTAAAAACTGATACACGCGTTTTAGGTCAAAAATACTCGTTTCTCAGCGCAAAGTGACCCCATCACAGCACGTACAGAATCCGGACCACCGAAATCAAAAAAAAAAATTTTCGATTTTTTGTGCAAAACTTGCTGAAAAATTTTTTTAGTAAGAAAAATGTACACAAAAACCGTATACTTTATTTCACAGATTTCCACGCTCAAAATGGGTTTCCGCACCGTATACTTTATTACCCCCGTATACTTTATTAGCACCGTATACTTTATTAGCCCCCCCCCCCAGTAGTGCAAAACGCAGGCACTGACACTCCGCAAAAAAAATAATTTTAAGATGCCACCTAAGCCTCGCAGGCTACCTTAGGAAAGTCACTCCACAACGAACAAAATGGTATCGTTAGAAAATAACAAACCCCCCTCACTAACCTACGTATTTGGGTTAGCATGACACAAAAATACGACACGGAAGATGAATGTGCCTCGTGCACACATCATCAACCCGACTAAAATTAACAATCGAAGGGACTCGACTGTCTTACGGGAACAACAGAAGCAAAACGTGGAAACAAAACGGTACCCAGCGGCACAAAAAAAAGCACCGCTCGATTTTTATTTTTTTTTTATATTTCTGTGTTCTCTTTGGGGTGTGCAACTGCGGCAGCCTTTGAATCAGTGAAACAGGCGCCACCTTCGGCTGCTCTCTCCCCAAAAAAAAAAAAACCAAACACAGCGGGAAAATTAAAGAACAGAGAGAGATAAAAAGATGTATCACTGTAATACCCCTAAGGGAATATGGTTTCTTTTTACGTTTTTTTTTTAAACTAAATGTGAAAACAACACACATCAGGAATGTGCTACAAAAAACAAAAATTCTGTTTTACATAGACTGCAACCTGAGGCCGTCACGCTTTAAGAAATTTTGTTAAACCTAAGCCTCGCTTGGTCACCTTTCAAAAAGAAGAAAACTTGATGAATGTGTCTCTCTTGTGCACATACATCCACATTTTGGGTATTAAACTGACGTATTTAGCACCGACTACAATAATCACATCAACAAAAAAGACATGGAAGCTGCTAGAATACGCTGTGGGCAGACCCTCCCCCACTGAGAGTCTTGCAAGAGAACAGCCAAAGAGGAAAATTCTGGCCTCCCTTTTTTTCTTTCTTTTCACGGGGTTTTAGAGAGCAACTTTTTCTGGGGGACAATATCTGGAAACAATGGAGAGATATGGGGGGGTAAAGAAACCTATAGGGGTACAGGACACACTCAACAGCAGTGACCTGCCCGACACATATTTAAATATGTCAGAAAAGAGGAAGTGACCTATTTTTTGCAGTGACAGGGAATGCTAACCGGTGGCCGTACGGTGCTTCATCTAAACACTGTGACCGACCCCGGGTAACATAAATAACATGATATTTGCTTATTACCGTATTCGTAAATATGTTCGACCGTAAAAAATGACGAACTTCCAGAAAAATCCGGAAAATGACGAATTTTATTACGGTCGAACATATTTACGAATACGGTACTCTGTTTACACATCATGAAAACATAGCATATTATCAGGTGCATGTTTCGACACACACCTCACTCAAGAGTACGGCAGAGAGAAGACAATACAGGCACCTCTAGTCTTGTCAGTTTCCCCCCCTCGGTTTGAACGCAATAGCCAACATGCAATGACATTACCTCCTTAGCTTTTGCCCTCCCCTCCAACGACAGCAAATGAAGGGGATCCGCAGCTAAGTGTGCATGCCAAAAAAAGATGCCTTTTTGCTGTGCTACTAACACCGTTCCGATACAATCAAGAGATAGAGGAAGGGAATATGTGAGGAAATATTTGAGGTGGAAAAAAAAAAAAACAGTCCACAAACGTTGGCGTCCCAAAATAAGTTCAGCAGGATTTGGGGATTTCTTGTTTTCGTTTATTCCTTTTTTTGGGACGCCAAAAATATTGGAAGCTAAATATGAAAGCGCAGTAAAAAACAAAATCAAAAACTGTGGTGGGGCGAAATCAAAACAGATTGTGGTGGAGATGGAAGCGGCGGGGGGAGAGAGAGAGAGAAGGGGTTCCACTACGACTGTGAGAGAGGAACGTATTTCATAGTTGCACAATCACTTTACACAGAGCAAGAAGCCTGTGTACTACAGGTTTTTTTTGTTGTTGTTGTTTTTTTTGCTACTTTGTTCTTTTCTTTTCTCGAAGGGAAAAAAATGAGTGTCCGCAGTGTCATACAGCACCAAGGTGCTCGGTAGAACCTAGCGGTACCTTTTGTTACCCCCTCTTTTATTTTTCGTTCTTTGGGAAATTCGGTTTTGGAACATGAGAGATTCAGAGGTAGGACTGCCCTGATTGTTCGCTGTCAAGACAAAAAAAAAATTAACAGCGCATTCAGGTAGACCAACCAAAGAAAAAAGAAATACTCGATATGATTGAATATTCGCTGTGAACACCCAAATCAGAAAAATAAGAAACCATCACGTACGAGAAAACAAAAAGGCAAACACAATAAAAAAAAAGACGTTCAAAGATGAGTATGCCTGCATACACACATCTAAAAAAATCAAAAAAAAAAATCAAATTTGAAGAGTGCAGAAAAGAAAGAGAATCACCCTCCCAGCTGTCAGTTAATTGGTGATGCGTGAGAACCCTCTGTTCTTGGGGTTCAAGGTGGAGTGGTTGAGACACATTCTAAAGCGAGTTCGATACGTTGTGCAGAGCACTTAGCTATCGGCATAATATTATTCACAAAAAGCACGAACATGGACTGCAAATTTTCACGACACCACCTCTTGGTGAACAGCACAACCCGAGAAAGACAACCCCACACACGAAGTTGCGTCGGATGCAAGGGGTTCTTCTCCTGGAGGCTACCTCTCCTGTGCACTCGCTGATTCAAAGCGTTGTGTAACATAAGCACCTACTGTGATACTTTTGTCTTTTTTGGGTGTAAAAAAACCCCCCTTAATTGCTCAAAGAAGTACCACCTCGCAGGGCATTTCCTCCGAAACATCCTGACTGACAATCCCTTTAACAGGTTCTACCAGTTCGAATTCGATTGGGGTTTGGTGTGGCTTGGTTGCTTTCAAGAGAAACACAAGAACGCATGCGCAGGCGACCGTCGCAACGGCGACAAGCCTTTTGGCCCACGTAACCCATGACGTCGCCGCTCCCCGCTCCCCACCTTCCTCATTCATGGTGACTGACCCTTCGAAGACTGGGACCACCACCCGGCTGTTTGCCGATATGAGCGGACCGGTCCCGAGGCGGGCCTTGGTGATGCTAGCACGGATCTGCGAGGCCACGTGCTCTGTGTGCGCATGGCTGCCCACTATGTAGTAGTCAGCATATATGCTGTCGGATGCCTGCTGCCGCACATCCTCCACCTCAAGCGCCTCTGCCGACCTAGAGACAGATCCGAGGCGTGTCTGTTCTTCGTGCACCTGCTCTGCATTCCACGACTCCGGAATCACGACAGTCAACACATCTTCCTGAGGCACACCAGGCGCACTTCCGTTAGGCATCAGCACACCAATGGCAGTGACATGAAGCGTGTCTGGCCCACTACGCAGCGCTTCAGATGCACGCAGCAGCACCCAACGCACATCACGGAGCGTCTGTTTAGGGCTTTCAAAGAGTTCCTGAGTGTACCCTGCGAGCTTGAGGCGGAGGTGCGCGATGTGTGCGTGACGTGGTGTCACATCGTGGGTGTCGGCATCACACCCAACACCCTTCACGGCACAGCAATACTGCACCTGGTCCTTATCCATATAGCTCGCAACTCCATGCATCTGGCTGCACGTATGCGCGCAACTGACGTCCTCATTTCTGCAACACCACACCCGCTTTTCTGGCAACCACGTCTCAACACCCGATCCATCATAACAGTCATACATCTCTGCACAGGCTATGCCTTCCTCTGTGCAGCATGCACGCTGCTCTTTGGCGGTGAGACTTCCATTTTCACGTCTGTCGTCACAGAGCTTCCTGTGGGCATCCCTTTTGCGCACTGCTGAGGAAGGACAGAGTTTGTTCTGGTGTGCGCAGCACCATTGCCGGTGGCTCTGCTGTGGCCTGCGGCGCTCTGAGGAGGCGCTCCAATCGCAGTGGAAGCTTTCGGCAATATCGTCGCAGCCGACGTCATACTGCATGCAGCAGTGTTCACGCTGTGCAGAGCCAAGCGTAGGCAACGTTGCGTTCGTGCACTCAAAGCTCTCAGGACTGCTACACCCAACACCCTTCCTGGTACAGCATCCTTCACGCCGTGCTTCATCCCATCCCGACACCCGTCCCAAGCAGCGTTCCTCTGCAACGCGTACCTTCTCCTCCTTCAGCCATTTCTGGTGTCGGTCGCGTTCCACCTTCATCTCCGCCTTGTGAGTCTCCTTGGTCACCTGGTTACGATGTTTGTGGCGGAGATTCTCCTTCTTCACAACATCTTTGTGCCGTGCACGCTCTTCTCTTGCCACCTTCTTGTGGCGATGCGATTCTCTCTGTTTCATCTCGGTTTTGTGGATTTTAAACTTTTTCTTTTCCTTTTTTACCTCATGTTTATGCCGTGCGATTTCGAGGGAAATGGCCTCCTTCGAATCCTCCTCAGTGGTGTTTTGACTCAGAGAATACATGATGGCATTGTGGGTCGCATTCTCTTGGGAAACTGCTGCCTTATGCCGAAGCCTTTCTGCAAGAAGTGCGCGCAGGTACATCCCATGCTGGGCAGATTCATTGGCCACGACTTCCTTGTGTAGAAGGTTCTCCTTTCGCATCGTGTTTTTGTGCAGACGCATCTCCTTTGTTTTGCGGACGCTGTTTCGGTGGTTTCTTTTTGCGTTTCGTCTGCGATGCTTGAGACGTTCCCACTGCATCCGTTGCGAATGATTTAAAGGTACCTCCGACTCAATGATATAACCATCCGGCGTCAACGGACGTCCATCATTGGTGAAACGTTTGTGCTTCGCAACACGCCGTTCTGCTCGGTGCTTCTTCTTGCGTTCAGAATACCACGTGCTCACCTCCTCACCGACGTCAGCCTTCCAGCCCTTATAAAGCCTATTCGGGTGACGACCGTGCTCGCTCCGATCAGGCACCCTATCCGGCACGATGCTTTGGTTGTGCAGCCTCTCCTGGTAGGTAGTGTTGCCATCGTACCAGCGGTGCCCGCCGTCCACAACACTGCGTGGTGGGTGCTCCGTCTGTGTCTCGTTGTGCCTCTCACCACACGACATTAAAATCAGCGGGAAAAACCATAGTACGTTTTTCATAATGGGGGAGTTGGGGAGGACTTCTTTTTCCTGGGAAAAAAGAGGGCTGTTCGAGTGTGGAATATGGAATATGGTAGAAGCATTGTTGGTGTTCCCCAATTTGGGCAATTAGTTTAACACAAAGAAAACCCAAACACGGTTTTACCGAACAAAGAGGGTGAAGGGGAAAGAAAGGGCTCGATAACAGGAGGAGAAAGAGGACTGGTTCTTTTGTGGAGAAAAAAATCAAACAAAAAGGGGGGCTGAAAGCGAGTTGGGTGTGCTTTGCCTTGGTACAGAGAGGGGGAAATGGGTGAACAGGAGAGAAGATGCGTAAGCACCCCGCACCTTGACACCAAAAATCCGAAAGAGGAAAAATATACAAAAAAAGGGGGGGGATAAAAAGACAACAACGCAACTCGGAAAGCAACGTGATGAGAGAGCCTTGGCCACAGAAAGACCGTAGGGAACCAATGAGAGGGAGGGAAAATGGTTGGCTCTCTCAGTTTTGATCTGGTTTTATGTTTTGCGGACGAGAGGGGGGGAACTGAAGAACTGAAGAACAGATCTTCAGAAGAACGTGCATGTCTTATGCACATACGCATATGGCTCACACTCGTCAAAACAAGGTAGGGAAAACAATTGTCTAGGCGTACAAATAAGAAGAAAAATAGTAGTCATTGATGCAGACACACCTTCGACTGACTCATGTACTGTGCCTCCCTGTATGAAAGCACAAAGAAGTTCCCTGCGGACAAGAACAACAAAACGCTCCCCAAAAAAAACTACAGTAGAAACTGCTGAATAAGGGGAAATACCACAAAAGGGTATGTGGAAAAATACTCAGGAAAAAGAAAAATGAACCTACTTTTTTGACGAAATAACGCACATCGCAGACATGCGCATAAGTAGCGAACATCATTTTTGACTCATATTTGTTGTAGAAGAGATACCACAGTAAAGGGAGGGGAAAGGGGGCGGAATCACACATTTTCTCGAAATCACCCCTAAAAAAAATGTACAAAAAAACTACACAATTTTCCCATTTCCCCTTTGGAGTATCCAAAGGACCCATTGTCAACCCACCTCATGATGTTGAAGGGAGGTCTTTTAAACTGTTCCGATACTTTCCATAATTCTCAATTCTTTTTTTCATTTTAGACCTGCAGCCACACGCCGCATCTGCAGGACATGCTGCAGCTGGGAGTACCGCGGGAGGAGCTCCGGACTGTTTGGGGGATTGAGGATGATGCTACGGAGTGTTGCTTTGCCTTCTACGAGAGACAGTGCTTGGGAGAGGACGTTCTTCCATGCGTCCTCTGTGAGAGCGGAGGTGGTCCAGAGCGAGATGCTTCGTAGGGCCGACGACGCGAAGTGTTGGAACAGCGACATGAACGCCTCAGACTCAATTGCATTGTCGCTGATGTCCAACGTCCGCATCACCGGCGACTCGGTCAGCCCTGGCACCGAATGCATCGCATCGTGTGTCAGGCCAGAGCCGCTCAGGTTTAGCTCCTCCATCTTCCCTGCTGCCACTATGCGTCCTAGCTTCGCAATGGCCTGTCGCGTGCCGAAGGATGCGTTCTTAGAAACATCTAATATCACAACCTTCGACAACGCCTCGAAAGAATCGGCCGCATGCTCGGTGAGTTCGTTTCCTGAATGTAAAATGAGATGTGGAAAAAGCGTATCACCTTAATCACTACAAAAATTGGAAAAAAAAAAAAGATATCTCGCAAAATTCGCAACATTGTAATATTAAAACGACCGTTCTTTTGCATACCAGCAAGACCGAGAGACGTCAACCCTGGGATTGCAGTGAGCGCAGAGCATATGGTAGCGACCCCTTCGTCGAGCAGGTAGTTGTGTGAGAGGTCCAGCGACGTGAGTGTGCAGGTCTCTGTCAGGCCTTGGGCGAGGAGAGCTGCCCCTGCTGTGCCCAGCATGTTGCCTCGCAGGCGGAGCGTGGTCAGGGTCTTGCTCTGCAGCAGCGCTGAGGACAGTGTCTGCAGACACTTCGCCACGTTATTCTCATCCTCTGCACACCTAGGCCCATCAGGGCCAACGCCACCCAGCCTGTTGCTCTCTAACCCCAGCCCCACCAACCCCCTATTCTTCAGCAGTCCTTCGAACAAAACTACCCCATTCGCAGGACCAATCAAATTCCCCCCTATATCCAACTCCGTCAAGCTTGTCGCCGCCAAACACGACCCCAAAGCAACAATCCCCGGTGTCACCACACCGCCCTGCTCGACCCTCTGTGGCGGGGTGTCTTCGTCCGCTGCAGGTGGCGTCATCTTTTTTATACCAAATTTGTTGCGTTTGAGGGACAACGTACGGAGTGAGGTGTTGTTGTCTGAAAGCACGTTCGCCAAGGCTTTCAACCCTTTCGAGCCTACCTCGCAGTCGGAGAGGTCTAGGTAGGAGAGTGTGGTCATGCCAGGCTTTGTTGTCAGAATGACGTCTTCTTGCTTTTCCTCTTCCTTTTCAGCCTCCTCAGTGGCTGCTGCTGCTTCGTCTGCCGGTGTCTCTGGTGCAGCTTCGGGAGCTTCGGAAGAACCTTCGGGTTTGGGATCGGCGTCTGGTGGTGGTGGTGGTGTGTCCTCCTCCCCCGCCTCAGCAGCAGCTGCTGCTGCGGCTTCTGCAGCTTGTTCTGCCTTTTCTGCCTCTTCAGCTGCCTTTGCCTGAGGAATGTGTAGTGTTTTGTAGGAAGTGGAAAATTTTGGGAGGTGGGGATGATTGTGTGGTGATGTGGGGTACCTCCGCTGCAGCTTTCTGCTCTTCAAGCTCTGCTGCAAGGCGCTCTTCTTCAGCAGCACGGCGGGCGGCACGTTCCTCCTATATGTAATGGAAAAATAAATGACAAAAAGCTGAAAAGTTGAAAAGTGCACTACTCCTCACCGGACATCGGATGCAGAGCACTGGGAAAAAAAACATGAGGGTAGTAAAACCGCACCCTGCTCCCACCGCCAAAGTGATGCGAATAGAAAGCTGACCTTCAGGGCAACGTCCTTCGCCAATTCCTCAACCCATACCTCTTCCTTGGCAAGCTCTTCTTCTGTCTTTGGTACAGCCTCCCTTAGGAGGGATGCGACTGCCTGGGCACCTGCGTTTTTTATTGGGTTTGCCGAGAGGTCTAGCTCTCGGAGATGCGACCAACCGGACATTCTGTTTGCTTCTTTGGCCTCGCGCTCCTGCTGCATCGCGAAGGCTGCGTCTCGGTCTGCAAGCTGCTGCTGCTTCAACTCCACAAGCGACTCAAAGAACTCCTTCGCAATGATGTAGCCCTCCGCATCTGCACTGTTCGCCAACCTCTTCAGGTCCTTCAGGGCAGCGGAATAGAGGTTCACCTTCTCCTCGAGAGCCTGCTTCTGCGCCTCTGCGCGTTTTGCGGCTGCATCTACATTGGGATTTTCTTTTTCAGCAGCTTCCGCAGGTTCGGCGTCTTCAGGGTCTTCAGGGTCTTCCGGGTCGGCAGGGTCTGCAGGGTCTGCACCTTCTTCTTCGTCTTCGTCTTCTGGTGGGTCTTCCTGAGCCTCTGTCTGCTCCTCTGTCACCTTGGTACGGTATTCCTCTAAGACCTCCTTCATAGCATCGTCCAGTTCAATGTCGGTAGGTAAATGGCAGATGTCTGTCCCTTCGTCGCCTTCGGGTTTGGGGAAAGGGTTTGTCGGGGTGTCTTCCTTGAGGTCCGCTGGTTCGGGGAATGGTTCGTGCTCCGGAGGCGCTTTGATGGTGTTGGAAGAAGCGAGAGAATCGGTAATAACCTGAATGGTAGTCGGGCCCACCCCGCAGGAGGAAAGGGAGAGGGAGGTGACGAATTTGTTTTCGTTGAGAAATCGTTTGACGCCTTCTGGTTCGTCGGAGAGAAGCTCGTTTTCGGACAGATCAAGCGACGTGATATGTTTGCTCTGTGACATCGCATTTGCCATGACATCAGACGCGCCGCCCGGTATATTGTTTCCCGACAAACCCAGTCTAGGAATGTCACATGCCCCAAGCTGCTCTGCCAGCTTCTTCACCACAGCCTCCTCTGAGAACACATGATAATTTCCGGTAACGCTCAAGGCATCCCACTCAGACTTCTCGCGAAGCAGGTCAACCAACCCATTTGTCCCTTCAAAGACGTTCGCCTTAACGGAGATGCCACGCAACGCAGCGAACCCTTCTGTTGTCGTCAGGGATTTAACTTTAGCTGCGTTCATTGTAATGTCCTGGAGGGTCAGCGATGTGATGGATTTTTGTTGGATCGCAGATGTGGTATTAGGGAGAGTCGTCTCAGTCGCAGTGACGATTGGAGGTGGATGTGTAAGGGATGGGCAGGTCTGGCGTGCTGACGACCCTAGGGCAGCACTGTGCAGGGCAGGCCCAGCCAAGTTGTTCTGAAAATAGTTTTGTTGGCCATAGATATGAGCGTCTTGCGCTGCACGAAGACCTCGTGCACCCTTCTCACCATTGCCTGCAGCGCCGTCATGTGATTTCACAGCCCTCCCTGTCGGAAGCGCTGCAGTTGGCATGGAATCCAATGAAGGCATCCATGATCGCTGTGCCGCCATTTGGTTGTTTCCTGGAGTGGAGAGAGTGGAGACATGAAAGAGAGAGAGAAGGGTGGATAGGAGGTGGGAGTGGTGAAGAGAAAGGAGGTGGGTTTTCTTTATTTGGTTTGGTTATTCTCCTTGAGATAAAAACCCGCACCCTGATTCCGGAGCTATTGCACCAAGAATAGGGGGAAGTGGCATGGTGTGGCCAAAGAAGCCCGAATTGGGCCTATTTGAAGCAATAAAAACTATGTTCTTCGAACTTCTGCTTTTTGCATCAGGAAATATAGGATTAGAATATATTCGGTGTGTTTGTGGTCAACACAAAAATGCGATCCTTCTAGCCCAATACATTCGAAGCACAGCAAATTAAAACAACAAATACCAAAAAGAAAACAGTTAACCTGGTACAGATCCCAAAGTTAAAAAAAACAAAATTTGAAAGTGCATACAACTCGCGTACGAGTGTGCGCCCACAGATGGTCAAAACATCAAATTTGTTTGCCAAGCTTGGCAGGAGTTGGCCGCTGGCTGCGAGCCAGGGTCAACTCACCGGAAAAATCTTTAACGTGTACCTGCGCTACTGAACTCACCGGAAAAATCTTTTGTAAGATGATCTGAGGTGACCAAACCTCCCGTGCAAGTCCCCCCAGAAGGGGAAAAAAAACAGGAAAATTGAAAACCTGGCAACAAGAAATAAAGAGAAGTTGAAAGTGCAAACGCCTCACCGGGCATCGGCGATGCGGGCACTGGAAACAAAAGAAACGTTTTAAGATGATCCTAAGTCTGTGCTCAGTCCACCAAACAACAAAAAAAAAGTACAACAAACAAGATAAACACTCTGGTAACAAACTTAAAAACTGTAAAAAATAGCTGACCATTTGGAGAGGTGCTTGACAACTTTCCCTTTTCCCCCTCTCCAATCGTCTACTAACTTTCGCCGGTTTTTGAACCACAATTACAAAATAAAAAAGATGAAAACTTGAGTGATGGCCACCTCTCGTCCACAACACACAATCCTATAACAATATGGGAGACACATCCATCACGAACAATACTGCTGAGCCAACTCATGCCAAACAACATGGGTCCATGGGTCTCTGCATTGAGAAGTATCAACGCAATACCCCAAAGACTCCATTCGCGTAAGGCACCTCACTGACACAGACCGACAGCACTGCCGCACTCAGACCGTTCAGGACAGCACCATACGTTGCCCTTGTCGGAGGCGAGCTCGCAGCAGACAGCGTTTTCGGAGGGGCAGATCTTTGGGCCACGTTGGGAGGTGCAGCAGGTCTGTGTGAGGGGGTTGAATGGTTGGGGTGTCTCGCCGCTGGTGGCGGGGCAGCAGGCGTAGCCCTCGGGGAGGCAGCCGCATTGCTTGTCGCATGCGTGTGTGCCGATGGTGCAGATCTGGTGCTCGTAGTGGTTGTTGCCGAACTCGCAGCAGAAGTGGTCTGATGAAGGCATGCACCCGCAGTTGGAGCAGACCTCCGTGCTGGCATTGCACGTCTGGTAATGGGTGCGGTCGGTGGGGGGGTCAAAAAAGCTGCAGCAAGTCTCGTTCTGCTCACGGCAGCCGCAAGTGTCGCAGATCTGCCCCTTCGTGCACGTTGTGTTGCGTGAGTCACAACAGAACTGTGTAGCATTGAAACACCCACAGCTGCTGCACTGCTCATCCGCAGTGCATTGGCTGAACTTATGATCGCCATGCTTGCAGCATGTCTTCCCCGCATCAAGACAGCCGCACTCAGGGTCGCACGACTGCTCCGCATTGCACACCGTCGAGGTCTCATAGTACCCATTCATCTTGTGGTGGCAGCAGTGAAACTCCGGCGCCTTTGTCATGCAGCCACACCCTGCGTCGCAGCGCTGCGCAGACGCCTCGCAGGTCTGAATGTTCCACTTCATGGAGTCGCCCAGATTGGAGTACGACTCGCAGCAGATCTGCATGTCGGGGTCGAAACAGATGGGGTTGTCTTGCTTGAACTTGGGCGAGTCTTGTTTGCAGCACGCCTTGGGGTAAGTACAGAGCCCTGCAGACGTAGCGTTGCAGGTGTTCAGCGCACCATCCACACAGCCTTGCAGTGCTTCCTGGTTGGTGTGGTATATGTCACAGTGCGACGTTGCCATGCTGCACACACTGTTCCCGGTCTCTCCAAACGAGCCAATCCAACCGCAGCACTGATCCGTCTGCGAAGCATAACAGACAGGTGTGTACGTCACATTGAACGCCGTCTGCACAGCGCAGCAGGAGCTGAAGCCCCGTCCATGACAGTCCTGCGTCTCCTTCAGCGAGCACGTCGGGATGACAGGCTGCGCAGCAACCAAGCCAAGCATTGAAAGCCACATCACAGAGGGGGCCATAGTTGGTGTAAGTATGTTGTTCTGTGATTGCGTTTGCGGTGTGGGGGAGGGGTATCCATCCTGCAACACAAACCCCGCCACCCCAGGCCCCACCGTCAACACTTTTGGATGCTCCAACCCCAAAAAGCTCTGTCCACTCTGCCCGCTCTGATAGCACAAATCATACTCCCCTTGACTATGCAAAAACATACATGCCCTCGCTCTCTTCTCCGAAGCTGGCCACGCAAACCCAAACGTAGAGTATCCATCTTCTGGGTGAGTCGGGTGGCAGTAAAGATAGGTGGGGATGAAAATGTAGTGATTCGTCATTTTGCGGGGTTCCTCTTTTTTTTACTTTTTTTTTGAAAAATAAATGCGCCTCTCATTGGAAGCACATAAAAAGTGAAGTTAATCGATGCAGGCACCTCACTACTACCTACGAAAAGAAACAACGATGCACAGAGGGGAAGGGCTAAGTTGCGACAGCATGTGCCAAAAAAAGGTTTATATAGTTGGACCCAAGCCTCTCTGTGCAAAAAAGAAGAAAAAAAAAAGAGCAAAAAAGCAAAGCTTTTTTTGTGGTATTTTTTGCTTATTTAATCCATGCCAAAGTAGTCAGGGGGATGGTAATTTAAACCAAGCGATCTAGTTAGAGTCTCAGAACACAGCAAACTAAAGGAGCTACAGGGGGGTGGGGGGGGTGGGGGTGGGCAAAATCTTAAGATATTATTTTTAACATAAAGAAGGAACTTGTCCAACTATGTCTCGTCTTTTGAAAGGAAAAAAAAAAACACAGAAAAACTTGGTGAGCGATGGTCCTCAGCATCGCGTAGTCACCTAGAAAAAAAAATAATAATTATATTCCGTATTCGAACAAATTATCGACCGTAAAAAGGGTCGAACTTCCAGAAAAATCCTGAGGTCGAACATTAGTACGGTCGATAATTTTACCGTACGAATACAGTAAAAAGCAATTCATCTTTGTTTTGAAAGCAAGCTTGAAAGTGTTGAAAGCTGCGTTCAAAGAAAACTTTTAAAAAGGTGACGTTTTTTTTATTTTATTTTTTTGCTTCACAAACAGCCGACAACAGATGAGAGTTACGAAACGCATCATCAAGATGAGGCTAAAATCGAACCTTCCGGCGCAACACATCTCCACAAAAAAAATCCAAAAAAAATTGGGCAAGGGGGAAAAAACAGTGTGCGCAAAGTGTGAGGGTCCTTTCTTCTTTTTGATAACCTGTTGGTTTAGTAGCCATACAGACACATTATGATACCATTTCCCTCCCACCTCTCCCCCCTTTTTTTCTTCTCTTGGAACAACGTTACTGAAGGGAAAAACCAGTGTATGGTGTCCTCATGATTTCATTGTGGATAACCACATTAACTGGTTTTTTAAAAGAGAAAAGTGCACACGGAAAGTGGCCTCAGAAGCCACAAAGAAACACGCAGCAAGGGAGGCCACATTCAGGGAGGGGTAGGGAATAATTTTTAATACGCGGTATGTTGGAAATTTTGCGCAACGTCGCCATATCGGTGTTCCCCGACCCCCTCCTTTTTGCGTAGAACACCATTACACTCTGACAAAGGTTCTCTCTGTTCCTAGGGGGGGAAATTGTTTTTTTTGAAAACTTGGTTGTATAAGTGTCAGACACCCGAGGATGAACTCCAATATAATTTTGACCACTATCACGGGATATCAGAGGATCCAAAAGGATCTGGGGTGAAAAAAAAAATTGCTACGATGAGCGTCTCTGCTGGTCACCTTTAAAAAAAAACAACTTTTTTAATTTTGTGAAACAGGGAGTGATGGGGTGGGTGTGTGGGTGGGTGGTTATTTTGAATAAGGAAGTGACGTGTGGGAGGGGAAGGGTGGGTGTTTTTTATGTCGCCTCTCTTTTGTATTGGCGAGCAGCTTTGAAAAAGCTTGCATTTTAAGGGGGGGAAACAAAGCTGTATCTTGGCAATGTTTACACTTTTTATTTTTTTGAAATGCTGGTGATTATCCTTCCAGAACATTACCTGACCCACCTCTCTGAGGGGAACACGTGACAAACACAGCAACAAGCACAAAGCGCTAACGATAACTGCTTGTCAAGTGTGGTTGTCATGTCATAACAAGCGTCGTGAAGGGGGTGGGGAGAAAAGTTGGACTTCACTTCAATTGCGTTTCCGTTGCACGACCCTTGAATATTGACAATAGACACACCGTGTTTGAACACTGTGCATCTTGATCACTCATGGCGGGTACGTGTCAACAGAATTTTAAAAAAAAAACTTGACTTGGAATACAAAGACATGCATGACCGGTGCACCGGGTGGACCCCAATCATGCAGTCCTACATCCATTTCGTGCTAGGCAAAAAAGAAAACTTGATGGATGTATCTCTCAAGAATATACTTTTATAAAAACCCTACAAAAAAAAAAAAACGCAGTACCACTCCGACTGAATCCATAAAATAAAGAAACGGAAAGCTTTTACACACTTTTCCAAAAAAAAAAATTATTTTTCCCCCGAGACCGATAGGCTTTTGAAGCCCCTCTTGTCAGAATGAGGTTATGTGGGGAGTGGGTTTATTCGAGTATTATTCGGATGCGTGAAGGATGCCACTTACTCAAAAAAACCTTATGGGTGTGGGGCACTGTGGGGGGGTGTGACAAATTGGAGAAAAAAAACCCCTCTCTACTTTTGCCATCCTACACGGCAAACCTCTGGCAAAGACCAACGGGGCGTGAAAGGATTAGCACATTCTCCACGTTGGAAGAGGAATTGCAATGATTGTTGAAAAAAGACAGTTATCTTTTGTGGGGAAATGGGCGGGAGGGTGATCTCTTGAGTACATGACACTACACGTCAGCGTGACATGTCAGAAATGACATGCAAATGGCATGACATGTGGTACGTGTTGGTACCTGTTATTCTCTGTACAGAAGACACTTTTCCATGGTTTTGTTTGTTCTAACCCCCTCAGGCCCTCTCCTCGAGAACAGGTGAACCTCAACAAACCTTAGAAAAGTGTGTGTTTCTGTACAGAGAATGAAAGGCACCACGTACCACATGTCATTTCACATGTCATACCGACATGTGCAGATGTCATCGTTTTTACCAGGTCATATGACATGTCATTATGACACGCCACGATGACATGTAGCGTCGTGTAACTCTTTTAATTGTCTTCGCTCTACAGAGCCCGATGGAATTTTTTTTATGTTTGATTACAGACTACTATCACAGGATAGCAGCCATGATTCTTTTTCCTCACAGGATCCTTAAAAGAGAGCAAATATAAGTCGAAGAAAAGGAAAAAAACTTAAAACTAAGATGAACATGTCTCTTGTGCACATAAATCTTCAAGGAGAAGTAGGTAACGTGCAGAACACTTCGGGATGCGGGCACGCACTTCTACCAAGAAAAAAAGGGAGGGTTTCACAAGATGAACATAAGCCTCGCTACCCTTACGGCAACGGCGGACTGAACGGCATGCAGGTGGTGAATCCCTTCAGAGGGGTTGGGGACATGGGGAAGGTGGACACAGGGGGGTTTGTTACAAGGTACACCTGCCACAAAAAAATGGGGGAAAGCTTGTAAGATGAACCTAAGACTCGCTTAGTCATCCTGGGGGGGTTTTTTTTTACGATTACCTAGCGAGACAGGTTGAACGTTACTGGCATGTGTGCCTACAACGCCTTCCCTGTTGCTGCCGCGTACTGCGGTTATTTCTTCTTGTTGGTCTACGCAGCGGGGTTACACATGGGGGACAGCAGCCCTGGGTCTTTGAGGGGATTACACGGAAAGCACACATCTCCCCTCTGATTTTTTTTTTTTTTTGCGGTCAGGAAAACGTTGATTCGGAGGTCACCGCAACATCAAAAAGGGTATTGCAGAAATAGGGGAGGCAAAACCAGGGGGACGGGGGTAAAAAAAATTGGTAAAAGTCAAACGAAAAGGCGACGTTGATAATGCATTTTCCGCTCACCTCACCGAACACATCTTTTTCTCATGCAAATGCAAAGGCAAGGAGGGATGCCGAGATAACCACCATGCCTGCGAAGAGCGACGGGGGCACAAGCTTGCCACTCTTGTCGTGGTTGTATGCCGTAGGGAGCAACTCGCTGAGCACAATCCAGACCATCATTCCACCAACCATTCCGAACACAATCCCGAAGACAAGGTCCGTGAACACCGTGCGGAGTGCCAGCCATCCGAGGATTCCCCCGATCGGCTCAGACAGACCGGAGAGGAAGGCCCATCCGAAGCCCTTCCATTTGGACCCGGTTGCGTAGTACACAGGCATGGCGACGCAGATGCCTTCGGGGATGTTGTGGATGGCGATGGCGACAGCAAGGGCAATGCCGAGGGAAGGCTCTTCGAGAGTCGCAATGAAGGTCGCAAAGCCCTCAGGGAAGTTGTGCAGGGCAAGCGCAAGCGCAGTGAGGAGCCCCATCTTCTCAAGGTCCTTCTGCTGCTTCTCGGTCATCACCTCCGCGGTGTCAACAACAGGCTCGTTTCCGCTGCTGGAGGGCGCGTTCGGGGGGACAGCACCTTCCTCACCCCCACCACCCCCACCAGAGGTGACCATCTCCTCATCCTTCTCCTGCTCCTGCTCTGCGTGGTCGTGTTTCTCGACAACATCAGGGTCCTCAAGAGCATCGGTGACAGGGCTGATGAAGTGCACAACCTTGTGGAGGAGCATCACAATGATGCACCCACCAAAGAAGGTGAGCGTCGTGTAGAGGTTCGGCAGCTTCTCCCCAGGGTAGACGAAGCCAAGCTCCTCCGTCTCGTAGACGCCGTCGTCGTTGGGGCCGTCGCTCAGCTTCTTGCCGCCCCCGACGGTGCCCAGGGTGATGGCGTCGTTGGCCTTGACAAAGATCTCAACGAAGGAGACGTAGAGCATGACACCACTGGCAATGCCAAGGGAGACGGCCAGGATCTTCGGCTGCGACATCGTAGCGAGCTTGGGGAAGAACGGTGTTGCCCCTCCAATGGACGTTGCCAGTCCTGGGGTGGGGGTGAGGGTGGGGGTGAGGTGAGTGGGTGGTGAGGGGGGGGGGGGGGGGAGTGCATACCAGCTCCAAGCGAAACGCAAACCGCAAGTGCGACATTCTCATCTTTGTCCTCAGACACAGCGTTCAACAAAACATGTGCAACATTAGTCGAGTTCGTGTCGTTGAAAGAGTGTGCTGCGGCACCGGCAGCACAGAGCAGCAGCAGAGCCGCTTTCATCATTGTTTTAATTAGCTTTCTTTTCTACCTTTTTTTAAATGCGATTAGTAAGTGATCCTCCTGGATGGGGTGTGGTGTGGTGTGGTGGTGGTCAATACAGAAAAAAACATTGAAAGAAGCACTGGAATTCCATTTCTTTTTTGGTAGTTTTTGTGCGTGTCTTCATTCATTTTCCCACCACTCTATGGCGGGGTGTTATCAGCAACAACATACTCGATATGTGTGTTGCATTTTTTCAGAAAAAAAAATTTAAAAAAAGAAAAAAAATGACAAAGCTACTCCCAAAAGGAGAGAAACGGCACCACAAGATATCGCTAATATCTGGCTTTCCTCGTGGAGCTTACCATAGCACTAAGAATCGAGGAAAGTCTCCCTTGAAGCAAAAAAGAAATTTTAAAAATATGGCAGTTGAAAGGCACGCCTTTCTTGGATACATGCACAGAATCTCCCCCCCGGGGAGTTATCGACCGCGGGAAATCAAAAACAAAAGAGAACTTGAAAAGTGCAAACGCCTCACCGTTCATCGGACGCAGGGCACTGGTTGTCAAAAAAAATAATAAGCTTGAACCTCAGCCTCTCTCTCGCGTGCTTGGTCTGCCTATTTTTGTTATTAGTATTAGAGTTACCCCACCCTCCCCGATTTCCGCCCCCCCCTGCCCCCCCACACATTGTGCTCTCACAACCTATGTGGTCTCTACGCTACATCGTAAGCGTACCAGAGACGTTTAGAACCTAATTCAGGATAGAGTAGAGAAGAAAAAAAAAAGGGTAAGAAGCCAGACAAAGTGTCAACCAATCTCCAGGAAACCATCCCTTTTGGAAGACAGCGGCGGGACGCAGGGATGGGTAAAAAGGTTTGGCGAGAAGAAGTTTCGCATCTGTCTAGTCACCTTCGGAAAAAACAAATATTGTGTCTTAAAATACAATAGCCCTGCACCAAAAGAAAAAGGGCCAAAAAAAAAAACTGTCGGGGGAAAAGTGGGTTACCCTTACAGTTTGGTTTTGTGTGCATTAATGTACCACAGGGCCATCTGTGTGAAAAGATGTCAAGTGGAATACGAATTATGCGAATTATTATTGCCTTTTCACACAACTCTCTTTTATTACTTTTTTTTTTTGAACTTGGTTGTATTAGTGGAGACACCCAGAGGATGAACTCCACTTTTCTTTTTGTCACATTGTCCAATTCAAAACTCATCTGGAGAGGGCGAAGACGTTCTTAAGTTAGACACAGCTTTTTATATCACAATACCACCCACAATGAAGCCCAGCTCCTTCAAATGCTCGAGTGAGGGTGCGTTAATTTCCCGTGCAATGTCTATGGCCTGTTTGTGTGTGATTTTGTTTTTCCCCCTTGATACATTCTCTTATCTCCCAGACAAAAAAATTCTTTTGATAAATTCCGAATAGATTACAATCAATTCACCAATTTACCGCATTTTCTCTAACATACCTTCTTCATCTCAGCATTCCCCGCATCAGCAATCACAGGTACTCTGCCTAAGACCGCAGTATGCAGTGCACACTTCAGCGGCTCGCTCCCTTCCATCTTCTCCGCCGTTTCCGCGAAGAACCCGAGGGAAGGAGAAACCTTAGGGAATTCTTCCCAGGGCACTTCCTTTATCATGAGCGAGTCTGTTGCGCCTGCGTCGCAGAAGCGAGCGTGCAGGAGCGCACAACCTGACAGCAGCACACGAAGCATCATCACATCCTCCTTCCCTTGCCCCCCAACCGTCTCCAACAGACGCGTCAGATACTCCAACGCTACGTCGTGGTACAGCCCGCGCACCAAATGCTCTGTGATGTGGACACAACGCTCTACCGAGAATATTTCGCATCGCAACGTTATTGCCTGGAGCACCTCCTCACAGAGAACGTGCACCGCCTTCGGGTTGTTCTCGTGGGTAGCGATCATGGCGATGGCGTGCCGGAGCTGCTGCAGGTAGATCGCACCTTCGTGGGTTGGGGAAGGGTGATCTGGTGAGAGTGCGGAGGGAAGGGTCACCTGGTCCGACGGAATTGGCCCGTCAATGGCAACGAAGATGCAACGGTGAAGGTTTGCCGCTATAGAACGCATAGCATCTTCGTTGTCTGCGTAGTGGCATAGCAATGCTTCCAACACCTCCGCCGCTGAGGAGCATTCCAAACATGCGAAGTAAAAGCCACAGGCAAACCCACCCGTGCACTCCTCCTCTGCCCGTCCCTTCCCCCCAGCAAGCTGTTTGTAGATGAGGCTGCAGGTTCCCAGCATGTCGCACACATTGCGCACCAAGCTGCCAATATGGTTGACCCCATCATCAAGAATGGTCCGCAGCATCAAACAAAGCGCCGCTTCTTTGAGGTGAACTGTGTATTCGTCTTCATGGATTGCGTGCGACGCGAGGACCGCTTCGCAGCAACGTAATGTTGTCGCACAGAGGTCGCCGTCCTCTGCGACAGAAATCGCGTTGAAAGAGACCGACAGCATGTCTGGGTTGGAGGTGGAGCTGGCATCGTCTTGCGCCTTCTCCTTTTCTTGCAATGTGATTGCAGATGAAAGGCTCTGAAGCGCAATGCACGCAGCATGCCCAGAAATCCGTCTCTGGCATACCCCCAGCTGCGGGTCCTCCTGATCGGGAGTGGAGTTGCGCCGTGAGCTGCTCACACTTGCCCTTCTCGATGAGGTTGCCGCATGCGCGAAGTACTGATCGTCCACATACCCGAGACGGCCTCCAGACCCCCCCAGGGCACTCCACTGCACCTTCTGTGATAGGGTAGGCGACGCAGCGGATGCGTTGTCCCCTACTGCGCTGGTGGCATCCCAAGCAGTGTTGACACTCATGCTGAGGGTTGATGCCGGGCATTCGCTTGGTGTGAACGGAATGGGTGTGTCGCAGGAGAGCAGCGCAATGGAGGCCACGACCGGATACCCTGTGCGTGCATGGGAGGTGCAGTTGCGCGCCTCAAGGGAGAGCAGCCAGTATTCGTCGGTGCGTTGGGCCTCGAGGATGGAAGGGAAGAGGCGCATCGCGGCGAGGTCGTGTGCAGTGAGAACACCCTCACGCCGTCCTTCAACGAGTGTGAGGATTGTGCCCCCAAAGAGGCGTAGTGCCCGTCTGTCGCGTGTCTGTGCCTTTTCCAGTCCTTCTCGCTCGTCGGCAAGATGTGTCTGTTTCGCAATAATCGTGGAAGCCAGCACCTCCGGGTTGTTCTCCTGCGCCCTCGCTCTGAATTTGGAAGAGTTCAGCGACCTGCTCTTCGGCGACTCATGTGTGTTCTTTCTCGCATAATCCTTCATTTTCATGACCTGCGCAACGTGGGTCACAATCGCAGACATGCGGTACCGTTCCTCCCGCACCGCGCCTACGGTATATGCCCTCCACAGTGCAACGAAGGTCGGCAAAAAGAGCGCCCGAAGGTGCGCCACCTGCTCTTCACAGGGCTCCACACAGCCGGTACAGAGCGCAAGCAACTGCCCTGCCACCCCAGCTGCAGAGTACGCAGCAACCCTGTAGCGTTCAAAGTCGCTTTCGTCTGAGTACCCTGAGGTGGGCGACCCTGGCACCTGCCTGGCTCGGGTGGCTTCCTCTGCGTGCACAACAGACACATATGCGTCGAGAGCGTCCTTCAACACCACCGCAATGGATTTGACGTACACCATGGGGTTCGGCAGTCTGTTCAAAAACCCGCCCAGTACGGCGCACTTTCCTGTACACTGTGCGAGACGTTGCCGGGCAGTCTCGAGACCAGGTGCTTCCTCTAGATCTTCGGATTGGATGAACGGCACGACAATGCTGTGCAACGTGTCGTGGTGCATCACTGTGGAAAGGTCTGCCACAGCCACTCCCCAGGAGTCTGCAAGGATCTCTAATGGGCTGTTCGCTGCCGCAGCGGAAACGATCGCCTCACTGAACGCAGCAAGCGCATCGACACAGCACACTTCTTTGTCGAACGCAGCGAAGCTCCGCCCCACCTCATCCGGCTCGCTGGAGAGACCTTTATTTGCACAAAACGCAGAAAACTCTAACACCAAAGAACGGACAACAATTTGAAACAAATGCCTCGTTACCCGCACCATGGAGAGCGATGAACAGGGTTTTTGCTTTCGTTTAAAATGCATTTGCAACGACTGAAGCACATGCTGCCACACTTTGAACTCCTTTTTGCAGAGCTCCTCAGAGAGAAGATCATTCGCATAGACGGCACCACAGTACCACGCTAGGGGCGAGGCACGATCCACGTCATCCGCCCTAGGCGAGCCAGCGGAGGTCCTCCGTGTTGTCACTGCGGGCGTGCACTTCGCCTCCTCCGTCCCCTTCTGCAGAAGCAGCAACCACGCCTCCAATGCCTTCCCCACCTCAATAGAAAGAAACTGCGTGCTCCTGCATAACGGCTCCAAATCGGGGAGCCGATTGCACCCTGTTTGCTCGATGCGTGATTCTTCGAGAACGCAGAGGAGGGCGATGGACAGATCCATCCAGACACACATGTTGGAGAGAAGCTCTTGGGTGTCGAGGGTCGAGGCGGCTTCGGAGTAGTGCGCGACACCGTGGCGGATGTCTTCCGTCATGGACTCTATTGTCTTGATTTCGGTGTGCAGGTCTTTTGTGAAGGCCGTCTTCGAGGTAGGGTTGAGAACGTCCATCAGCATCCGGAGTCGTTCGTTCCGTTGCATGCAGCGCTCCACAGTAGCGTGGAGACGGTGCAGACCTGAGGAGGACGCTCCAAACTCATGCTCGTACACAGTGTTGGTATGGGCCTGCACCTTCAGCCCACTCCTCCCTAGGTCCCAAAACAAAGAAGCGCACTCCTCGCTGTTGCTCGGAACATGGCTGAAAACCTGAAAATACCCAAGAGAATGCTCGCTAAAGATCATATTGTGGTAGTCATTGCCTGTAGTAAGAACCTTAAGGGTCTTTGTTCTCCCAGATGCGTCGGAAGGTGGGGGCCATGGTGCTCCGTCTAGATCTTCGGTGCTTGGGTTGAGAATGCCCTCTTCACCAAACAGCTGGAGAATGGTGTGACCCACTACCAATAGGGTTGGCGCGGCTGGGGTGGTGTCGTCTTTCGCACGGGAGAGGACCTTTGTGAAGGCATTCATTTTTTTGCTCTTTTTGAAGGATATGTGGTAAATGGTGAAGAGCAGGTGAAGACGTTCGTTGCCGGCAGTGCTGATAGGGGGCAGGAAGATTACTAGGTCGTCGTCAAAGGCGCAGTCGTGAGCATGGTGGGACACCGCAGAGTACTGCTTGGAGACCAACCCACGCCCATCCTTATCAAGAAAGCAGTTCTCCACCACCCCTGCCTCTCCCATATTATCGCACCTCCGCAGCACCACCTCCACGATAAACGTTCTTAAATCTGCGCCCTTCACAGTCTTTGCCTTATGAAGCGACAAACCCGCCAAACTAACGTACAATTCATGCCGTTTCTGCTGCGCCGGAACACCCGAAGTATAATTACTATTCGCCATCCGCCCTGCGCAAGCGATATGTATTTTCCCGTCCACTTCACAACGTCTTTGACACGGTGTTTCCACTTTACACACCGCGTCTGGTCGTACAATGTCTAATATGAGTTCTGTGTCGATTGGGATGCTGGAGGCGCGTTCGGTAGCGTCAATTCCGGTAGGTGATGTCCTCCCCCGATAGCTTTCACGACGATGTAAAAAGCTGCGGATGCAGTGTGCAGGGTCGCTGATGGTGGACCATGTGTTTTCTCTTTCATCGCCGTCTATCGACAGCGGTTTGCACAGCATGTCAATGCTGATGGTACGTTTGTCGCAGGAAAACTCACCTCCAGGCTTCAAAGACACAACATTCCACCCCAACTCCGTTCGGCTCACCCACATCGACGGTGCCACCGACGCCACCCTTTTCCGAAGCTGCTCCACCTCAGGCTTCGTGGAGGCTCGCTTGAAGCTTCCTTGACAGTATAGTTCATCTACGGATTGACCATCATCTCCGGTTGCTAATCGGTAGATTTTGAGAAGAAGAAAAATACTCCAATCGGGGGAGTAGTAAACACCGTGTGGGATATGCAGGAGACAGCTCCGTGGTTCTTTTCTGCTGTCGAAGACGTCATCGTCGACGTCGACGGAGGGCCTCCATAATGCAGTGTAATAGCTTGAATAGAAGGTTTCGCAAAGACGTTGTAAACGTTGTTCTGCGTGGTGATATCCATAACAACATAACCCCACCCAAAGCGGCTCGACATCCCCATATTCACTGTGCAACGCTGTCGCAAAACGCGACAACGAAACCGACATTAAAACATCAGGTCTATACCCTCCAGGGTGCATTGGAGGGTTTGACGATAATATACTATGTTGCGGCACCCCACCGCTCGCTCGATCTAAAGGAACAAAACAGTTTGGTGCGTGAACATATTTCGTTTCAGCGATATGCTGGGCACGGAGTTGCATATAACGGCCTTCTCTTGACCAAAGAGACGGACTCCCTTTGGGAAGACGCAGTCTCGCAGAAATAAAGTTAGATGCCGTCGTTTCAGATAAAAAGAGAGAAAGCTCTTCCGACGGCGCTTCTGGAGCATCATGAGAATCTTCGCTAGATCGACAGAGAAGGGTATGAGAAGGGGCAAGATAGACAGCCCTTCTCGGTCTTTCAAAGGCATGACGAACCGCAAGGGAGACCCCACCAGACCCCTCAACGCTACAAAGATGATCTCGATCCAGCCATGGATGTACCCCAACGGAAGCTCCTAGGGAGTCCCACGCAGGATTTACTCCGCCACTCAAAATATCACACCACAGCCTTCCCGCGGCTAGAGGTGGGGAGGAAGGGGAGGAGGAAGAAGAAGGGGGAGGGTGGGGCGGCAAGGCATCTCCGCACGGAACCCCGCAGTCGTCTGTGGACATCGCATTCAATGAGGTGTGGTGGTGTCTTCTTTGGAAGGTTCTGTGTAGCGTAGACAGGATGAGCTACTCTATTTAGTGTCTGAATAGAGGGGTAAAGGGGATGGTGGATGGGGTGGGTGTGTGTGAGAGAATCTGGAATTTTTTTTTGCTTCGTCAAATCGCCCTAAGCATACCTAGAATTTCGTATTCGCCCTACATTTGGATCCAAATACAGGGCGAATATGTATGCCTAAGCATAGTGTGCACACGAGTCGTATTATCGTAATTATCGTATTCGGGATCTGAGCCAAAGATTATCGCATACGACTCGTATTATCGTATACACGATTATGTGTGGAAACCCCGTGTAAAAAAATTATCGTATATTATCGTATGCGATAATATACGATAATTTCATACGATAATATACGATAATTATTATCGTATCCGATAATACGACTCGTGTGCACACTATGCCTAAGGGGCCCGCTTGGAGAACCTAGGGTATGCACCCAATATATGGTTGAAGTCTTTGTGCTATGGAAGGAAAAGGCGCCAGTCGTTCTATAAAAAAAAAACAACATAAAGTGTTGGATTAGTGAAGTTGCCTCGGTTGTGTTGCCACAGTTGTGCAAATCTTCCAGAATTTTTTTCATTTTTAAATGCCAGCTTGACCATCGGGATGGGGGAGGAAAAAAGGGCGGATTTAACAAAGATAGGGTAGGAAAGAAAAAACGTCGCTTTTTTCGTGTGCTGTACTCAAAACCCCCGATAGCCCCCCCATAGGTGAGAAAAGAGGGAGAGAAAAAAAGGTGAAACATTCTAAACAAAAAACCAGCACACCCATTGTACATAGCGGTGTGTGGTGTGAGGGTGTGGTGTGTGTGTTTGAAACGCAGCCGTAGGTAATTTCCTCAGAACGGAACATTGCCACCGGTGGTGTGTGTGATGTGCAACCTCTCCAATCCCCAGAGGGTGGATTCCCTGTGGGGAGGAAGGCTACGTCTTGAAGAGACAAAAAAAAAAAGGACGTTTTTCTCATTATTTTAGTACTATTTTATGTACACCGAAATCGAGAGGGGGAAAAAAACTGTACTGGAAAAAAAAAAAATAACACTGAACTCTCTATACGAGGAAGAGGCATCGGTTTTTGTTATATCAACCATCTTCTGAGCACCCTCTGGGTGCTAGGGTCTCTTCTCGCTTATTTCATCCAGGGCTTTGTGCGACAGATGCCCCTTTTTTCTTCGTTCTCGCCGGATCGGAGTTCCAGCTTAATTTACACCAGGTTTGTTGTTGTGTCGACAATCGCCCTAAGGGCCCCGCTTGGAGAACCTAGGGTCTGTACTCAATGTTGTCCGAAGTCTTTGTGCGGAAGGTATAGACGTCAAGTCGTCCTGAACCCCTTTTTGTAAGTACCCGCGAATCCCTGCATCGTCCACTACGCTCTAAATTGATTGTATAACCAATTCGTCCATCTCCGCGCTCTGTGATTTTAGTATTTTTTTAAGGTGGGTGAAAGTAACGGCCTGTATTACATACTGTCGAGGTGAGCTTCAGGGCATTGTCGTTGCACAGATGCAGCAATGATATGAAATAGAGTGCAATGGAGATCTGTTGTGGCGGTGGTTATTATTTGAATTGATCTTTTGAAAAGTTGTTGGGGGAAAAAGGGTAGTTGAAACGTGCTAAAACACATCCTAAAATAGTTGGAAACAAATGTCGCCTCTCCACTCCTGGTACTACTCCTCACCCTCCATTTTTTAACTTCGCTACACCAAAAAAAAAACCCCCCAATTCCGTACCTCATAAGCATTGACTGCAATGCGACGTACTGCGACCTTCGGTTGCATGGTTCTAATCAAATCTGAGAAGTTCAGTGCCGGCACTTTGACGCCTTTTTTACCCTTCGCCGACTCAACAGTTTCGCCGCTAGCAGCGAGGATACACTCCCACATGGTGTCCTTCAGCTTTTTGATGTCCACCACCTTCGCCTTCGTTGCATGCGAAATCCGTATCTTTGCGACCTCCTTGGGCTTCGCGACCAGCTGCATCTGCGACGCGGAGAGGCTTAACGGCACTCCGTTCATATCAACCGATGCACGTTGTTGTGTACCGCCTATCACGTCCTCCGAATTCGCATCAAACACAAGCGACCCAACGTATTTATCCATCAGAGGATTCGACAAAATTTCAGCAGCATCGGGCAGCTGCCCCTCCTGGCTTGGCACCCCCAAATCCGCAAACTGTCTAAACGCAGAAAGCTCTGGTGTTGGACTGAAGGAATTCCCTGCCGCTTCTTCCAAGGGGGGAAGCACTTCGTGGACGACCTCTTGCATCTCGGGTGCTTCAGGGATTTGAAACAAAACCGCGCTGTCCTGTGTATCCGTCATAGCCATGGCTGGGAGGGCGGTAGGCTGGACGGCCTCTTGGGTGGCTCGCATGCTGAAGTCTTCTCCTGCCTGGACACCTTCGTCTCCCATCTCATCGTCAATGTCGCCACCAACATCGCTGTCGGCATCGGGCATATCGAAGAACGCGGTGTCTCCTGCGGGGGATGCTTCATCGATCACTTCGGGAATGGCTGTGGTGGCGTCCTCATAAACGTCCATGTGGTCGCCAAACCCTGCGGTGCTAGGTGCATGAGGGGTAGTGGGGAGTGGAGCAGGGTTGGCACGGCGTTTTTGAAGGAGGCTCCATCCGGGCATGCAGTTGAGGGTGAAGAAGTCGTCGGTTGTGACCATGTGGTCCTCAGGGAGCATGAATTTGGAGTTTTTGTAGTGTGTAGTGAAGACAGATGCGTCGAAGAAGTCTTCGTGGAAAACCTTTGCAGTGTCGTCGTCCATATCCATGGTTTCGTTGTGGTTGTGCCTCGCTTTGCTTCGTGCAAGGAGAAGCGTGTCTTTGTTTTTCGCTGGGGCCAGCTTCTTTGCAAAAAAACGGTCTTCCGTTTCACATCCACGTGGCAGGTTGTCTACTATTGCATGCCCTGCGTCATCGAACATCGCAAAGTTTATAGTCGAAACCGCCTTTTCCTTTGGAGCCTTCGAAGACTTAGCTGGCGCCTCCCTTCTTAAGGCCATCCACCTCTTTGAATCGCCAAGCCCCTGCCATCCTGAAGTCTGCTGCATCGGGTCGGTTCCCCCTTTGTGCATTCGCATGACCTCCTCTTCACCCCCTTCTGTCAAAGCCAATGCACCGGAAACTGTGTACTCCGGTTTCGCGTTGGAAGGTGCTGGAGATGCTGCCCCTTCTCCGTCACTTTCCTGTCTGTCATCTGGGGCGTCAAAGTCGTCCATAACGTCATCCACTTCGGGACCCCTCATGTGTTCTTGGAGTTGGTTTGCATCGATGGTTTCAATGATTTGAAGTCGTCTCTCTGCCTCAAGGTCTGCAGACACATCTGCCAGAGGCGCCACCTCCACTTCGTCACGTTGCCCCTCCGCTTCAGGGGCCACAGCAGACACCGCATCCCCAGCAACGCTTCCGTCCAATGAAGGCGGGCCGTCGGCTACCTCAGGAAGAAATGCGATGGAACGCCTCCCGTCAACGTGCATGCTATCGGGGGAGGCGTCTCCGAGGTCAGCAAGATCTGCAACAGATTCTTCTGGGAGGAGGACAGAATGGAGGCCAGAAACTGCGTCGTTGTTGTCTGTCTCTGCCGGCTCCCCCTCGGTTTTGGTAGGTGTGGAGGGGGGAGGGGGGTGGGTGGAAGGGAGTGTGAGTTCGCCGATGTCAATGGCGATGGCGGTGTTATCGGGTTGTGCAGATTGTGCGTCGGCGGCGGCGGTGGCGAAGGTAGCGCAAGACGTAGAGTCAAGCTGGATGTTGATGTGCTTCCCAAATGGACAGTTCATGACCAACAGCCCAGCAGCGCCTCCTTGGTCGAAGTTAGAGGAGGTTTGAGCAAATAGAGGGTCAACTGCGGCTTGGCGTTCGTGCGATTTGATGTTGATATCGGCAGGCTCCGCAATGGTTGCAACGTGTTTCCTCCGTTTCACCCGTTTTTTAGGGTTTTCTGCGGTTTCCTCATTATTAGCTTCTCCCTCACCCTCTGCCTCCTCCCCTTCTTCTTCGTGGGCCCGTTTCTTCCCTTTGCTGTCCTTTTCATCTGCAGCGCCCCGGGTTATGGCGGTCTGTGCTTTAGAGGATTGGAGAAGAAGAGCGTCGACCTTGTAGGAAAAGACTTTGGCAGCGCTTTCGATGGCGACACCGCTGGTGTGGAAGTCGCCTTCTTCGCCGAGGCTGCGGGCGAGAAGTGGGAGGGATTCGAATTGGGTGACGTTCCACGCGTTTTTGACGTTGATTTTGTTTTCGGAGGCCTTTTTGAGGACAGCGGCCCAGCGGCTTTTGATGTCGGCGATCTGCACCACAGCGGGGGTAGTTTTGTCGGGCACGGTGCGTGACTCTGCACGCGGCGTCTTTGGACCAAGCGGCAACGCGGCATTCGCACCGTACATCTCCTGCCTGCGGCGTGCGTCCTCACTCTCAATCTTACGCTGCTGCTCATCCTCCTCTGACCCTCCCGACGCACGCGAAGTGCTCCTCCGTGCCTGCGGAGGTGGGGGCGGCTTCACACCTCTACGAGGCCCCACACTGCGTCGTGGTGGCGGTGGTGGGTCCTGTGGTGGTGGTGTGGTGGTTAATAGAAAAGGGTGGTAAAAACAAAGGTAGTGGTCGCTGGGGTTTGGGCTATGCCGTCGGGTGCGAAGCGTCAGGTGCTTGACTCTTTCCCGGTCGGTTTGATTGACTTGGGGGCTCTGCGCCATCTTGTGCTGGCGAAGGCTGTTGCGATGCTTGACAACATTGCGCAGTCAGGGGTGACGATGCCGGGACCCCCTCTAAGCTCGAGGACGACATGCTGAAGGCGTGCGTGAGTAGTGGTGTTTTGCGAACGGAGAAGCGGGCTTTTCCGTCGGGGGTGTGGGCTGTCTGTGTTTTCGCTTTGCAAAAACAAATGGTAAAATGCGTCTCATAGTTGACGCACGGCTGTTGAACGCGGCGATGCACTCCCCGCCGAAGTTCAGCCTCCCTACGCCCTGGCGGGGTTTGGGCTAACCAAATAACCGCAAAGTCAGAAGAAAAAAAAGATTGGACAGCGCGAAACGCTCTGCATCAGGTAACCGCGGGGTAAGAAAAGTTTAGAAGATGACCCTAAGCCTCTCGTTGCTTAGTCACCTTGATCACATCCGTTCATCAGTTAACAAAAAGGGGGGTGAATGGGGGTTAGATTTTGACCATACCATAGTGTGACCCTTGGTTGTGGAGGGTTGGGTTTGTTGTTGTTTCCCCCCCCTTCCTGTGTTTGTATGTAATAGGGCTTGTAGAGGGAGTAGTAGACAATATGGGGAGCATGTTTCTTTTTTTTAGTTTATTTTTTCATTTGCCTTTTGTGGCATTGCAGGGTTATTGGCACAATAAAGTATAAAAGAAAAACAGAATGAACAAAAAAGGAGAGTTTACGCTACCATTCGGTGGGGGAAGTCCGGAAAGACAAAGCTTGAAGACCCCTTCCAGGTAAGTCTGGGTTGTGTGAAGTACAGTGTTCTTCCCCTGACAGTGACAAGAAGAAGAAAAAACGCCAATGTACTAACAGTGGGTTTTTTTTAAAGGGGTAAAAATGATCATTGAAATGGCCATTTTGTTGTGTCGACAATCGCCCTAAGGACCCGCTTGGGGAACCTAGGGTCTGTACTCAATGTTGGCCGAAGCCTTTGTGCTACGGTTTTTGTAATGTATCGACAAAAATCAAATAGGATAGGAACCTATGGAGGGAAACCTAGCCTAGTCCTTTTTTTGCGACCACAACCTTCAAAAAGAAATAGAATAAATTATAATAAGATGAAGCCTCTCGTGCTTTTGTCACCTCATATAAATACCAACCGACCACATGTAGAGTCGCAATAGACGCAAAAGAAAACTGAAAAAATGTGCTTATTTATTGTGCACAAGATCTTTCCAATTTTTCAGCGTTTTTTTGTTGTCGACAATCACCTGCTAGTGCAGGATCTGTACTCGTTGCCCGAAGGCTTTTTCTTTCTTTTGCGAAGTGCTTCATTCAGAGGAGTCTTCCTGATCCGGGTTTTCAAAACCGGTATTATTGAACTCCCCGTTGGGAGACATTTACTACGTCTTCTCAAGGCTCTAACTACCCCACCAAACAGTGCACGCGAAAACCTCTAGGGGCAAGGAAAAGAAAGGCAGAAAAAGAGGAAACAAACTAAAGAAAAAAATGGTGTTATCGCAAACACCTCAACGAAGTGCAAAAAGGCATGCAATAAAGGGCGAGAGGGACTGTCCCTGCAGCGCACATTGCACACGGGAGAAGAAGAAAAAAGAAAAAGTTTATAAGATAAACCTAAGCCTCTCGTTGCTTAGTCACCAGACCAAAAAAGAAAACACTGAGAAGTATAGGGAAGTAAAACGACAAATTGCACATAGGGGGGAAGGGAAGGGTTTGCTTTATTTGGAAAAATTGGGGGGGGGCACCCCTTTTTGCTGCTGGCAAATAGGTGTGGCGACTGTGCGCTTTTTTTCCCCTTTACCGCGTAATGATCATTTTAACTCTCTCGCGACGTCCATCTTCTCCTTTTTTTTTCGCTCAGGGACCTGCAGCGTATCGTATTTGCATCGTATTCAGAGTTCCATTCAGAAGGTATATAGAAGCACAATGCTGTGCTGCGAAGGGCGGTGACAATTCACCTCATTTTTTTGAGTCCGTCATCATGGTACACAAAATTCGCTGCAGGGACCTGATGACGCTCCTCCATCAGGTCCCTGCAGCGAAAGAGTGCGCCTGCAAGGTGAGACACTGCACGGTGGCACACCACAATACGCTACGAAAAGGCCTGCCTGCTTTAAGGAAGATTCCCTCCATCCCCGCTCCACTGTACTGGGTGTTCCCCTTAGCCTCAGGCTAGGGGCAGGCTGAAAAGAGTGGTGATTTTGTTTTTTTTATCAAATGTAGAATTGCGCATCTGCTGTTCAGCCCTGCCCGCACCTCGTTGTGACCAAAGATATACTTCAGGACAGGAACATCCACCGGGCAGAGGGAACAGCATTTACAAAAAATGGAGGAAAATACGGTGTTAATCTACCCGGGTTTTTGTCACCTTTGTTTGCGGTACAGCGTAGAATAGCACCCTTATAATGCCGGAGAAAGGTACAACAGCTAAGGAGAAGTGCTCATCTCTATCATGGGTCTGTTGGCTCTATTTCTGATTTTTTTTTCCGTTCTGTAGGTCGCTCTGCTGACGTACTGGATACGAAGTATCGGGCATGTTTCCGAAGTGTGATCTTTCTATGAATGGCTGTGACGTGTCTGCCGTAGTCGAAATAGCTGCTGCGGTCTGTCGTAACATCTCCATTGCACTAACGTAGAGTCAAACTCAACAGGGTCTTCTTTCCCCGCTGACAGTTTCAAGTCCGTTCCCTTGATATCGCAACCCAAACCCAATGCGCCGCTTTTTTTTACCCCCGCCGTCTCCACGATACCTTAATTGATGCTTTCACACATCCAGGTTTTTGAGAGAAAAACCACAATTTTTGTTTTGCTGGATCTACAAAAAAATCATCCCCAAAAAGGTACGTTCTGTCCGTATTGTCATAGGATGGGTACAGACAGCACACCTCATCCATGAGCGTGGCAGAGCGAGACACATTAGGAAGCTCTGGTCTGACTGGCACTGTTTTGTTGTAGACAATCACCCTGTCTTGTCAGGACAGGCTCTGTAGAACAAAAGTCGCCTGTAGGCAAAAATGAATTTCAGAGGTATAGATGCAGATGATCCATCCCCAATGAAATAACATTTGTTGTTTGCGTTCGAAATGTGGTTTTCCAGATATTTCACGAAAAAAAAAACGACAATCCGTTTTGTGTTACATACGCTCGCACCATTTTTAATTCGCTGTCAATTTTATACCTTGTTGCTTATTCACATAGCGATACTGTTGCAACTGATGCAAGATTCCTTCAGGCAGAGATCCCCTCTGCAGGTTGCTCCTCACCTGACCGTACAAATATCAATTCATGGTTGTGGAGGGGGTGTGGGGAGAAGTGAGGAACGCAGGTTTCTTTTTGTAGTCATTGTGTTGACCTTCGCCCAAAGCACCTTGGGTGGGCAACTAGGTGCACTCCTAGTTTTTTTTTTTGATTTTGTTCACAATCGTTCACACATTTTGGTTCAATGAAGTGGAAGAAGTCAAAATGATGACCCTTTTCCCCTTCGATACTGAGCGTCTGTTCAAGACAACTAAAAAAAAGAAAAAATAAAAAGAAGAGTCGGTGTGATAAATCACCTATCTTTTTCCAAAAAAGAAAAATAACATCGCATAACATCTCGACACATTTTACAGAACATAATGGAGGTCTCATAACGTGGAGAAACGAGGATAAAGGTTGTGGCCAAGCAATGTAACCTTTTCCCCCCACTTTACTGCTCCCATTTTTTTTTTACAGAAAAAAAATGCTGAAATAGTTGACATTGCGCAAACTCGAGAAGGGGAAAGCGGTTTGTATGAGGGAAAGGAGCAATCGATGCTCCGCCAAACCAAAAACAATAAAACGAAACCTTTTCTCCTTTTAGAGACACACTCTGAGAGAATACTCTACTGGCTCGTTTAACTATTCATTTTCCCTCTTTTTCCATCTACCATTTTGGGAAAGAAACACACACACACACTCTCTGTGCAGCCAGTTGGACCACACACGACACAAACAGAAGTGATTCCGCAATGTGGACAAGTGCTGACACCTCAAGGAGGGTGGCAGGCACATAATAGAAGAGTTGACCCTCTTCATAAGTCTCTGTTTAGTTTTGGCCTCGAAAAAGACATCCAAATATACAAAAATCACATTACCTTTTGATGACCTTTTTTCACACAGAAAAGAAAGGGGTTTTTTTTGAAAAAAAGAAAGCAAGAACAAAAAAAAAAAAGCTGCCTAGTATGAGGATTGGTGGCTCAGAGGGGGGGAGAGGGGGACTGAGGGTGAAGTCGTGGGTGAGGGGGGGGTGGATACAGGGAGCAAGAGAAGAGGGGGTGTGTGGGGAACCAAAAAACTTTTATTTTATTTTATTTTTCCTGAGGGCAAGAGCTGTTTTTCAGCACAAAAAAAGGGGGGAAAGAAGTGGGAAGGAGGGAGGAGGGGGGTTGCTGGCTATGTTGATTCACGCTGTGCTCGTTTAAAACTACCAAAGAAAAAAAGATAGCTTGAAGGATTAATGTATGCTCATCATGAGGAAAAATACATGCCGAAGCGCGTACTCTCATCCCCATATTGTTTACATTCACAATTCGTGCAAACAATGTATTTCGAGTAAAAAAAAAGAGCGATTGAGTTAAGATGATCAAGTGAAGATAATCCTCAGGCTCTCATCGTGGCCTTATAACCATCTGTTTGTACATGGTCTACCAAAGATCGCAGTTTATGTTTGAAATGTAGAAACCTATCTGCAATGTGATCAAACAGAAGTCTTTTGCACCTTTTTTGTTGTATCGACAATCACTGTACACCTGGTATAAAGATCTGTACTCAATATCACTGCCTGTGTACTATGGAAGGTATAGACACAGGTTTCTTTGTTTGTGCGAAACATAGAAGAAGGGTGAATAAGAAAAACCCACAGATGTCAAAGGGCTCGCCAGAAACGAGAACGAAAACACGGTATATAAGACGAACCGCATCTCCTCACGTGTCCAGCCACCCTGAAAGAACCACAGGCTTTGTGTGCCTCTCATCATTTTGTATCACAACGACACTCAAAGACAAAATAAGAGAATAAAATAGTGCTGTTTTCTTTCAATTGGGGTGAGAATATAACCGAGCAACCTCCACCCACAAAAAATGCTCAAAAAAAAAAAAAAGGACAAGAAAAGGAGTTTGAAAGGGATGAATATGCCCCATGCATACAACCATCCACAGGAAGATACGACGAGGCTACAATAATCCTACATAAAAGAAAGCTTTAAAAGCGTAGAGCACTTCTCCACGCGCACTGACCACCCCCCTCCTCGGGAGGGGTAACGTCTAAGGACTTCGTCGACACCTTAATAGGTGACGACAGTAGCAACATCTCATGGACTTCCACACAGGCCTGTTTTAGGAGGGGAAGTCGATGGGATGAATAGCAAAGCTCTCGTGTACAGTAATGCAGATGCAAGTACCCTTCCGACTGACGTACGATGCCAGCCCCGATGAAAGTACGAGAAAAAAAAGGGGGTGTACAACGCCTTTACAGACGCCATGACTCCACGAGAACACGGGAACAAACAAACAAAAATATTTTATTGAAAAAGACAAGGCACAGGCCTCAATGGACCCATACCTATCTAGAGAGAAAAAAATGAACGGAAATAGAAACATTTTTTATGTTTCCTGTGCTGAAGTACACAGAAAAACGAATTTGACCTTTTTTTTTCCGTTTTCTACACCATTATCATCCAAAGTGGGCCATTGTTTACCCACACGAAATTTCTTTATTTTTTTTTTTTTTCAACCAACACCTCAGTGTTCCAAAACCTGCTCGGATTTTGCACTGAAAATAACACCTGGTGCTCCTGACGACCCCATATTGCGTACTTCTTGCATACTCAGTGCGTAGTTGTTTCGTACTTGGTACTTCGGATTTCTGGGGTACCAACACCCTTTTTTTTTTACCCCATCCTGCTTCTTGGCAACACTACTGTCAAATACAATGCCGTCTCGGGTAAGATAACACGTCGCACATGCGGCACAAATGGCTCCTTTTTGCACACCGCATCCAACTTATCCTGCATCATCGCACTCCAGACCTGCGGGCACGCTAGGTCTTGCCCTTCTCTGCCCCACCCCTTTCGATGCCAATACACCTGCACACCGGACTCTTCCTCCTCTTCAGACGACCCTTCACCTCCAGGGACGTAGTCATGGATGAGATGGTGCCCTGTACTGAACAGATCCTCGATGTCGGCATACAGCTGCGCAGCTCGGCTGACTCGGAGACGAACCCGTCGTACGGTGTTGGGTAGCACAGAGGGAAGTGGTGGGGTTACCTGAGGACCGATATGCGCCGATGAAGAATCGCGAGAAGACGAGGAAGGGGAGGGTGGGGAGGAAGAAGATGAAGAGGAAGCCGAAGAAGAGGGAGAAGAATCCATTAAACGGATTTTCACTGACACCTCCATTGTGTGTGCAGATAGGTGTTAGGCAATATCATGCCAAAGAGAACTGTGTTGTTTTGTGTTGGGGTGGGGGGGGAGTGGGTCAGATGGAAGTAGGGTGGAAAAAATACAAAAAAAAGTTTTGTTTTCGCTTTGAAATACTGAATTGCTTACAAAAAAAAAATACCGTAAAACAAAAAATCCTCCATTTATTTATTGCAAAGATGGATATGCCTGCACAGCACATCTCAAAAAGGGGGGAATATGTTCATCACATCAATGGAAAAAAAATCGTATTGTTGGGTATGAGGGGGAATTTTGGGGGGTTCTATAAATCTATAAACTGTTGCATTTTGTTTTGTTGTTGTCAGGGATCTCTCTTCCCTTCCCATTTAATGGGCATTTTTGGATCGACAATTTATCCAGACGAGAGATAAGGGTTCTGCTCGATGTTGCCTTTTTGAAGGACTGAGGGATTTTAAAAAAAAGTTGACTCGAAATACAAAGCCCTCTCGTGAACAGTGTACCTTGAAAAAGAGAAATTGAAAGTGGAAACGCCTCACAGGGCTATCGGCGGGGGTATTGGTATAAAAAAAACCCCCCCAAAAAAAAGTTGTGGAAACCGATGGAGCTATACGTGGATAACACACAAAAAACAAAACCTTGAAAATATGAATGCGCATCTCGTGTAACGTGCACACACATCAGGATGACACATACACACAAAAAAATAAACAGTTTCTCTTATATCATTCTATGCACGTTGGCTTGTCTCTCCTTTTTTCTTTTTTTCCACCCTTTGGTCATGGTAAAGCGCTCTGACGCAGCTAACATCAGAAATAAAAGAAATAAATACTTTAGTCTCAAATTAGAGAGAAAAGGTCAAGATGAAACTTAAAGCTTCTTAGTGCTTAGGTTCATCTTCTAGCGCTAGTCACCGAAGGGTCCTTTTGAGGACATCAAAAAACCAAAGAAAAGCTTGTGAATGCAACATCCACAATACACTAATTTCATATACTTTATAAAGAAAGCACACAAAAAAAGGACGTTTCAAGAAATACAAAAAAAATGGCGGGGGAACATAAGGCGGTACAAACAAAGCTTCTAGGGAGGGGGGAAAATGACTATATTTTTTGAAAAATGGAAGGGCATTTACTCTTGCATAAGAACTGTTCTACAAAAAAAGATACAATAGTGAATTTCATATGGGGAGAAGCAAAGAAGAGTGAGGAGAGGGGAGCCTACTTGGATGACCCCAGCGTATCCTTTTCTGCGTCCCCTACGAAGTAAGCACGCAGATAGCCTGCACGGCAGCTCTGCCACATATCGTGGAAGGACTCACCAACCAGCAGGGCGTCGAACTGAAGAGAAGAAAAAGATGATAAATTTAACAAAACCAATTCTTCAAATTAAATATGGGGCGATCAGAGGTACTATTCTGGAACAAAAAATCGCAAACCCCGAAATGCGAATCGCAAATATTCGCAAAAAAAGGTCACTCTAATATGGAGCTCCATCAATTTTACTTTGTATTGAGAATAGAAACAAAAGACATTCAAATTCAGAAAAATTTGTAAGATTGAATATTCCTCAAAGAAGAAAATATTGCGCCCTGAGTCATAAAAATGGAGCGTCAAAAGAGTACAAAATACCGGGGGATGGGGTGGGTTTTTTCTCCATACCTCTTCTACAGGTGGTGCAGGTACACCGCACATAGCGTGAAGCTCGGAGTATATGATGTTCAACGCAAGCGCTCCTCTGCATCCTTCAAGGCGTGTGGCCAGCTTTGCCTCTACAACACTCTTCAATCTGCGAGGAGGTATAAATGTGTCAAATGCGTACAAAACCGAAAAACAGGTACAACACAATAGAAAGAGAAATTGTGGAAAGTGCAAATGCATCCTCACCGTTCAAATCGGCGGGACCCAGGCTTTCCATTGAAAAAAGAAACGATTGGGATGAACCTTCGCTGAGTCGCATTGAAGAGAGACATAATAAATTTTGAGTTTCTGCAATCATTCTTTGCTGATAGGATAGTAGGGGGTGGTGGGGTGTGAATGTTCCTGGCGTGTCGAAAGTAGAAGTAAACCAAAATAGATGGAGAAAGTCGTTACATACACATCAGGTGTGTGCACCAGTTGGTACAAAACATCGACGTTCACCTCTGGGCTCGGGGTAAGCTGTGTGGCACGCTTCATAATCGCCTGCTTGCGCACCTCACGTCCGTCCTCTGTCATGGGCCCGACAGTCAACGTCACTTCCTCAATCAGCGTCTGTCAGGAAAAGGGGGGTTTTTTGATAGACTTAAAACACAACAAACCTTAGACATAGATGGGTACACACGACGTCCCTTGCGGACCTGGTTCGCACGCAGCTGATCGCGCCACTGGCGGATCGCACTCGGCTCCTTCACGAATTTGAGTGTCAACTTCGTGCCTTCAAAGGCTCCAGACTGCTCCGAAACCTGCATATTTTTTTTTTTGTCACTTTTTTTTTTTTTTTTAAATTTTATGTCAATCATTTGGCAAAGAAAGGAAATAGAAACGACAGTATGCCTTCTTCATCCAGCACTTGTTTACCACCACTCACCTTCCTCAAATCCCCGGAGACAATGGGCACCACAGTTCTGAATACATACCGCAAAGACAAACTGCTCTCTCGACGCAATGCTTTTGACTTCGCCTGTCGTGCGGTTGGCCACCTCTACAATCAAGGCACCTCTTGGCAGCGCCTTCAGCTGCGAGGCTGCGACGACCACGATTGGGTCGGGGTCTGCTTTGGAGGAGTTCTGCACTCTGAAGGGGGGGACTCCGCTGGTGCCGTAGGGGAAGGCGGTGCGGCGGAGGGAGGACATGGACATCATGGAGGCTGAGGGGGATCTGTTGCCGGTACGTGGCGAGAGCAGGCCTGACTCAGACGGCGACGATGTGTGCGAACGGACGCGTGTAGGGCTGGTAGGGTCGTGCCCAAGAATGGGCACCTCCACGGGATGCTCTTGCAGGCGCTTGCCTTGGAGGAACTGCAGTGTGTCGTAGTTGTCGTCTATGTCGCCTGGGCTGCCGAGCTCGACGTAGAGTCGGCGGAGGTGTTCGACACGGAGGCCTTCGGTAGGCGCGCCAAGCACCTCGAGAATCGATTCGTACTGCTCGCGGTCCAACCCCCCCGCAGTGTCGTTCGACAGACTCCGCAGCTCTGCGAAGTTGAGGAACCCATCTGCGTCGCGGTCCCCGTAGTGGAAGATCCACTCCAGTCGTTGCAGCTCCGTTGGTGTCAGGGATGGGGGTGGGGTGTGCACCGGGGGGCGCTGTTGTTGCTGCGCAGCACGCTTTCGGCCGAACTGTTGGGAAAAAAAACGTAGAATTTTACACACCTCAAAAAAAGTATCCACCACCAGAATCAAAGAAAAGGCTGATACGATCCTGAACCTTAACGGCACTAAAAAAAATTCTCGTTTTATTTCAAAACCTCATACCGGACTGGGTGGGGAGACTGGGGGTGCCGACTCCGAGGGTTCTGCCGGTGGAGATGCTGGCGACGGCGGGTCTTGCGAGACCTCACCGTCTGTGAACACTGGCGAGGCGGCTGCGTCACGGAGGTGTGGGGTGTCGGGGTTGTGCTGTGGGGAGGTGTGCGCTGTGTCGGCGTCGAGAGCTCCACTACCGGCAGTGCCTGCACGCAGCTCGAAGGCAGCGATACGTTCGCGCATGCCCTCCATCTCAGTCTCCATCTCTTTGAGCTCATTCCCACGACGTTCGTACTCCTCGTTGTACCCGTCTGCCTCAGTGCGCAGTGCGCGAAGCAGGTTCTGCAGCTGAATGTTTTCCTGCTCCTTTTCATCCAGCTCGCGTCGTGTCTCGCCACTGTCCTCCAGGCGTGACGCCATGTCGTCAAGAAGCGCGTCCTGCTCGCTGATGCGGTTCTTCTGCACCTCGACCTTCCCACGCATGACACTCACCTTGCGCTCCGCGTCAATGATCTTCTTCGCAGCAACGGACAGCTCCTCCTCGCGGTGTTGGTTCTCCTCCTTCAGCTGCATCAGCTCCTCGGAGATCTCAGGGGTGTTCTTGAACTCACTGTACTGCCCCATCCGCTGCCGCATCTTGTCCACCTGCTCCACACGGCCACGCATCTCGGCAATCTCCATTTCGAGTTCCTCTGTGGGTTCGTTTGCATTGTAACAAAAAAGCTTCGCATATTACATACCATTCGTGCCCTTCAGCGCTGTGTTCTCAGTGGTCGTGGTGGAGAGCTGGGTGTCGAGTTGCATTACCTGTTTTAGATTAAAAATTTGCATCCATTCACTAAGAGCAACATACCTGCGCGACGAGCTCCTCTGCCTGCTTCGCACAGGTGTCGCTGACCTCCGAGAGCGCACGCTCAAGGGTGATGCGCTTTTCAGTCTCTCTTGCAAGCCCTGCTGAGGCTTCCTCGAGCTCGATGCTGAGGCGGCGTTGCTCTGCGGTGCGTCCGAGGACTTGGTTCTCGAGCTCGCGGATGTTGCCTTTCGACTCCGAAAGCGTGACCTCGAGGGAGGTGACACGCTCGAGAGGGACGCGCAGCTCCTCGTCGTGGTTGTTGTTCATGACACGCAGCTCCTCGAGGGTGCTCATGAGACGGTCCTCAGAATCCTTCAACTGCGTCTGCAGCTGTGTCACCTCACCTCGTGTCTGCCGCACCTCGTCCTCATCCTTGCGGTGCTGCGTCTCAGCAGACGCCAGCGTCGCTTTGATCAACGTCAGCTCCTCCTGCAGCATGTGCGTTTCACTCTGTGCGCGCGACCGCGTCTCGCTAAACCCATTCTCAGCCTGCTCCTTAATGATCTCCAACTCCTCCACAGTGTACTTCAATTCGCTTGAAAGCGTTTCACATTTCGACTCCAGCTCGACATTGCTGTTGCTCAGCTTCTCCATATCAATGGTAAAGGTGAGTCTCGCTTGGGCCAGCCCCTTCTCTAAAATGTTGCAACGCTCCCTAGTCAGACAAAGCTCGTCGGTGGCGTCTTTGTGGCTTTCTGCAAGCTCGGTGTGGCTGGTCACCAACTCATCCAGACTGTCCTCCATCTCCTTGCGGGCACCGGCAGCTGCTGCTGCGTCTTTGAGGGTCTGTTTTCTGAGGAGTTCTTGGCCTTCCTGCTCTTCTTGGAGACCTTTGTAGCAGAGCCAACGCCACCACGCAGAGAAGAAGACACTGATGTGTGCGACGTTGAGGCGCTCGAGGAGGAGGGTTGCGAAGAGGGGCTTCATTTGCTCGCGCTTTTGCGCGACAATGTTGCATGCAGAGTCTGCTGTGGCGACCTGGCCTTGGAGGGTGGCGACGCGTGTGGTGAGACGCTCGAGCTCCTCGACAGTGACCCGCGTCTCTTCCTCCTGCCTCTTTGCTTGGTGTGTCTTCTGCCACCACCGCAGCCACTTCGCATACATTGCGCCCACCAAGAAGGAGTTCCCCTTCTGGTACATCAGCACCGCCATCGTGGCAAAGCGGCGTCGTCTGTTGTCGAGGTTCGTCTGCCGCATGGAGTGCATCACAAATGACGACCATTTGCGCAGTGCCACAGAGCGCGTCGCATTGCGGCAGCTTGTTTGCAAAAGACCCGCAGAGGTGCGTTTTGAGTGCGAAAAGCGGGCATGCGACCTATTGTACATAAGCTGCATCCATCTTGAGTAGTAGCACGAAATGAGCAGCAGTTTGCTTCGGTTCATCACAGATTTGATGGCGATTGCGGAGAATCCGAGGCGTGTTGCGATTCGACGCTTTTCTTCGGTCCAGGACAGCCATTTTGTGTAGCATTTGAATGTTTGCAACCCTCCACTCCAGCGGCGCACCAACTCCAATTCACGTTGGGTACGGCGGGCCAGGGCTTCTTGGGGTGAGGCATGTGGTCTGCGTACGGAGGCAACGTGCTCGGAGCGGAGCTCATCAAGCTCTTCGATGAGGGCCAGCTCACGGCGTTGCACGGATTCCATCTCGTCTTCGAGTCGGCGCTGCTCTTGCTGAGAGTAGACCAGCCTCCGCTGGGATGCGTACACCTGCATCTGCTTCAACCCCGTCGCCATCGTCACCAACGCCTGCGACCTCTCCACACACCCAGACGCAACACGTGCCTGATGCATCCTCCTCCTGCACGCCACCTGCAGCTGCATATCCATCTCCATAGAGGAAGACTCCCATGCCGTTCTTTCGCGGGTAAGCTTCAACGCACATTGCGATTCAGCGTCAACCTGCAGCTGCATACGCAGTGTCGATGCCTGCGATGCAAGAGCAGCTTCCAAACCATGGGCACGGTCTTCTGCTTGTTTGAGCTGTACCTTAGTTGTTTCCATCGAGTCTGTGAGCTGGCGGAGCTCAACAACGAGCTCTTGCACCTTGAGGTTGGAAGAGTCAAGCTGGTTGTCGGTTGAGTCTTGGGAAAAGCGGCTTTTGTGCAGCTCCGCTGCCTGCATCTCTAAGGTAACCCTTGCCTCGCTGTTCTCTGCGGTCAACGTTGCGTTGTCACGTTCCAAGGTGTGCATCCGTTCTTGTGTGTCTTGAAGACGAGCTTCGAGGCCAGTGGTTCGTTCCGCAGAGGCTTGCAGCTGGCCTGCCTGGCGGCCGAGGAGGGTACGGTTTTCGGCAAGGTTTTTCTCTAATTGGAGAACCTTGTGTTCTGCCCGTTCGTGCTGGTGTGCGATGCTTTCGGTTGAAACGACAGAGTTTGCGGTGACCTTGTCCATGAGCTGGCGTTGCAGGGCTTCGGCTTTGCTTTCCATCATGCGCGCCACTTCGTCGCTGAGCTCGAGTTTTGCTTCGGCAGCGGAGAGCATGCCACGGAGCTTGCCTAGCTCTTCTGCGTCTCTCTTGGATTGAGCACGGTGTCTGGTTTGCAGTGCCTCCAGCTCTGCGGCAGCCTTCATGCGTTCTTCCCCTGCAGCCTCCTCTTGTGCCAAGCCGGCAGCAAGCTCCAGCTCGACAATGCGTGCCTCCAGCCCGCCTTCCCTGTTCTGCATGCGTTTGTTCTGCGAACGTAGCTCAGCTATTGACGCATCGTGGAGGGTGGACTCAATGCGCAGGCGCTCTGCTTCGTCTGCATGTTGTGCGGCGGTCTGAATGCTGGTCCGTAGGCGTTGCAGCTCGGTGCTGGACGCATGGTGTTCGCGTGAAGCGTGTTCGCGTTCCTGTTCGATTGTTGCGTATTCGGCTTTGAGATTGTCCAAGTCCAAGCTAAGCTTTTCCTCGAGCCTCGCATGCGCCTCGGCACGCTCGTTCAGTTCTGTTTCGTAGCACTCCCGTTGTTCTTCCATGATGTCGAGATGCGCCTGTTCCAGTTCTTTGCGGACTTCGAGGCGAGTAGAGGAGACGAGCCTTGCACGTTCCAGGCGTTCTTGGTTTAGGTCGTCTTGGACAGAGTGGAGCAGCGCGCTGGTTCCCTGAAGAGCTTCGGAGAGACAGTCGATCTCGCGTTCCGCCTTTTCCGCACGGCTGGTTGCAGAGCGTAGTTCCGCTTGGAATTCGGTGGCACCTTTTGCAGGGCTTGCGAGGGAGTCTGTCGACAACGCCTTTTGGAGCTGCCGCTGCAACGCCCCGATTCGGTTCTCCATTGCCTGGACCTGCACGGTGTGGTGTTCGTGCATCTCCTCTGAGGCACCTTGCAGCTCCGCAAGCTCACGCCCCTGCTGCGTGATCTGCGCCTCCTTCTCCGCTATGACCTGGTTCGCAGCACTCTCCCGCGTCGACAGCGCCTGCTGCAACATCCCCACTGCCGTCTCCTCCACAGAAGGCGTTGCCGAGGCACGCTCAAACCCCAACCCACCCACAGCCCGCACCGGGGTGACGTTCAGCCCCGCAATAGGCTGGGTCCGCCGCGGCGGTGAGATGTTCGGTGATGCGACGGATCGCGCTGCGGCCACCCGCTTGACCCGTTCCGAAGGAGTGGCTGGGGTGCTCTGCGCAAGCACCTCGGCAGCAGAGACCGGCGCCGCACGACGTGAGCGGAGTTGGTCGAGCTGGGCACGACGTTGCGCTGCTGCGTTGTCGGTGCTGGCAGTGACCTCATGCGTTTCACGTGGTGCGGCCAACGGAGTGCGTCTGTGCTGCTCCGCCACAGGGCTGAGCGGTCCTGTCCATGCGGTGGTGTTCGTACTGCCGCCTTGTGCCAACCCCCGTGGCACGCCACCGGCGGGACTCGGGGTAGCACCACCCCTCCCCGCCTTCATTGTTCTTCAAAGAGACGCACAGAAACCCTCGGTTCTGTACAATGTGGTATTTGTGTTGGGTAGAAGGCATTAGGTATTAGGTAGAAGGAAGTAAATGAGGAGAGAGCTATTTTTAACTTTTTTATCCCCTCACGGGAATGGGAGAGGGTGGGGGCAGTGGCGGAACCAAGAAAAAAAACCGGGAAGGTAATAGACGAAGACGTGGTGTACCACTCTGAGTCGACTGTTGTTGTTGTTGTTGTTTTCTTCTTCTTCTTTTTTCTTTGTACTGGATATGAATTCTTGGGGATTGAAAACGAAAGAAAACTTGAAGGATGGATGCACTATTATGTACTGCATACATCGAATAAAGAACAGATTTTGTTCGGGGAACCCATTTGTTGAGGGATAAGGGGGGCCTTATTAAGGGGGGAAGGGGGAAAACCGAGAAGGTAGAACAGAGGGAAGAGGCGCAAAAAATAAACTAATTTCATATACTTTCCATTCAAAGAAGAGAAAGCACACAAAAAAGGATAAAAGGGGGCGGGTACATGAGGGGGATGAATGTGCCTCTCTGCTCATCGCCATACAAATCGAGACGTGGTAATTGTTGATGCAGGCACCTCCAACCGACTTATTGTTCGGTGACAGTCATCCGAAATAAAAGATACAAAAAAAGGTTGTGTAAGATGACCCCATAAGCCTATGCTTAGCCACCTTTGCAAGCCAATTGACCAACCAATCCTTTCTCGTATTGTATGAGATGTACATAATTTGCACAAAAAATGGGGAGCATCGCTTCCAAAAAAAAAAAGGGGGTAATAGAGTCGTATAGAGCTCTGTGCTGAACAACACAAGGAGCTAAAAAAGCGAGGAAGTGTGCGGCAAAGGTTATTGCTTTTGAATTATCTCGTATCCGGGTGAGTTGCGTGGAAGTACAAAAAAGGAAGAAGAAAAAACAGATAGGCCACACTTTTCGTAAGGGTACTATTATTAATTCCACCCCCTTTTTTTATTACTCATCACAAAGTTTTCACACGTGGTTAGTACTGAAAAAGACAGTACAAAAACAAGGAACCGAAGGTTACAGACAGAGATTCTCTCTCTCTCTTTCTCTCGTGACAACAATGGTCACGCAGGCGCACTGATTTTCCGAAAGTTGGAATCTCAGACATAACACACACATCCGCCAATACAACTTTCCCCTTCTCAATGAACTCTTGACAGCAGCTCCCCCAACAAAAAAAACAAATAAAAAAAGGTGCAGCCCGCCTCTACGGACGGAATGCACTGTGGTAAAACATACATTTTGTTTATTGTTCACCAAGGCAAAACACAAAAGCCTTTTCCCCCTTTGAAAGCTAGAACAAAAAAAAGAAAAAGTTCTGAGTCACCTTGAACACAGTCGTTATCGCATCAGCTGTACGGCTTTGCACAAGGGGGTAAACAAATACCCTCCCCGCAGTCCCCCACATTCCTTACCCCAAAAAATTTCTCAAAAAAAAAAAAAAATTCTTTTAACTCCCATAGGTGTAAGCTGCATCCTTCGTCTCCACAACGTGCCACATGTACCATGTTCCTATCGTACGGTAGGGGCGCCAGCGCTTTGCTATTTCTTGCATTTCTGAGGAAGAGGGGAGATATTGCACTTGCGTCTCGCTCTTTTCGTCATGCGGGGTGAGTCCGTAGAGCTTTTGGAATGCCTGGCGGACTGCAATGTCGCCCACTGGAAGGATGTCGTGACGGCCTAGCTTGAACATCATGAACATATGGCTGGACCACTCCCCCATGCCCTTAACGGAGCACAACGTCTCGAGCACTTGCTTGTCGGGCATATTCTCGAAGAATTCGTCACTCATTTCGCCGGACGAAAATTTGTCGCATATGTTGCGGACGTAGCTGACCTTGCGGGCAGACAGCCCAGCACTGCGGAGCGTGGCGTCGTCGGCAGCTTGGAGGGATTCAACGGTGATGTCGCCTCCGAGGGTGGTCATGAGCTTGGCGGTGATGGAGCTGGCAGCTTTGGTGCTGATCTGTTGGAAGATGATGGAACGGACTAAGGATTTGATGGCAGGGTCGTTGCCGAGCTCGCTGATCATTTCGGTTGGGGGGCCGACTGCGGCAATGACTGTCGCGAGGTTTGGGTCTCTCTGGGTCAGCCACTCCAATGCCTGCACAGCAGACTCATTCGTCATCCGCGTGGGGACCACAGGCAGCGCGGCCTCCTCTTCTGCAGCGATCCGCTCGGCTTCCGCGATGGCCGCAATCTTGCGTTTCTTCTCCGCCTCACGTTCCGCCTTTGTCAGTGCCTTTCGCTTTGGGGGTGACGTAGCGGATGCCTGGCTTTGACTCTGTGAGGAATCCACCTTTCTCCTTTGGCTTGGAGGGGAGCTTGTCTCGTCGTCTTCGCGAGTGCGTTTGACGGTTGTGGTGTCCTTCACCTCCGCAACATCAGTGTCCAGCTGCTGATGGAACGCAGCCGCCACCGCTCCGCTGATCTGATCGGACTTCCCCCCCTGCGCGCCCCTCCTCGGCTCCACATGGCGTTTCGCACAAAGCGACGCCTCAATCGCACGCTCCTGGAAGAGCCTGCTGAGCGGGTCAATGTACTGCCTGAAAAACGCACCGCACAGCCGGATGTTCGCAGCCTCCACCTCCTCCACTGTGTTCTGCGCGTACAGCACACTCAGCACCAACTCCTTCTTCGCCTGCCCAGGTCGGTCAACACGACCCTTCATCTGTTCAATGAGATCTCCAGGCTGTGGACGGCATATGATACTGTCTGCTTCGCGTTGAAGGTTTAAACCATGGGCACCACGTTGTGTGGTTACAACGAGGGGACCAGATTCTTTGGGTGCAGATGCTTTTCCGGCGGACCAGGTTCGAGCTCCGGGAAGCGATTTTTTGAGAGAATCCAATTCACGTTCCGAATTTGCAAAAACAAGCACGGTGTGCCCTGCGGCCTCTAGCTTGCTCCTCTCTGCCTGCGCTGCAGCGAGCAGCTCTGTAGGCTCCCACAGCTCCCGCAGCACTGTTTTGAGCTCCCCATATACGAGACGTGCGTCTTTTTGTGCCCTCGAGGCTGCAGTCAAACGAGATTCATATACGTTCATTGCCTGCTCTGTTAACGCCACCGGAACAAAGTTGAGCCGCCAGGACCGCACCCTCTTCGGCAGATAGCATATAATGTGCTCCGCAAGGAGGGCAGGGAGGTACGCCTCTGTGCGTGGCAGCGCAGAGCGGAGCATGCGAATCATGTAGAAGAGCTTTGAGATGCGTGACCGGAAGAGTGTTGCGGACAGCATGAGAACGCCGCATCTGCTTGCAGCCACCTGCCGCCACGCTTCGGCAGTCTGCAACGCAGAGTCGTTCTGCACAGAAAGGCACTCATCAATCACCACCAAATCCCACCCAGCCTGCCCCACAAACGGCTTATCCCTCAACCTCCCCAACGTGCTCACCACAATCGTATTCGCATCAATCTTCGGAATCTTCGACGCCCTTCTGGTGCTCGGATGTGCCCCCGGCTTCTCCCCCGCATTGCTTACCCCACGGGAAATTAAATACCCATTATGTTGTTGTGCAACGACGTGGAGGCCTTTGGTGTGAAGAAGGGCCTGTTGGATCCACTCTCCAATCAGGTCGTTGTTTGGAACGATGACGAGAAAGCCGTGTCGACGGAGGGAGCGTTCGTGCATCCATTTGGAGACCTCGACGCAGCAGGCCACTGCGGTCAAGGTTTTCCCTGCGCCCACTGCGGAGGCATCGGCGAAGCCGCGCTTCCCCATGTTGATCCCTTCTACTACCCGCGAGACTGCCTCGTTTTGGTGCTCCCACAGCGCTGTCGTCACCTCCATTGTGTTGTCCACTGCCACTGCCGCAGCCTCCTGTACATGAGGGATCTCCTCTCTGTCTTCAAAGCTGAAGAGACTGTCGTCATCGTCCATCTCATCGGAACCAATCTCTGTGTGGAAACCCTCACCATCGTCGAATGAGCCAAACGCGAGGAGGCTCACTGCACGCTGTAAATGCACAAACTGCGCACCCTTTTGGACAAGAGAAAACCGGAGTTCTCCAGTACGGATCAACACATGAGGGTACAAAGCTTGCAGGGTGTAGAGTACTCGAAGCAGCACACCCTCTGTCAGTTGTTGAAGCGCAGGGCCGGTTTTGGTGCCGTCGCGAGAACATTTGCTGACTTCGACGTGGTCGCCTTCGCGTGTCGCGATCTTGATCGCCATGTCACGCCATACTGCCTTTGGAAGGCGTGACCGCTGTGCAATGTGGTGCCACTCATACACATCGTTTCTTGTCATGTTCTCTGTCGCCCTGAAGTGCTCAGCATATGCGTCCAACTCCTCGAACATCCGTGGGGGGTCTGGGTGGGTGTTGAACGGTGTGTACAGCGCGGACCCAACAAGCTCGCTGAGTTTTTGGGGAAGGTCGAATTTGCGGGCAGGCTCGTTGCAGGAGGCGAGGAGATGCGCGCAGTTGAAGGGGTCCACCTCGCTGCCCTCGACGTAGTACTGCAGGACTCCTTCGGTCTCGACGACGCTGACTGTGACAGTGTCCTTCGCAGTCCCCTCCGCCTCCCACTGCCACGCAAACCCCATCGGAGGTACAGGCGGCACCACCTTCACCCCTTTTACGAGAATCGCGACCATCTTCCCCTCCGCATTCTCCTGCAAGACTTTGTCCTTCAACCCGCCACGCCCGGTTTGGTCTCCAGAGTCGGACCCTGCAACACGTTGTACAAGAAATGGTGATTCTTCTGTCCCAGCCAAGGTCACAGTGCAGGACACATTCTTGCCTTCAGAGGACACTGCGACGATGGTTTCGCGGCGCGCAAAGAGTTGAAGGAAAGCGGTGCGCCCTTCAAAAGGCGTAGGACGGCGTCCACGGTACAGTTCTGTGTCCTGCAGCGGGTCTGCACAGAGGGGCTCCAAGGCTGCCGGAGCGGAGTAGCCGCCAAGGTACTTTTCATAGAGGCGGTGCTGAAGCTGTTGTATTGTGTTGAGCAGCTGCAACTCATGTTTTGTCAGACGCTGCCCATCGCGGACCGTCTCCCATTTTGCCGCAGCAATATCGGTTTCGTTGGGACCGTCGCGTTGTGAGTAGATGCCAAGCTTTTCTGGGGTGACGTCTGGTACTGCTCCTGGTGTGTCGGTTACGAAGGAAAGGAAACGGTAGGTTTCTTGAGCAGCACCAGAAAGCTTTTGTTTGAGAGCGCGGACGTTGACGCCGGAGGAGAGACTCCAGATTGCCTCTGCGAGGGCACGGAGGGAGTGCTGCATGGTGTCGGTGGGGACGTTGGTGAGGCATGCCTGGAGGAAGAGGAGGAGGGTGGGGCGGATCTGGCAGTCGAAGGCGGCGAGCTCGGCGTAGCGGTTGTGCAGGATGTTGAGGTCGTCTGCGGGGGGTGCGAGGGGGTCGGCTGCGTCCATGCCACGCTCTGCTGCGCAAGGGGGTAGGAACGGCACCGCCCTCGCCCATACTCCCTTGTCGTCCAGGCCCCCAAGGTATTTCATCAAGATAATACGTTCGCCCCTGGTGACGGGCAGTCCCATCATCGCAACGCGGATGGAGTTCCGTACACCAACAATGCGGTTCGCGTCGTCCCGTTTTTCCATTCGAAGCGCACGCTCCAAAGTCGTGCTCTTCCGCCACTTCCACCCCTTCCAAGGCCACAAAGAGCAAGACTGTTCGCATGCCTGCAAACGCAATGCAGTAGTCGCCAGCCTTCGCTTCAAATCAGAGGTCAAACGGAATTTTGTTTCAACGTGCGCGAGAAACGTCAAAGCCACCAACTCTGGTAGCGAAAGACACCCCTCATCCTGCGGGTGGTAGGGGCTGACGTCCTCCAACGCCATCACAAAGACCTTCCACAGCGCGACCCGCGTTCCGGTCACGCTTTGATACTGCAGCTCTGCGAGGTGGTGGACCCCGCCTTCCGTTAACGTCTTGAGTGACGACAGGATGGGGCCCGGTCCACACAGCGTTGCACCACGCCGGACAGCCTTCTGCAACAACGACGCTGGGTACGTTATGCCAGACAGCGAGGCTGGGAGGTTCGCAAAGAGGCCACTGATACGCCTCTCACCTACGTGGGCGGGGTTGGCGCTCACGGATGGCACCTCGACACTCTCGAGCAGATCCTTCGCAACAACAAGGATGACCGTCGCAGCACTGCACGATGTGTCCTCTACGTCGCCCTCCTTCACCCCTTCTGTCGTGTCTGGGCGCATGAAGCCTTCCCTGTGGATGTCCGCCTCAGGCTCTGCACCGAGCACAGCACGATAGCGGTGTGTGTCTTCGGAGCCATACTGTGCAAGAAAGGCGGACCAATCGCGGTCGCGCGCACCTCGGGTTACTGCGTCGATGTGAACGGAGAGGTTCGGCGTGCTGTGGATGCAGATGACGGCAACGGGGGTGACCTGTTGGGAGGCAAGCGAGTGGCCCAGATCTGTCGCATTCATCCATTCGTCGCGTGGCGCGATAAGCATATTGTACGTCGCAAGGCGCTGCTGTGGTATCGTCGACCCTTCCCCCAAATGAGTCTGAAACGCCTTCTGCAGCTCCTCCCCAGAGGTGAAGGTGCGTCCCACCCAATCGCATCCGCAAACCGCCTCACCCCATACTGTCGTGCAAATGAACGGCACCATTAAAAAATCGGTGCACTTCTTGCCAACCCGATTCACAGCCGCCTCACTCAGCGTCGCAACGTCTTCATGGGAATACGCTGCCGGTGGGGTCACATTCCATTCGTCATGCCACGCTTTGATAAGCGCCTTGACAGAGGCGATGTCGGTGTGGGTCAGCTTTCTGCTGACTGATTGGACTTCTGCACCGCGGGAAAAGTCTTCCATCGCTTCAGCGATTGCGTCGTGCGACAGAAGCGGCTCGACACGCTCAAGAACACGAACAGACACACCATACGCACCATCCTTTGAGGTCAACACTGCGCGCTCCCCGCGTGCAAGCCCCAGGTTGCCGACACTACGCAAGATCTTCCCGTTGGTGGCGGTGCTGCGCCGTCCCCGTATGCCACCTTCCTTCAAGATGGTCCATGTGCTGTCCTTTGCGACAGAGGACTTCAAACTGCGGGTAGCAGCTTTGCGCATGGGGGCGATGAGTAGTGTATTTGTGTACAGAGAAACTGTGCTTTTTTTTTTTTTTTGAATTTGGAGGAATGGCAAAATATAAAAGGGGTTAAAAAGATCCTCAGCCTCTCATACTGCCTTCACCTCCGTCGTAGTGTGCTACTGTGTATACGGACCTAGGCATTCCTACAAATGGCAGGGACGTAATCAGTGCAAGCTGATGACTTGCGCCTACTAGGCATTCCTCATTCAAGGAGAATAATTGCAATCATCGATCCTCATCACGACGCAAGTTCAAAAGATTTCCCGTCCTCTTCAAGATAGGTTGCCGTAAGGCAATCAGACTCGTTGAATGCGTCAGTGTAGTGCGCGTGCAGCCTAGGACATTTAGGAGCATCACAGACCTGCTATTGGATCGCTCTTCCGCTAAAAAAAAAACGCATTTCACGTCCTCTTCAAGATAGGTTGCAGTAAGGCAATCAGACTCGTTGAATGCGTCAGTGTACTGCCTTCACCTCTGTTGCAGTGTCTGCTAAGACGGAGCAGAGCGCTGAGGTGAAGACGATATAGGTGCTTGGAGACTGGGTTGCAGAGTGAGGAAAACGATAAAAAAAAAGGGCGCTTTTTTTTTCTTGCATTATTGCGGAATGCAGCTAGAGGTTTGCGGGAGCGAGGGGTATTTTTTTTTTGGGGGGGGAATGGGGGGGACCTCTGGGGTATTATGAACGAGAAAGAAAGTAAGAAGGAGGGTGAAAAGGGGCTGAAAAATGACCGTTTTCACTCCCCCTTCCGCACCCCCCCCCCCCCCCAAGCCAAGAAAAAGACATCCACACATTTATTGAAAAATCCACACCCTCGTAAAATTTTTTTTAAATTCATTTTTGTTGTTGAGGAAGATACCCATTGGTCGCAGGAGCACTTCTTCCTCTCCTCAAATTGAAGGAAGAAGGGGAACAAATTAGCGTGAAGATAAAGATAATTTTAAATCTCCCTTTTGTCACAATGGGCTCAACAGAGTCCGCTCAACAAAGAAAAAAAAAACTGTATTTCCGCTGGGGGGGAAATTTTTTTTTTAAAGATGAATCTAAGCATTACGAGAGTTTTGTTTGTGTTTTTTTTTCAGAGCAAAAGCTCAGTGTGTTGTTTGCGGCAAAAAAAAACAAAAAAAAAGGGTGGGCTGCAAAAATAGAAAAGTTGAAATAATGAATACGCCTCGCGTGCATACACAGAACCCCAAAAAAAAAAATAGTTATTTTTTCATACATTTTCTATTCTACTGAACAGAAGGAAAATGAAAAAAAAAAACAAAAAAAAAGTTAGCTAGCCACGCTCCTAACTATTCATGCGCCTCTCCCCTTTTGTTTTTCTTTGCTCAAAAAAAAAAATGTGATGGCAAAATAGTACAAAAAAAAGGGGGGGAGATAGGGGAACGCCCTAAAATGGAAAAGGAACACATCACTCGTCTTGATTTATGATGTTTTTTTTTTTATAAAAAAAAGCAAGAACAATACCCCATCATGGTTTTAAATCCAAGCTCCGGGGGGGTAGCACCGCTAGCGTGACTCCGCTAGATATGTCGGGAGTAGAACGCGACGATTATAGTGCAATTATTTCAACATAACACTATGAATTTCAATACAATTGAAAGCAGAGTTGTAAATACAAAGCCCCCCTCTCGTGTACAGAATACCTTGGTGCATGACCGGCTGCACCGGGGGTGTGGACACTCTACAACCATTTCATGGTTTACATCTGCCTTATTGAAATTCACAGGTATATTGGGATAAAAAAAATCGCCTCTCTTGGACGACAAGGCACTTAACGCTCCATAGATATATCACCCACCCCCCTCTCGGAGTGGAGTCGATAACCACAGGAGGCGCGCGTTTCTATACTCCGCTACACCTCTGGATCCTAAACAATGATTGAACACCACAGTGGAGTGAAATGACTTCTTTGATTTGTAGTGTTATTTGCTTCATCGTTTACGTGAAACTGTAAACTGTAAACTCAACAGTAAAACTTCAAGCTATTTTTTCTTCATCATAGTGCAACCCCCACCCCCCCAAAAAAAATCCCCCCCAATGTGTGTCACTGATTCCTCATGTGGTCTCTCGTCCGATCCCCTCACCTTAGCGAGCACATCTTCCTCCGAATATCACATTTACAAGACCTCCACAGAAAAGATAAAAAAAATAAAATAAAAATAAAAAAAAAAGTCACCCCACCCCAATTTGTCTCCCTGATAGTTTGATGTCGTGCTGGACCTTTTCCTCATTTTTTTTTCCTTCAAAAGGAGAGATTTTTTTCTTCTATTCTTGATGATTACGATGATAACAATGATTGAACTACTGAACGGGGGGGATGGGGTTGAACAGTAGCAAAAAAATAAAAAGAAAAAAGCAAAAATTTTGATTATTTTTTTAAAAGCGTTTTTTTTTTTTTCCTCTTCGAGTGTATTTTGATAAAAAGGGGGAGGGGGAGATAAAATTCACGCAAAAAAAAACCCACAAAATATTGATTATGATAAAATAGGGTGGGGGGATGGTTGAAGCAAACAACTGCCACAGGGTGGATTTCCCAAGGGAAATTCACCTTTGAGTGGAAATTGAAAGAGGGGATATAAAGATCGTTTGTATGTTGAAAAATTGGCTGGTTCTCTCTGTATTGCTTTGGCTTTTGTTTTTTTGCCGAAAAAAGCATTTTAGTTTGATGTTAAATTGAAAGAGGGGGGGAAAAAAAGAAAAGTTTATAAGATGATACTAAGCCTCTCGTGCTTAGTCACCTTCATCGAAAAAAAAGAGAAAAAATGTTAGTAAGGTAACTCGAAACCGGTCACGTCCGTCACCTTGTGAAAGAAAGCTGGAAGTGCCCCTCCCCCCAGCGTAGTCCCTGAGATTTCCAAAAAAATAAAAAAGCTAGTGCCATGCACTACCACTTTTTTGCAAATAAAAAAAATAATAAAAACCCTAGGTTCAAAACTCGGTCGAGCCCGGCCCAGCTCAAATTCGGGTCCCCGGCGGGTTTACGGAATGTGAGAATTCCTCGGGTATCCAACTGCGGAGTTCAACTTCATTGATATTTGCACCAGACACGAATTATCAGTAACCTCAGTACAAGAGACGGTGGTCATAGCATCAAGGTTCCTGGCGAAGCCAGGGTACGCAATAATTCAAAAAACTGCGCTTAAATTTGTACATTTTTACAGCCATACGATGTCATGGGAAGGTGGGTTGCAAATTTGCGCCGCAGGCGCACGGTACGCTACTTTTATTATTTCGCCATGCTGCATGTTTCCTTTTCCTTCGGCGTTTGATCAATTGAGTCGCGCTTTGGCTGTGACGGGGTCACTTTGTTCATGAGGCCAGTTCTGGTCACTCTCAGAGGCTTATGTCTCTGCGTGTCTGGCAAGTGTAAACTTTCTGAAAAAAGAAAAAAAAAAGTGGTAGTGCCAGTGGTAGTGCCCGGCACTAGCAAGAAAATTTTCAAAATTAAATAGGTAGTGCCGATGCACTAGCAGTTTGGGCAAGCTAGACTACACTGCCTCCCCCATGCACGCTTCCCAAAAAAAAAATATATATATATAGTTGCAAACCAAACAAAAAGAAAAGTTTGGTGAAAGATGAACCGAACACCTCGTGTTTAGTTATCCAAAGAGGAAAAGAAAAGCTGTAAGACGCGCCTCTTTTGCGCACACACATTTAACGAAAAGAAGAGCTAAACCCAAAAGGGGTTTCACTCTTGAGTAAATACAATGGCAATACTCTGGGTAAATAAGAAACAAAGCCACTCCTCTGTAAAAAGTTTTTTTTCAAAAAATAAAACTTCGTTGTAGCACAGAGGGTTTTGTATTTGAATATCCCTGGATTTTTTTTTCCTCTTTTTTTTTCCTTCTCAGGGGCAATCAAAACTCAAAACTCAAAAAAAAAACCCCCTCCCCCCCGTGTATATTCCCCACCCTCCCCAGCCTCCTCATCTCATCTCTCTTTTTTTTTTTTTTAGCAGACGCTCAAAAGTTGTTCTCTGGTCATGATGGTGCCATCTTCGAGAGTGGCCGCACCTCCTTGGGGCAGCATTCTGCCGAGAGAGTGAAACGAGGCGGCGTCGGTTCTGTCTAGCGCAATGGCACGCTTGTAGAGGCAGCTTTTGGTTGCAGTGCTTCCGTTGTTGAGCTTGGTCACTTCTGCGTCAGACATGAGGTCGCCCAACGCCCTGAACGCCCAGCCATCCTCAGGGTCAATATGAATCGCCCGCTTAAAGAGCTGTTCCTTCGTCAAATAAGATCCATCCTCCATCAGCGTCTCCTCCTCCAACGGCACCAGCCACGCCAATTTATTATACGCTATGTTATCCATCGGGTTTAACGTAATCGCCCTTTTATATAAATCCTCTTTTGTAAAGGCAATACCATTTTCGAGCTTCGTTGTCCCCCTTTTTGGAAGCAGGTCACCAAGGTTGTGGTAGGCCCAACTGTGTTCGGGGTCGAGGGTGATAGCGCGTTTGAAGAGTTGCCCTTTTGAAAATTCTGAGCCTTCGATGAAAGCGGTGCCTCGATTGGGAAGCGACATCGCGAGTCTGGAGTAGTCTTCACTGGTGATCGGGAGCGGGTGTGGAGATGGGTGCGCGCCTTTGAGAATCATTTCTTCGGTGATTTCGAGGATCTGTGTCGGGTGCATATCGGTGCTGATGTCCGAATCAAGCTTGGGAAGGTCCTCTGGGTATGAGTCAGCAGTCACAGCGGCAACGATGGCGGCAACGTCCTCAGGAGAGTACTCCTCAATGAGAATAGGGTGTGATAAGGAGAGCAGGGTTGCGTCCATATTGACCATGCGAAGTCTGACCTTTTCGCGGATGGTCAGAATATTGGAGGAGAGGTCCGCTGCGCGTTTTAAGGACTCTGTTTGCTGTCCGTTGTCAGCGTCCTCGAGAACGGAGATGGTCGTGTTGATCTCATTGACGTATGTCGTGAGGAGCAGTTTGTCGCAGCCACGCTCGAGGTTTTGTCTGTCAATTTGCTCCTGGGTTTCCTCGGTACAGCGGTGCTGCGCCTCTTGGAGCGTGAGGAGCGTGAAGTTTGTGTCGCGGGAGAGCAGGCTGTCCTCTTCGTCCATGGTTTTGAGCGCCGTGAGGTGGTCGTTTGCTTGCTGCAGCGCGGTGCGGAGGGTCGTGATGGCGGAAAGGCGTTCCCCGGTTTGGGAGTTGGCACGGAGTTTAATGCCTGCGTATTTATGTCCTTTGTGTGCACCGTGGTGTTGGCATTGGTCACAGATAAGCGTGCTTTTGCATTGAGGCTCGACGCACATCCACTGCAAGACGTCGCCATGATGCGTGCACCTCCCCCACGCACCCATCGGCACAATAGACTCCGAGTGTGTCGCTACATCCTTCGGACGGTGTACCCTTGCGAAGCACTCCTCCTCACTGCAGACAAAGAGCTCAGTGCAGATACCACACTGGTGGGAGGCAGGGGACCCACAATTTTCACATGTTGGGATGATTAAGGGGACAGGGTCAAGCGCCACGCGCACCATCAGTTGGGGTGTCTCCTAATTAAGTGTTATTGTAGAAGAGGGAGAGAGAGAGAGGGAGGGTGAGGGTGAGGTGAAAGTAAATTTGGGGGAGGTGGGGGGTGGGTGTTAAATTCTGAGCTCGTTTCTGTCTTTTTTTGTTGTTGTTGGCAAAACGTGGCATGGAGGGGGGGGAGGGGGAGAGGGAGAGAGAAAAGAGGCAGGTGAAATAAAATAATAATTGGCGTGTATTGTGTAGCCTCCAATAGTCCTTCCATTTTGTTGCTTGAAAAAAAGAGATACAAAAAATAATTTGGTTTGCAATAAATCTTTTTTCTCAGCAGAGGAAGGGACATGGATGTCCAAAGTACTTGAAGGATATCAAGTACTTGATCCCCCAAAAAATCCAATACTTGATACTTCAAGTACTTGACACCCTATTTTTTTTTCTAGTACTTTTTTACTTGTTCTCCCTCTGTCAAGTACTTTTTTCACAAAAAAAACGTCAAGTACTTGATCAAGTACAAAAAAAAAGTGGGTACTTGATCAAGTACTTGACGTTTTTTTGCGAAAACAAGTACTTGACAGACTCTGCCAGAGGGTAAAAAAGTAAAAAAGTACGAGAAAAAAAAATAGGGTATCAAGTACTTGATTTCTGTCAAGTACTTGATCAATCTTCAAGTACTTGACTGTCATTTTGAGAGGAAAAAAAAGGGGGGGTCAAGTACTTCAAGTACCATAAAAAATCCGAAAAAAGTACTTCAAGTACTTTGGACATCCATGAAGGGAGAGACTTTTCCAGAATAAAGAAAAAAAAAGAGAAAAATTTAAATTGCAAAACAGGATTGCAAATTTGCCGTAAAACGTGGAACACGTCTTTTGAGGAGTGAAGGCTGCCTGCGACAGGCTGTCGTCGTTCCGTTAGAGAAATTTAAAAAAAAAAAATTATGCTGACAATCACTTTAGACCAACTAGGTAAAGGTCGGGGTACTCAATATCGGCTGAAGCCTATGAACGGCAGAAGGAAAAGACGCAGGTTGTCCTCAACCACCACCATCCATACCAATACAACGTGGGTTGTGTGATATGACAAATGCTTTTTTGTTTTTGAGTAAGGACCGTATCGCATGGGAAGACAGTGCTCTGTAAGAAAAAAGAATTCTGAAGAATGGACAACCTGAAGGGTGGGGGCATCAATCGGCTAGTTGATCTACGAGTCAGAAAAAAAGGCAAGATGAATGTGCCTCGCGTGCACGCACATATCTTTAAAAAAGAAAGTAGACTTGAAATACAAAGCCCTCTCGTGACAGTGTACCAAAGAAATTAAGGTGGCGACGGATCAGATCGACGACATATCGCAAATAAAAAATACCCCACAAAAGACCTGAATGTTTCCTCTGTGGTATTTCTACATTTCTATTTGTACTTTTTGTTTGAAAAATAAAGCGCGCAAAATGATTTTCCGAGCACCCGTTTCTATGAGAAAATCGACAAAAAAAAAATCTGTGAAAAGTTTGTCGTCTGCTACCTTCGTTGTCACCGATCAGAAATAGAGTAGCTTTTTTTACCCCGCTTTACTTCCCAACCAGGCCTAATGCTAACTTTGGGGGAGGGGGGAAAAAAGTGAACCAGCGAAAAAAAAAAAAAAAAAAAAAAAAAAAAAAAAAAACGAAAAAAAAATTTCCCTCCGGGAAGGGGTCCAGGGTTTTCGCTTATTTTCATGAAAGATTTTTCCCCCCAAAACCGTGAAGATATGTCCAAAAAGGGCCAATTTTTTTTTTTTTGAGCTCCGCGCGAAAAGGTCCGTTCATTTCGCGTAAATACGTGATGACGTGGGATGGTAACGTGCATCAAGAACCAAACCAAAGCACTTTTCTCCCGCTTTTCCACGTCAAGCCGTCGCACTAGGTTCTTTCTTATGAACGCAACCTTCCCTCAGTACAACAAGAAACGGCGGTTGACATCAAAACTTTCTGGCGAAGCCACGGTACGCAACATTTCAAAAATTGTGACCTAAAACCGAACATTTTTACAGCCAAACTATGGTGGAGGGCTGTGGGCTGCCAGTTTTTGAGCTGCGCCGCAGGCGCACGGTACGCTACTTTTTTTATTTTCGCCGGCAAGGAGGCCGCATCATTGAGTCCCTGAAACAAGTCTCCATCGTCACCTCCTGAAGATGCGGGCGCAGGCGCTCACATCTCCAGGACCAAGGTACCCACGGCATACCACAGGCAGAGAACCCCCCGTCCCAAAAACCCCTATTTTAAGGGTGAACCAGCGAACCAGCGGATAAAAAAAAAAAATAATAAATAAAAGTGAACCAGCGAACCAGCGGATAGCATTAGGCCTGGGGATTCCCAACTCTGTCACAAAAAAAAAAAAAAAAAAAAAAAAAAAAAATCCAGAAAGATGTGTCAAAAAAACGTCGGTAATGAAATACTCCACGCATTTGGTACATATACTACCTCTCTGGGAAAACACCAAATAAAATACGTCAAAAATAGGAAAAACCGTTTTTTAAAAAAACTTTAGATTTAAATAGGGGAAGGAGGGGGGAGGGATGAGAGAGAAAAGAATGGTGGTCTTGCCTGAAAACTTGCGTTCAGATGAAAGACGCCATTCCACAGGAAAGCTTTGTAGAAGGATAAGCGATTACCCTTGTGTTTTATTTTTAAAAAAGTTATTGTTGTATTGAATCGTTACCGTATCGTTTTAGTTTTTGTTTTTGTTGCTGTACTCTTCAAACACCAAGAGTGTTGAAGTGGTAGGCACATTCTTTTGAAACCTTTATTTGTTTTTTGAGCCCTTCGTTTTCAGAAGAGCGACTCTATCTTCCACAAAAAAAAAATTCTGTTGTTGCTCAGCATTTTTTTTGGAAGAGAAAAAAGAAAAAGATCGGGTCTTTTGTTTGTGCGCTCAAAGCCGGGAAAACAAAAAGGTGAAAAAATGTGTTAAACTGAAGTACGGTTGTTGTGGTTAATTGAGTACTCAAAGAAAACAAGCAAGCTTCTGTTTTTTTCAATCCGTTTTGTTTGCCCTGCAGCGCTGCCTCCAATCTTTTTAGAATTGACAACAAGTTGTTTTATCAAAAAAAAAGTAGAGTTGAAATACAAAGCCCCTCTCATGAACAGTGTACCTTTGGTACAATGACCGGCTGTATGCAGTCCGACAATCCATTTCGTGGTTTACATGGAAAAAAAAAGAGAAACGTTGGTAGTCTAAGTTTCGCGTACTTAGCCATCAACAAAAAAACCCCCCTATGTGTCTTGGATAGAGAAATGTACACGGCGGAGAACCTTTTACCATCGCCATCCCCTTCCCTCCCCTTTAAAATAGTGAAGCTGTAAGTGGCACAAAAAAGAAAAAAACAGAAGTCTGCTCAATGAGAGTGAATAGGTGAAAACCTCAAATTTGACAAAAAAAAAGTTTCGACAAATTTGACAAACAAAAATAACCTAAAGAAAGCGTAACGTTTCGCATTTGGCACAAAAAAAGACAAAAAACCGTCCAAGAAAAAAAGGAAGCGGTGGTTGGAGTAGCTCCCTACATCGGAAACAATCTGCGTGCAAAATCATTTCCGACGATTGTATGTCGAATGGGGATTGCTCCAATATTTTTTTTTGATTTTCAACGTTAATATCCTCGCCTCGTTGTACTGCTGTAGCAAAAAGGTAAAGAAGATCACATCTTCGAAGGGTACGCCTTTGCCATTGCGTCAGCCTTTGAAAGATGCACGAAGGCGTTGAGAGCGAGGCAGACGCAGTCCGTCATTGCAGGCACCTTGTCGCTGTCGTTCAGGAGAGCCGCCTTTCCTCCGCTCCTGAGAATGTTGTTGTGTTTTTTGTTCAAACAAAAGATTAAGATATAATTTTCAATCGAAAGATGGAGTTTTATCCACCAACTTCGTCAAAACAAAAGAAAGTTGACTTGAAATACAACCCGCTCATGACAGGGCACCTGAAGAAGTCTCATGCTTAGTGACATCGAAAAGATTGGTGGATAAGAATCAATGGTAAAAAAAAACATACCTTGTTGCAACAACGACACACACAGTTCCGGCACGGTAGCCTAACGCATGCGAGATGTGGCAGAGCGAGCTGTTCTCCATCTCAATGTTCACAACACGTCTGCCTGCGGCGCGGACGGACTGCAGGTTTTCAATGAGGTTGGGGTACTGGATGTCGGCAATGCGGCCGACCTTGCGGCCTTGGCAGGCGTAGAATCCTGAGGCAGATGCTGTGTGGCCTACTTCAGAGTTACGCTTCAGGTTCTTCGCCAGACGTGCCAGCGTATTCGTGATGTCCGGATGCGCAGTCGTCACGTACGGAGGGATCCCTCTCAACTCCGTCCCCTGTACAGACCGTTCCAACTCCTGCACTGCCGGCTTCTCATACAGATTACCGTTGTCAGAGTTCTCCATCAAACGACGTCCATAGAAACGCCCAGTGTTGTCCATCCCGATGCCAAGATGTGTGATCGCAAGCGACCCTGCGTCCAACCCTTCCTGCGGGCATCCACAGGTCCCACAGCGGATCAGGTTAAGCCTCCTCTTCGGCCCCCATTGTCTGGTCTTAGGGTTGAATTCCTTAAGGATGTGAAGCTCTGTCATGACGATTTCAAGGTTATCACATCCCATACCCGTTGACATGCAGGTCACAGGGAGGCCCTTGTAGGTTCCGGTCATGGTGCAGATTTCGCGGTTTTTGTTATCAAAACGGATCGACCCTTTGTCAAAGAAGGACGCAACGAAGCTGACACGCCCCGGGTCGCCCACCAGAAGAATGTTGTCCGCCACGTCAGACTCTTTCGCCATGATGTGGTACACCACACCCTCCGCAGAGATGGGCACCTCCGTGTTCATGGTTCCGTCACTCATTGTGCACTACTTTTATTAAAGAGAAGAGAAGCAAAGAGGGGAGAGAGAGAGAGAGTCGTATTGTTCCTGGGTGCGTGGGTGCATGGGTGCATGGGTGTGTGGGGGGTATGAAATCATCGTTTGGTGAGGGGGTAGGAATGATTGAGAAAAAAAAGGAGGAGGAAGGTGGTTGTCGTTTTGGAAAGATATATGCATGGTTTACAAAGTGAAGTTGAGTAGTGCAAAAACGCCTCGTGGGAACGCAAGCACTGACACTCCCCCGCGGGTTATCGAACCCCCCCGGAGTTGTTGCATTTGGGAGTACAAAAAGATCTTAAGTACCGTGATATGAGTGGAAAAACACGGCTTTGTTAAAAGATCTTGAGGAGGGTCTTCAAAACTCCGAAATTTAGGGGGAAAACGGAGCATTTTTTTGGCCCCTCAAAAAAAAAAAATACTTTACTCAAGGGGAGATTGGGAGAGGAACAATTTGATTTGAAATACAAAAGCCCTGTGGCGGTGTACCTAAAAAAGAGGGTGGAGTTGATATAAAACCGTACAAAACACAAATTCATGTATAAAACCGTACAAAAAAGGAAGGAGTTGGTATCCTAACTTAGCCTGAACAGAGTAACAGAAAATAGGGGGTTCTCCAAACAAGAACACGATTCATATGTTTGACAGACAGACAGACACACTTGGCAAATTGCTTTTGCTTTTTTTTATACACACACGATACCTCAAAAGCCTACACCCAGCGAATGCGGGGTATATTGTGGAATTCTTCGGGGAAAAAAATGTTCGGAATTTTCTGTGATTGACATTAACTTTGCTACAAAAAATACAAAATAACTGAGAAGGGGAGAAAAAAAAACAAAAAAAAAAACAGCCCCCACGCACACATCTGACTCGGTGTTTTTTTTCTTCCAGTCTGGTCGCAGGAGGTACATTGTACCCCTCCCGGCTTGGCGAAAGCAAAAAAAGGCAAGAATGTACCACCTCGTGTACATTATTTTAACTTTTAGTAGCCTAACCTACTGGGGGGAGTAGGGCACCGGGAAAAAGGTCTATTCTACCCAGCCGTGCTCGGTCTTTCAAAATAAAGAGGTTTTCCGCGGGACCGGAGGATGGTGAGAGTGCCTTCGGATTGTCGGGACTAAATGAATGACAAGACTATCATTGTAATAAGGTGTTAAGACACCTCTTAGGGTCTTGTCACCGTCTGACAAGATCATCATTGCCAAACCCGCCAAGACATCGCTGTGGCCGTAATCGTGGCAATCGAGTATGGCGATGCTACTCCAGTCGATGTAGTCTCCGCCATACGCGGAGGGGGGGACACAGATGAACAACTGTTTGTTTGTACGAACGGATGTGTTGTCTGTATCCCCCGCTCCCCGCACAGCAGAGAATAAGACTCGGGGACCCGGTTATTCTCAGCCGGACTGGGACCCGGTACCGGGACCAGGACCAGGACCAGGACCTGGACGGGACCCGGCTTATTCTCTGCTGTGGCTCCCCGCTCCCCGGAATGGAAAGAACACTGATACGACCAAAAAAAAAAAAAGAGAAAATTTGATTAATATGTCTCTCATTGCACAGCAAAATGAAGGGAAAAGACAATAAAATTTGCAATGTACAGCCCTCTCGCGACAGTATACCTTTTGGTACGTGACCCAGCACACTGTGGTGAAAAAACATCCTCAAAAATAAAGAAGGGAAACTTGCAAAAAAAAAAAAAAAAATGAATGTCTGTCGTGCACACACTCTCAAAGAACACAGCACATTTTTTTGGGGCACATTTTTAGAGAAGGCTTTGGTTTTTACAACACCCTTTTCCCCTTCAAAAGAGGGGGTGGGAACGACACAAAATCCCTCCAGCATAATGCACCCACGGTCATTTTTTTTTTTGAACTATTTTGTATTCACGCTCAAAAAAAAATATGGGAAAAGGTGTTAAGATGCGCCTCCTCTCTGGCATCAAAACACACAAGAAAAAGTGAAGTTGATCATGGTTTGTAGTATCAGTTGAGTCAGACACTGATTTTTGGGCCAGGCCGAGGATCGGACACTCAGTCCTCTCGAACTCCTCGCACTCAAGTGCGAGATGAGTCAGCCTGACTCAGACTGACTACTAAACCATGATTGAAAGTGCAAAACGCCTCTGGGACGCAGGCACTGACACTCCGCGGGGGTATCGAACCCCCTGGAATGCTGCGTTTGGGAGTTGCCCATAGGGAAACTATAAGCAGAAAGGCATTCCCCCATCCTGACTGGGAAGGGGGTGATAACATGATTTAAAGACTCAAGAAAAGGTGTAAAATGAATGTGGCCCTCATGCACACACATCTTTAAACAAAACAGAACAACATAGCATGTCACTATCAGAACAGGGGCAAGTAAAAACACAACAACAAAAACATAGCAAGAAACCTGAACCTGAAGATATTGAATCAATCACACAAGGGGGGGGAAACCCACACCATATTTCTAAAATCAACACCCCTGGGGTGGCGACAGGGGGGGTGTGGAAAAAAATATTCACAAAAAATATTTTCAGATTCTGTCGATCACAAAAAATCACAAAAATTCACAAAAAATCACAAAAAATCACGAAAAATCACAAAAGTGAACCGTTTTGGGCCGCTGTAATTGTGGTGTAATTGTGCTCAGTAATGCTCAGTTGTGCTCAGTTGTATGTAAGTGTGTGTAAGTTTCGCTTAAAATTGAACTTTTTCGGCGTGGCTGCATAACCGATTCCCTACCGTGTTTTCTACCAGTTGTCATGCCGTTTTGGGGCATCCATGTGTTGGAAAAATATTTTTTTGTTTTCGTTGGTGAAGCTTTTAAACGGCGGTATTTGCATTTCCGGAATCCGTCCGGCCAGTGGTGGGGTCAATTTGCCGAAATGGACAAGTTCTCGTTTTTGGTCAATTTCCGCCTACACAGTATACACAGCATACACAGACCCAGAGTGGGACAAAAAAAAAGCTCATCTCAAAATATGCCGATCACAAAAAATCACAAAAAATCACAAAAGATCACAAAATATCACAAACGATCACAAAAGATCATAAAAAATCACAAAAAATCACGACCTGTCGCAAAGAATCACAAAGAAGAAAAATGATTCTTTGTGATTTTTCGTGATTTTTCGTGACTGCCCAGTTCCGACCCCCCTTGTCGCCACCCCAACCCCTTTTATCACATTCAGTTCTCTCAAAAAAAATAGGGAATATTGTATGAGGAATAGATCACCCTCAGACCTCCCATCCATCCCAAAGCCGTTTTATTATCCAGGCAGTTCTAGAGCGAACGACCTGTTCCTGTTTTATTAAAAAAATTTCTTTTGCACATTTTCAGGGGCCTATATAGCGCTAAAAATTGCACTTTTTTTTACAAACTATACCATAAGAAGGGTGGGATACAACCTTCCCATCGCAAAAAAGCCCCCTATATAAGGACCTGATTTTGGAGAGTTAGGGGTAAAACCCCTGGGGGGGTAACGACTGTGGTGTCAGTGTCCGCGCCCCCCCTCCCCAGTACGACACTTCTTCACGATGGACTGGTCATAATGAAAATCAGAAAATGACTAAAGTTACTACAATGTGAAGACATATGGATCGATGTTTTTTGTAAATCAAGGTACTTGACAATAGGAAATAGAAACGACGGAAGGTGCGTGCCCGCCAGCTTGTGTTTTCTCACTCACTATTTCTCTCTCGCACAACACTTCAGCGAGAAGAAAAAAACACACCAAACTGGAGCAATAAACGAAAAAGATGCAGGCACCTCTATCGAACACTTTAAAAAAAATGAACAAACACTATAAACTGATATGTCTTCCCTCACCCTATTGTTGGCTTTACTCAATGTTCAATTTTTTTTTTATCATACTGCACAAAACCACTCCATAGGGCGCCTCGGGGGCACAACAGCCCACGGGCAGCACCGACATTCACACAAACACCTCACGAAAGACAAAGTCAAATGGATAGCACATTAGTGCGGAACCACCCTCTCCTTTGCTTACGTCACCTCATACAGGGAAGCTGCAAAATACAACCCCCACACCATAGCACAGCACCTCTCCCCACACATCCACACACAAATTTTGGCCATATTCTGCGCAAGAATTACCCCTAATTATCAAAAAAAAAGCACACACAAAGAACAAAACCTCACGCCTCTCTGTATCCACTAAGAGAAAACCCCCCACATCAACACCCCTCCCCCTCCTCCTCCTCCGCCCGCACCTCCTGGACTGATGTGTATTCGCTGGTGTCTTCGTCTTCCTCTTCTTCCTCTGCTTCGCTGGGCACCTCATTCAGGACAACATACACGTCGCTCCCATCCTCCTCCACGGCGTCAACGTCCATAGCTTCCATCTCCACATCTGCGTTCATTGGGGTGTCGTCTTCTCCCAGCTTGCGTCTTTTTTGTGGTCTCTCCTCCCCATCTCCCCCCTCCACCTCAGCTCCCACTTCCTCATCGATAGAGGCATTATAGTCAACCACCGCAAGAGAGGCAGACATCGATCTTCTCCGCTTCCTCGTCGTAGGAAGCTCGGATAGATAATACTCTGTCCAAGACCATTCACGTCGTATAGGCGTTTCCTGCTCCGCTGTGTTCTCCCATCCTGACCTACTCGGTGTCATCGCGGCGCATGGACTGCTATCACCATGGGGAGCACCCGGAGAACTCCGATCCACCCATTGCAAAGGTGGGGGGCTTGCATTAGGGAGAGTGGTAGGTGTGGTACGTGGTGGGGGTGAAACGGAGCGAGAAAGACGGTGTGACAACGCAGGTTCGAGCAACGAAAGGTTCGCATGAGGACTATAAAAAGCCGTCCCTGAACGAAGATGCGGCTGTGAAGAGAGCGACGAAAACGACATAGATTCGCGTACACATTCCGGAGACGGCGGGGCTGGCAGCGCAGCCTCATACTGCACCGTTCTCCTGAAGGCCCTCCCCTCCGGCACCACCGTAGCTGCCCTCCGTGGTGGATGGTACCACAGCAACAACGTCGCCGAGACTCCATACATCACCAGACTCTGCCACACATCCCCCCTCAACCCCGCCTCAGCAGAGAAGTACATCCCAAAAGCGGTCATCAACAATACGACATTCGCGCGCGACAGCATAGCAAGATTGGAGGTTAAGGAAAAGGGCTTGAGAGAGAGAAAAGAGAAGAAGAAGAGGGGGGGGTCTACTCCCGCACGTTCATATCGAGAGAAGAATATGTGTCGATGTAGTGGGGGGGTCTGTGTGGTGTTTTTTTTAACGACAATATTCCTAAAGCACTCCACCTTGGACAGTGATCTAAAATACGTGGTAAAATACGTATTAATACGTAATACGTGGCTTACCCCTAGGCCTCCCCAACGTCTTTTATATAAAAGACGTCTTTTACGTCTTTTACGTCTTTTAATGTCTTTTAAAATCTGGGTTTTTGGGGATAAAAGACATAAAAGACATAAAAGACATAAAAGACATTGTTTTGACGTAAGCTGCAGAACACCACCCTAACCCCAACCCCAACCCCACACTTCATTTCACACCACAGAAGGTTTATTGAGGAACATTAAATAAAAAAAAGAAAAAAGTGAAGTTGATAGTGCAAACGCCTCTGGGACGCAGGCACTGGCACTCCGTGGGTTATCGAACCCCGGAGTGTTGCGCTTGGGATTGGTTTACAGGGAAGCTGTAAGCAGGTAAAAAAAGATGCCGAAGGCAAAATGTTGGACTGGGGATCTGTTGAAGATTGTCTCGGGGAAGCTAGAGTGCGAGTGCGGAGACACTATGGGTAAATCTTCAAACGCTGAACGCAGGAAAGGTCACATTTTGCATTGCGAGCAAGCTACGGACGCGCAGAAGAAGAGAGCGAAGGACGAGCTTGCGGCACTGGAGAGGAAGAGGAAGAGGAAGAGGAAGAGGAAGAGGAAGAGGAAGAGGAAGAGGAAGAGGAAGAGGAAGAGGGATGAAGCCGACGCAGAGGACGACGACGACGACGAGGAAGCTGCTCCAGCGCAGGGGAACGAAGTCACAGCTGCCAACCCAGTGCCAGGGGAAGAACCACCAGCACCACCTACCGTGATCGATGCGGATGAGCCAGTGCTGCCTTCATCCAACCTCACAGAACCCCCAAGAACTCAGACCTCCGATTTAGTTCCCGCTCCTCCTCTTCCCAAAAGACAGCGTCAGTCGTTGCTTCACGTCTCTCCTGCAACAACCGCCACACAGCAGACGCGCATCGACATGGCGCAAGCGCGCTGGTGGTTCTCCGGAAATATTCCGTTCAACCAAACCCGCAACCCTTTTTTTAAAGATTTTGTCCGTGAATTGCGGGGGACGGTGAGACACATTGCGACCGATGACATGTTGCGAGACTCGTTGCTGAATGCCGTGTACGACGAAGAAGTCACCCCCCTCATTCAGCAGCTCGAAAAGGAGGAATACGTCGTCCTCCACGCCGATGCTTGGTTGTCACGGCACAACAAAGACCATGTGATCTCGTTTACCGCAACAGCTCCGTGGCGCCTCAACCTTGAGACGGCGACAATGGAGGAGAAGAGCTTCACCGCCGCCATCCTGCTTACATACTTCCAGAAAGTAGGGTCGGAGAGGACAGGGGTCAAATGGGTGGCTGTGGTGGTTGATGGGGGCTCGAATGTGTGGTCAGCAGCGAAACAGTGGGCCGAGGCGAACGGGATTGTGTGTATTTTGTGCGTGTGTCATTGTGCCAATCGTTTTTTAAACGACACAATCGGGTTCAGGCAGAAGAACAAAAAGCCTGTAAAGATGCCCTTTACACACGTGTCGGAGTGGGTACACGCAATGATCTCCGCTATCAGGAATACGGAATCATTTCGTAAAACGTACCTGAAGAAACAAGTGGAGTTGAACTCCACCAACAAGGGACTTCCCCATGCACCCATGGATGTCCGCTGGTTGACGACCTGCACCGCGTTCGAGGACATTGCAGGGAACATCGAGGTGTTGCGCGCCATCAACGACGACCCCGAGGAGGCATCCCTCAAGAGGCAATATCCTCAAATCACGAGGCTTTTCGACGACATGGGGTTCTTCCAGGAATTCCATTTTACCCTAAAACTGTTGAAGCCTGTGAATGCGCTAATCCTGATGCTAGAGGGCGATGAGGCAAGGCTGGGACAGGTGATTCCGTGCTGGTGGGCGATGAAGAAGTACTTCAACACACTGACGGTGCCCCCCACGTTGCAAGAGAAGTTCGACACGGTAGTAGAGTCACTTGACAAACGCAAAACCCGCTACGAGAACTGCCCCGTCTGCCTGACCGCCATGATTCTCCACCCCAGCCTCTACATCGAACAAGAAGTGAAAGAACCGTCGTTGCTGACCCCCTTCTTGAAACTCTTCGACCCTGCTGAGTACCTGAACAAAGCTGAGAAAGCAGTGAAGACCCTTGGGGGAGAGCAAGCGGAGCAGGAGCTGGTCGACTTCATGACCAAAGAGGGCAAGTACCAGAGCACCAGCATGTGGGCTAATGCCAAACAGAAGAACGTATGTGATCAAAAATAAACACTTCCTTCTATTTTCCTCACGACAGCCTGAAGATTGGTGGAGAATTGCAGCTAAGCTGATGAGAGGCACGTCACTTCCAGCGCTGGGAGTGAAATACTGTCGCATAGTTCCGCACTCGGCCAACCAGGAGAGGTTCTTCTCCATGATGGGAAGAATCAGTGACGGCCGCGAGTGCCTGGATATCCAGCGTTTGCACAAGATGAGTGCTGTAAGCACGTGTTTGCATGACAAGATAAAGAGCAGGCAAAAATAGCCACTGTTTACCCTCTCTACAAGGGGAAAAAAAAAACCAAAAAATCAAGATCAGAAGCAAAAATATCAAAAACGTCAGAAAAACCCATTTGTACCCTTCTCCACTGTTCCCCTCCAGCCAGTAACCTCTACGAGTGCATGTATACCACCATGGTCTTTTATATGTCTTTTACGTCTTTTATATGTCTTTTATGTCTTTTATACGTCTTTTATGTCTTTTATGTCTTTTATTTTTGGGGTAGACGATTTTGGGGAGGCCTACTTACCCCCCCCCCCCCACTAGGGGGAGGCAAAAAGCCGTTTTTGAGTGAAATTTTTTGAGTTATGATACCACAGAGGCTCCAAACACGAAATCTCTGGCGAATATGGATTTTTTGGGGCTCAGGAGGGTGGTTTACCTGGTCACAGGCCTCCAAATGCGCCCAGAAACATGAAAAATATGAAAAATTGACTGGTTTTTCGGGGTTTTCGCACTTCGGGAAAGACGATTTTTTGACCTAAAAATGAGATTTTGGCCCCGAACAGAGCGTCTAGAGTGTGAAAAACAGATGTATTTGAAAAGATTCGATACTTTCGGGGTGATTTTGGGTATTTGTTCACTATCTGATGTCCGTTTTTTGATATTTTTTCAAAAAAAAGGGTGAAAAAACGCTGTCCGGGTGCTTGCAATAGCCGTGACTGTTGCAAAAGTGAATTTTTCTGTGTTTTTTGGGGTCATTTCTGGGGGTACAGAGAGAGTTTTGGGTCTGAAATTCGGTGAAAATGTGGTAGGAGGTTGGTAAATGGGGGTGCTCTGGGTGGTCAGACCCCCCAGCAGTGGCCAGAAAGTGGCCCAACGGGTTTGAGGAATGGTGTGAGCGCGGTAAACGGGACGAAAACGGGACGATTTTTTGACCTAAAAATGAGGTTTTGGCCCCGAACAGAGCGCCTAAAGTGTGAAAAACAGTTGTATTTGAAAAGATTCGATACTTTTGGGGTGATTTTGGGTATTTGCACACTATCTGATGTCCGTTTTTTGATATTTTTTTCAAAAAAAAGGTGAAAAAACGCTGTTTTCCCAAAAGTGCGAAAAGTGCGAAAACCCCAAAAAACCAGTCAATTTTTCATATTTTTCATGTTTCTGGGCGCATTTGGAGGCCTGTGACCAGGTAAACCACCCTCCTGAGCCCCAAAAAATCCATATTCGCCAGAGATTTTGTGTTTCGAGCCTCTGCGAGCTCGGATTTCAATTTATTTCACTAAAACCGCCTTTTTGCCTCCCCCTACCCCCCCCCCCCACTCATTACGTATTAATACGTAGCAGTACGTATTTTAGATCACTGACCTTAGGATGGGTAACAAAAGGTAACAATCCAGGTAACAGAGCGGGGGAAATTTGGACAGTTGTGTAGATAAAAGGATAGAGGGGGGGGAAACATTTTTTTTTAAATGCTGCTTTGCTCGAAAAGGAAACCAGGAACAATAACACCAAAAAGGCGATACTAAGTGGGGGGAAAAAAATCCAACAAAAACGCACGCCTTCCAAACGTGGAGCTAGTAAGCGAAGTTATGAATAAAAATGGGGTGTGGGGGAAAGTTGCGTACATTATAGATGCCACTTTGAAACCCGGTTTTTTTTTTTGTGTTTTAGTTTTTCTTGTTTTTGGTAAGGCCTAGGTAAGGCCACCTACACATTGGTTAGATTGAAAACCCAGCTTGAAGAAAGTGATGCTGGGTTGGCGGCAAAGCCAGCTTTTTTTCTTTTTGCAACAAAACAGGATAGAATTCCCTGGGCAACGAACGGACGGCATAAAAAATAATAAAAAAAATGGAAACTTGAAATACAAAGCCCTCTCGTGAACAGTGTACCTAATCAAACTAAAACAAAACGAATCTGCGTTGCCCTAGAGATGGACAAACCACCCATCTCGGCAAATGTTCTGCAGTTCTTATTTTTCAAAACCATCCCTCCCTCCCTCCCTCCCCCGCATCACAGTTATCGTACCGCCGCCCCTCATCCACGCGCAATGCACTGGTCAACATGATTGTTCACATAGCGCTCTGAGCTTCCTGGGGGGAAGGTTTCCTGGCAGATGGGGCAGTTCAACGCGTCCCCTTCGGTGGATAGATTCTGTTGTTCTGTGGGCATCGCTTCAGGGATAAGGGGCGGTTGTGGAAGAGACGAAGGAAATGTTGATGCAGAAGACGACGACGATGACGTACCTACCCCTCCGTTTAGCCGCAGCACCGGCTGTGGTGGGAGACATCCCATGTCATCATCATCATCATCATCATCGTCTTCGTCATCCCCAATGTCCATATTACCACCAGTCACACATCCTTCGACGTGGTTCTGGAAAAAGCGTTCAGAAGATCTGTGTAGTTGGGAGGTACAGGAAAGGGGGTGAGGGTGAGGGTGAGGGTGGGTGGTGGTGTTGTGTGCATACCCCTCCGGCATAAGCTTGGTGCACACAGGGCACCGCATCTCAGGCGGCGGTTTGGGGTTCGCGCAGCTTTCGACGTGGTTTGAAATGTAACGTGCTGTGCATCCTGTAGCGGAAGAAAAGGTGCTTTTTCCCCCCCACTGTACCCCTACCGAGGCGTGACGCTGACCACACAGTAGTTAGGTTTGAAGAATTTTTTTTAAAAAGGTGAATATTATTGTCACTCATTGTCAATCATCAATCATCAGAAAACACACACCTTGCGGAAGCTCCACACAACAGATCGGACAATGCACCGGGGAGGAGGACGTTTCTTGGCCTGGCTCTGACATCTCCTGGTCTTCGCCTCCGCCCCCACCGCCACCTGCCTCTTCCTCCACCTCCTCGACCTGCATGGCCGAATCATCATCTTCTACGGGCTGTTGAGGTGCTGTCTTCTCTTCTTCGTCTTCTTCTACTTCTTCTCTATTCGCTACAACCGCAATCGGTGTTGGCAAAGCCTCTGAGCTTTCCTTGATGTCCGCAGTGCAGCTCCCACAGTTGCGTTCAATGTGGAGCTCAGCTTGGCTGAGACGGATCACCGCACTCCGCCCTGCAATTTGCGCCGCAGAGTATCCCTGCCGTTTCATGTCTTCATAGTGAGATACATTGCCGCCAAGGACACGACCCCCACCACCTCCACTCCGAGACACCTCTTCCGGTGGAGGCTTGTAGATCTCAGTCCCACCCACCTTCTTTCCAAGACCACCCCGCCAGTCAGCTTTTTTATATTCTGCGTGCAATTCTCGATATAAGGTGTAAAATTTCTCGTCATGTGGTCCATGGACACAATGAGAGAGCTCGTGTAGCATGGTGTCGATGATTTCTGTGTATGGTAGGAACAACGCATCCTCGCCCATAGGGGACACCAGATGGCGTAATCGCAGCAAAATCTCTTCTCCTTTGTTTTTGTTCAACCCAAGAAGCTTTTGCTGCAGAGGGGACAGCTCTGAGAGCTGCCCGATGTTCCAGCGGTATTTCTCGAGGATTGCAACAATCGCAGGGTCTGAGGCAACCTTTTTAAGAATCGCATCCGCTTCGTTATGCCGCGGGAGCTCCGTCAGCGGATGTATTCTGTGAATATACCGTGAGATAGAGGGTCCTGCCGCTAACCGCTTCTTGCGTGCTTCCGACGATATGTTAAGAGCCTGGAGTCGCGCTGGTTGTGGCCGTTTTGCCGCATTTTCATCAGCACGTTGTATCGAAGCCACATCAGTTGTATCCTGCAACATAACAAGAACCTTCCCCTTCTCTCCAACCACCGTACGCAGGTCCTGCGTCTCACGCGCAATATCACGTCCCCGGCATAAAAGCTTTACACCCTGCCCCGAAAGCTGCTCGGAGGGAACATCAAATTCGCGTGCAAAGACCAACAGCAGGTCGCGTACGTGGTCGGTTTCTTCAACCTCAAATTGTTTGGAAATGCGGCGGAAGGTGACCGATACCTTCATGTGGTGTGGGGGGATGGTTTTTTTGTGTAATAGAAGGGGGTTCTGTAATTAGTTTGGAAAGGTTCTGGTGGTAGATTGATGGGGAGACGGCACATGCCAATTTATTGGTCTCCCCTCTGGGTCTTTAGGTTTTCCGATTCCAGCAGACAAACTAGCATTAGCTAGTGAGACCTCATTTGGAGACACCAGTCAGGTGGGGAGTTTGGCTGGGGCGGATCTGGTATACAATAACGCAGGTGTCCTAAGGCAAGCTTGAGATAAGGGGGTGTTGCGGTGCGTCGTTGCCAGTTAGTGTCTTGTGGTTGAGATGAAGATTTTTTTTGTAAAAATGGGAAGAGTTTGGGGTAGGCTTTTTTAGTATGTATGTAACTCTAGTAGCGTACAATGGAAAAATAAAAGGGGGGGAATCGCCGGGAGGGGGGAAATGACAGTTTTTTTTAAAAAAGTTTATTTGAAAAATAGTCCCGTTTTTTCTATGGGTGAGTGGACAAAAAAAATATTGTGCGTTTTATCAAAAATAAAAAATGCAAATAGATCTAAGTGGTTTTAACAACAGCGACGCTGAGTGGGGGTGGGGAAGGGGTTATTCGGTTTTCCGACCGGCAGAACAGTTCTGTACAAAAGAACGCATTTGTTTTTTGTTTGTTTGTTTGTTTTGTTTTTTATTTTATTGTAGAGACACCCGAGGATGAGCTCCACTATCAAAAGTTTTTTTGTTTTTTGTTTTTGCTGCGAATTTTTGAAAATTGACAATTTGTAGCACACCATGTGCCAAAGACACGTTGCACAATGTAAAACGAAAACTTGAAACATCGATGATTACCACCTTCTGCAGAGGCTAGAAGGCCCACAGACTGGCTCACAAAAAGGGATGACAAAAATATAACAAAAACAATTATCAGATGAACCTAAGACCCTCGTTGCTTAAGTCGGCAGTTCGGCTGAGTTTTATTTGTCTTTCTGCACACACCCCCTCCTTCTTTTCCTTCAATCAAACAAGTTTCAAAAAAAAAATTGCATAAAAATGTATTCGTCGCATGCAAAGTGTTACCTTTGATGCCCTTTTTTTCCATTTTTTCGATAAATTATGTTGGAATAGTGGGGTTCAATCTCCACATTTCCCCCTCCAAATAACGAACAATCTTTTCAACAAAAATCTACCAAAATAAAGCGCAAACGACTCTGCGGACGCAGACACTAATAAAAGCGCAACGCAAAAAAAAGGGGGCATTGCCTAAACAATTTTTAACACCAATTGATTCAAATCTAAGAGACCGGCTTTTTTTTGTTTTTCCCTTTTTTTAAAACTAAAAAATCTTCGTTCCTTATCTACCGTATCTCTCTCTCTCTCTCGCTCTCTCACCCCGCGATACTTTGATCAACGCGACTGTGTCACCTCCAGAAGACGTGCAATCTTGGTCTGACGCATCCGGTCCATACGCTGGCCTCCTTCCGAGGTTTTGGACTGTAAAAAAAGAGAGATTTTTTAACTAAACATTGTTGAATGGGCAATACCTTTTTGCACTGGATGCATCTCCCCTTTTCCATCATTCTTGCGTATGTGTCGTTGCGTTCCTGCGACTCGCGGAGTTCGCGGAGGAGGCCTGCAATCTTTGCCTGAAGAGAGTGGTTTGTTGCGACCGCTGTGCGTCTTTGCTCTTCAGTGCATTCCCGCTGTTCTACGTGCTGTTGCAGGTTTTCCCGCATAAAGTCGTTCTGGAGGGCAGCTCGTTGCAGCTGTGATTGCATCACCTTCTGTTCTGTACAGACACGCTTTCTGTCGCTCTCAATGGAAGTATCGGCAGAGCTTCGTCTCCGTGTCTTACGTGGTCTCGTCCCCACCGATAATGTTCTACTCAAACGCGACGATGGTGCTGGCGATGCAGGTGTCGATATATCATTGAAGACGCCCTCATTCGCCCTCGTCTCCAGCGTGTTGTATGCTTCCTGCAAATCGCTGAGCTCCTTTTTAAGTGAATGTGCCGTGTCTCTCTCAGTGGAGAGGGCAGACTGTGCGGAGTCGAGTTGTGTGCAGACCTCCTCCAGCTGCTTCAGTGCTTCGTCTTGCCCAGAGGTTGCTGCAGTGGCTTTGTCGCGAAGGAGTTGTATGGTGTTGGTGGTCTGTGAGAGTGTGTCGTGCTGTGCTGCGAGGGCGGTCTCTGCTTCCCGTTGTGCGGATGCAGCGGCGTCACGTTCGTCGCGCATGGTGCTGACATCAAGAAGTGCGGCATCGAGGTTGTGGTGCGTCACCTCTCGCGATGCACGTTGCGCCTCAAGCTCTGCGTTCGCACAGTCCAGCAAATGCTGCAGTTGTTTTACCTGAAGTGTGTTGAATGAGAAATCCGTTTTGTAACCTGAGGGAAGGGCTTTAAAATTAGTTGATCCTGAGGATGCAACCCACTGGCATTTCTTTCAGACAAAATAACCGTTGGGATTGGTTGCCCAAGGAGGGTGTGTAGGGGAGAGAGCGGGAAGGTGTGGAATGCGTTGTGTGGTGTGGGCATACCTTCGACGCCTCAGCCTCGCGAAGTTTGTTCTGTGTCGCGTGCAGTGCAATGTTCTTGGCGCGTGTGGCATAGGAGAGCGTAGAGAGGGACTGCGACTCATTGGAGAGGAGAGGCGACACCATTGCCAGCATGCTGTGGTGTGGTGTTGGGGATGTTCATGAGAAAAAGGGCATACCGAGTTTTGCTGTTTCCCCCGAAGTTCTCTGACAGAAGCCTTGTCAGCTTCGACTCACGCAGCATTCCCCGCATTTCCTGCATTGGCGTTCCGTTTGAGAAGCTGTTGAGCGCCTTGCCGAGGACGAGCAGGCTTTTGTTGATGTGTGAGCCCTCACGGCGGCGGAGGCCTTCTGTGCCTGTTCGCGAGAGGCATTCACTGCCGGCCAGGTCGACGAATTTGATGTTAGAGACGAGCGAGGTTTGGTTGCTTTCATCACGCTGTTTGTACGCAAGGATCACGACCATGTGGGATCGGGATGACTGGTCGTTCATGCCTGTGGCCGCAGTCTCCCTCGCATGCACGCCACGTTGCAGCAGCTGCATCGCCTGATCGCTGCAGTCCACCTGCGCCTCCACCGCCCCCACCACAACGACCTGCCGCGTCTCGCTGTCCTCCATCAACGTCGGCGCCTTCTCACTCCCGCTCTTCCAGCTCAGCAGATCCCGCACCTCTTCGTTGTAGATCTCCAGAACAGAGATCGTCATTGTGATCTTCAGCTGCGGGTTGTGGTGCAGCTTTTGTTGTTTGCACTCCGAGAGATCGCGCAAGAAGCGTGGAAGCAGCCCGGTTGTGTGCGGGGTATGCTCTGCGTCTAGCGGCAGCCCTGCACCTGGCAACCCCAAGAGTGTGTACGTCTTCCCCGCCCCGGTTTGGCCATACGCAAAGAGACAGGTATTGTAGCCCTCCATCGCGTCCTGCACCATCGGCTTCGCACAGCGTTCATACACCTCCTCCTGCTGCCCCAGAATCACAGAGTCAAACGCAAACTCACGCCCCCCCTGCCGGATCACATCCTCCTCAACAACCAGCGTCTGTTCATGGCAGCCCTCGGGAGGGGGCCGGATCCGCACAGCGACCTGCATCCGGCTTTGCGCCGACACCACTCTCCCCCGGGTGCTCTCACTATGCATTGCGAAGAGATTTCAACACGACGGCTGGGTAGGGATAACGATGTGTGTGTGTGTGTGTGGGGTGTTTTATTTTGTCCCCCCTGAAGAGGAGTGTTGCTGATGGAAAAATATTTTGAGACAGATTGAAGTGAATATTTGCAATAACCAAACACTCGAAAGACCCCGTTCAGAAGCACTGGGGGGAGGATATGAATTGAGCCTGCAGCAGCGCGCCACACGATGAGAAAAGGAGAGTTACGTTGCCTTGAAATACAACAGCCTATGGTACACTGTCAACGAGAGGACCTGTCAGTTAACACTGCTGAGAGAATTTGATGTTGAAGGAAGGGCAGAGCTTTGTTTTTGAGAGGGGGCAGTGGGGGGCGCGGGGGAGGGAGGGGTAACATCACACTACCCCCGCCTGCATTGTTCTACATAGCAAAAATAAAGGGAGAAGAAAAAAAAAAGGTGGCATTTTTGTCGTTCCCTCACCCTCTTCTTGTAGTTGTTTGATGCGGTGACGTTTCGACACACCTCTCACCTGTTGGGTGGTGGCACGACATGGCACTTTCCGCTCACAAAGTAGTGTGCGTAAAAAGAGTTGGGTTTGAGGGTGAAACGCAGACACACATCTCGACCTGTTTTTGGTGAGGCGCGGTTCTGCAGCGCGGTTCGCCCCCCCCCAGAACCGCAAAGTGTGTTCACAATGCTTTGTTTCTATTTACTTCTATCGAACACTCTCCCCTCCGGAGCAGCGTTCTACAATACGTAACCTACCCCCCCACGTATTCGTATCAATACGTATTAATACGAATCTGGTGTGATCACCAAACGGATTCTCCGTGGTTCTCCCGTGGGTTGTCCGTACCCCCTGAATCACACCAGAATCAATTACGTATTTTTTGAACGCTGCCTCCCGAGAAGGATTGCTCCCGTCTACATTATTCTACAGAGAAACGCCGCGTTTTAGTCACCTAAAAACAAGTAATTGCTATCGGAAAAAAAACGGGGTGTGATGTGGAACTCCATCCTGTAGAAATAGTCTACAACACACCCAGCATTCTGCTCTTCTGCAGGTATGCTAACGCTCTTCGTACGCTGCCAGACCCACTGGGACGCCAGCATCTGAAACGTTCAAGAAGGGGGGCTGTCCTCTTCGTCCAGCACCATCTGCTCGATAGCGTTGTTGGACGCCCGCTCGGCAGGCTCGGCGTGGTCCAGCTCGTTTTTGTCCACAGGCTCCCCACATTGTCGTCGTCGTTGGAGCAGTGCGGAAGGAACACAGAATGCACAGACTACAACACATCGATCACACCAGGCGCATCAGCACCTCCAGCAAATCGCCAGGATGCTACGGTGGTTTCGAAAATCGCGCGGAGTTTTCCACAGCACACCCCGCTTTTTCCTTAGCAATTACTTGTCCTTGTTGTTACTGTTGTTTTCAACCACCTTCCTTCAACCCTTGTAGGGATCAGTTGTTATTTTTTTCGCGAAAACATAAAATTACACATTTCAAGAGAACAAATTAAAAAGGGTCCTTATTTGCATTTTTGGGCTCCGCCCGTGCAGTGGTGGGGTCAATCTCGAAAATTGGACAATTTTTTGACCACTTAAATTTTGAGAAATATGAGCCCGGTTGCTTATACGTGGGGCCCATTTTCGGCTAAAATTTTCCTCAAAATCTGGTTTTGTAAAATTGACCCTTTACTCCCCCCCCACATCGATTTCAATACTATACCTTACTTCACCTACGGTTGCCCTTACAGGGGGGTGAAGGAAGGTAAGTTGAAAAAGGGTCTTTATTTGCATTTTTGGGCTCCGCCCGTGCAGTGGTGGGGTCAATCTCGAAAATTGGACAATTTTTTGACCACTTAAATTTTGAGAAATATGAGCCCGGTTGCTTATACGTGGGGCCCATTTTCGGCTAAAATTTTCCTCAAAATCTGGTTTTGTAAAATTGACCCTTTACTCCCCCCCCACATCGATTTCAATACTATACCTTACTTCACCTACGGTTGCCCTTACAGGGGGGTGAAGGAAGGTAAGTTGAAAACGAGAAAAGTTTATAAGATGAAACCTAAAGCCTCTCGTGATTAGTCACGTTGGATTAGTCACCTTGCAAAAAAAAAAAAAAAAAAGTGTCGTTTCGAAAAGAGAAAAACTGCGTCACCACAAGGATGTACATTTTTTATAGCACACCTATTGGAGAGCACCATAGAGACTCTAGTAAGCTTGCTTACAGATGGGTAGGTGGCCAAAAAAAGAGAGAAGTTGGGAAGATACGTCTAAGCCGTATGTTGGTCGTCTTGAAGGGAGAAAACAAATTCATATACTTTCAAATAAAATTTGAAAGCATTAGGGAAGTGAGAAAAAAAAAACTGTTGGCTCACCTCGTAAACACAATGATTCAGTAGACTCAGAAAAAGGGGGGTCAAAAAAAGCTTCATTGCCAACCTTCATCAAGACAGCCCCATCCAATGAGGTCTGTGAGTTGAGGAAAATTGCAGGAAGTTTTTTTTTTTTTTTTTTTTTTGTCAAATTGTTGGAGTAGGTGTCGTTGCCGGTGTAGTTGCCTTGGTTGTGTTGCCACAGTTTGTGGCAATCTCCACTTTTTTTTTCGGAAAACTTGGTTTGTATGATGCAGACACCCAAAAGGATGAGCCCCACTATACACACGCCTTTAAAAATTTTATTGACACCACACCCCCTACCCCAATTGACACTTTCTGAGATAAATGCACCTCTTTTTTTCACATAAAAATAGATCGGTTTTTGAGTAATATGGTTAAGCCTTAGTACGTCACCAAGAAAGAATGTGCCACTCACGCACACCTTGAAAAAAAATGAATTTCTAGAGGGGGGGAAAATCGGATGACGCCGATACAAGCTGCTTCGAGAAGAAACATTCAGGGAGAGGTGGGGGTGGGGGGTGGGAGTGGGGAGAAGACTATGACCCCACAGTAAAGCGGATTTGGTTCGCTGGGTGCAGGGCCGGGAGGTGGGGTACTAGAATGTGATCTCTAAGACCGGGAGAGGGGAGGCGGGGGGAAATGGGATTTTATTTAGGAATATGGGACAGGTTTTTTTTACCCTGGTAAACCCGGGGATTGAGAGTTTTCTGTCCCCCATTTTTTTTGATATTTCTGACAAAACAGGTCAGCAAGATTTGTACTTCGTTTATTTTTTTCCTTTGTCGTTTCAGACCAACTTCATGAAGACAATTACCCCACCCAAGGCGGGTCCTGTATTGTCAGGTACAGAATACTTTCAGACACGCCCCGGCAGAAGGAAACTCTGATCCCAACCCATTTTGAAGAGAAAAAAAGGAATCAGCGACGATTCTCGAGCACGGATGCTGCCAGATCTGGCCAGATCTCCAGATCTGGGCCGCCCAGATCTGGCCAGATCTGGAAAAAAATTTTTTTTTTTTTGAAAAAAAAATTTTCCCAGACGTCCCAGATCTGGCCAGATCTGGCCAGATCTGGCCAAATCTGGGAGATCTGGGACGTCTGGGAAAATTTTTTTTTCCAGGTACCCCAATGACATAACGAAGTATCGCTTGAAGTACCGTTCAATATACGTTGCTCGTGTGTGCAAGTTACGAAGTAGGACACACAAGGTATATCAAACGATAAATCAATCAGATAAACGTTACATCATCGGAAAATTGTTGGCACCGCCGCCCTGTCTTCGTATTTATTACGTCGACAGGCCAAACAGCGTTGGGCTCAGAAGAAGCAGTGCAAAACACTGGGGATCAACATGAGAACCAACTCCCAACAACACAGGCTACCGAAGTAGCAGGTGGGGTGTTGCGGGTGTTTGGGGTGAAAGAAAATCGATTTTGGTAAGTTCCAGCAGAAAATTCTTAAGTTTGCACAATTGAGAAGGGTGTTACCACTGCCTAATATTATTCGTACATGTGAACCGGTAAGGTCGAGAAGGGTGGACACGGCATACAAGTACAAGTACAAGTAAGACGTACCTTCTACAAAGGCTGAATTCGCAATTCTTAAGGGATTGAATTCAGCCCCCACGTGGTGTTTTTGAGAAAATCATTCCATGGTATACAGCTAATGGTTCCCGAAGAATGATTCGCCCCTCCTCGTTCATGCAAACTTAAGAAAATTCTGAAGTAACTACAACCTGGCGTGCGGGTACAGATGCATTGCTTTGTTCTTTCCTCAAAGTCATGTGTGATCTCTCGGGTCTGTACTAAAGTCAGTGTTTAGATAAGCATCCACTTGACTCGTTCTAACAACCGTTGAAATCTAGAACAAAACAACACACTGCCCCTTCTCACACCAAGCCGCCATGCTTCAAGAGCATGCCCTGGGCAAAAATTACTCTGACAAAAATTGGTTTTCTGGGGGAACGCAATATTTTCTTGTGCCTAGTCCTCCGCAAGAGCAGAGGACAGACTTTCCGGATCCCGAAGTCGAATTTCTTGCACTAGCTATGCTCCCTGGGTTAAATGGCTATAGCAGTGACTGACTAAGAGTTTCATAATAATTAGGGTGGTCTATGGGTTAACAATGGAAAAGTTGGTATATAAACCCGACTTTTACGATCGCCACCTGGTTTTGAAATAATTGCACCAGCTCTTCCGTCGGCACTGCTTCGCTGTCACGATGAAGGGTCGTAGGTTCGGGTACCTGTTAAGAGAAATTGAATGTAAAAGTAGAGACTACAACAAAAAAACAAACAAGAAGCCGCCCCGTACCCCTTAAACGTAAAAGTGACATTTTTGTAGACAAAAAAAAAAAAAAATAGCTAAAAAGATCGGGTCTTTTGTTTGTGCGCTCAAAGCCGGGAAAACAAAAAGGTGAAAAAATATGTTAAACTGAAGTACGGTTGTTGTGGTTAATTGAGTACTCAAAGAAAACAAGCAAGCTTCTGTTTTTTTCAATCCGTTTTGTTTGCCCTGCAGCGCTGCCTCCAATCTTTTTAGAATTGACAACAAGTTGTTTTATCAAAAAAATAGCGGACATGTCGAAAAGGGAGAAAACCGGGGGGTTAAAAACATACCTTGCACTCGGCCCACTCTCCAGGTACAAAGAACATCACTGCACGACAAACCCATAGAAAATAACTATTTTTTACCGAACAGAAAGGTCGTTTTATTGATGAGTGTTTTCTGAGTGCACACTCAGGGGGACAAAATGCAACACTTACCGAAAAAATTCTCCAATCGGACAAAAACCTTTCTAAACACCCAAAAAAAAACACCTCAGTCCACATCCGCTGGGGTCGCGAGATGGAAATATATGGTTTTACAGCTTTTAGGGGGTCTAGCGTGGGTCCCAGATGCATTTTGCAACGGGTCTGTGTGTGCCTCAACCGCTTCACAGTACCCTTTTTTGTAACTGAAAACGACGCATCCTGTACCTAAGTGCACTGAAGCCTTGCTTGCGTCCTCCTTCGTGGTTTTGGGCGTTCGCACGCGAGAATCATTATCGCATTCTCACATGTAATTCTCGCATCACGGAGAGGATTTTAGCGTCACGTGACCACAAAAAAAGTGCACAAAATTAGTTTGGTCAAAAATCACCTTGCACTTGTGAAGGAATTGCTAAGGAAATGTGAAATATGCGTGTTTTGGTACACAAAAGTGCGTTTTGGGTGGTTCTGAAGGGTCAAAACACCAAAAAAATGCGTTTTTTTTGCATTTTTGGTCACCCAAGGACCCACTATTTTGGTTGATATTTTTTTTTTCCCTTTGCGAAAAAATACCCAAAAACCACGTCTATAAAAACGCTAAGGAAAAATCGATATTCATTTTTTGGGCAGAGAAGTGCGTTTTAGGCGCCCACAGATGGTCAAAACATCAAAAATTTTGTGTTTTTGGCATCTTTGGACACCCATGGACCCACTATCAGGGGTGAATTTTTTTTGCCTGAGATTTGCCTTTGCCAAAAATCGAAAAAAAAAATTATGAAGGAAATTGCTAAGAAAAAGTCGAAATTGTGGGCCCCTGTAGTGCATATGGCGGTACCCCAGATCGTCAAAACACCCGACTCTTGCGTTTTTTTTTGCACTTTTTGGTGCACAAAAACCCTACTCAGGGGTCAAAATTTTCCCGGATAAAAAAAATTTTTTTTTTCGGGATTTTTCAAAAATCGACTTGTCTTTGGTAAAAACCACGAAATTTCGGGTTCGCAAAACCACGTTTTAGACCCCCACAGATGCTCAAAAGTGCCAAATTTTGCTTTAAATGGCCTCAAATCGTCGAAATTAGCCCTATTTAGGGGCGAAAAAAAAAATTCGAGAGTCCCTTTCCCTGGGAGACAATAGCCAGAAATCTGAGAAAAAAAAAAAAAAACTGGCCAGATTTCCAGATCTGGCCAGATCTGGGGGGGTTTTTTTTTTTTGAAAAAAAAAAATTTCCCAGATTCCCAGATCTGGCCAGATCTGGCCAGATCTGGAAACAAGATCTCCACATCTGGAAAACGAGCCAGATCTGGGAAATTGGCCCCCAAATCTGGCCAGATCTGGCAGCATCCGTGCTCGAGGGAAACAAGAACATTTTTTTTTTTTAAATTCCGATCTGAGAAAATCGGTGTTCCCCTTCCCTACCCTACGCAACCCACTAACTACTCACAACACCCACTGTAAGAGTGGCATCCACACAAACCCTTTCAGCAACACAATCACCTCATGCTCACTGCGTTGACTTCCGCCCAAAACGATGCTATCGCAGATGCATACAACCCAACACACCTATGCAGTAACCTTTTACCCAAGCAGAATAGGTGCAAGAAACTTATGTCGATCTGTCGCCTCTATGCTCATTCTGTGCACCGCATCTTTCACGAGGAGAGCCCCTATAAAGTCTGCTGCATCGCCTGCCACCTTGCCTGGAACGTACACATCCTGCGCAATCGAGGTACACGTATCTCGCGCAGACTTTTTATAGAACGGTGTCCGCCCTGTCAGCACCTCATGCGTCACAATCCCCAACGCCCAACAATCAAGCCCCTTCCCTCTCAAAGTCCCCGGCTGCAGCAGCTCAGGCGCCATATAATCCAACGTCCCGCACACAATGTCAAGCATATCAGTTCTCGAGGCAAGCACTGTCCACCCAAAGTCGCATAGACGCAACCTCCCTGTCTTGTCTAAAAGCATATTCTCTGGCTTCAGGTCACGATGAACGTAGCCCAGCGCATGAAGGTATTTCAGAGCAGACACGATTTGTACAATATATGACACCGCTTCGAGACGGTGTACACCGGTGGCACCAATGCGTTCACAGAGCTGCCCTCCGGGGCAGTACTCCACTGCGAGGTAGACTTTGCGTGCATCACTGAAGCACGCAAAAAGCTTGACAATGTTAGTATGCGACAACGCACGGTGTGTATCGACCTCTGTCTTCAACTGCGACCACAAATGCTTTTCCGTCAACACCCTTTTCTTCAGCGTCTTTAACGCTACCACGAAACGCGACGACTTCTCCTGCGCACAGTACACTGTAGAGTACGCACCCCTTCCCAACTGCGACCCTACTTCAAACTCATCGATCGACCATTTAGATGGCAACGTCGGAGTCGCTGGCGCCGTGTGCACAGGAGGTACTGTCTCCGGTGATACTGAAACCGATTGTAAAGGCTGTGAAGGATGTGAAGGAGAAGACCTGGCCATGCTCCCACCAGAGTCATCTAAGCCCAGAAGGCGGCGTCCCTGCCATTCATGGATGCCTGCAGTTTCCTCAATACGTCGTTCCACGATAGGGGAGAATTCTGGTGGGGAAAAGCTGTCAGACTCATCCCTCATTGTCCAAGGGGGTTTTTCTCCAAGGGTTTCTTTTGAATTTAAACCCCTTCCCCTGGATTAGAGGTCCCGCAATTCGTGCATTCGGGGGGGAAATAGAGAGGAAAACGATGGGGTTAATGAAGGGGGGTATCGTGTGTGAAAGATGTATGACACACTATCTGATGGAGGATGGTGGTGGTGGATGGTGGAATGGATGGAAAATAAAATTTGAAGAAGAAAAAAATTGGGGAGGGTGTCTCGCTGCTTTGAAGGAATATAATATAGTATTGTGGAGGGTCGACGGACACGGGACAAGCACAGAAAAGTAAAAGAAAAGAAAAGAAACTTTTGAAAAATGCATCAGGACGATATCGGAGTGCCAACAGAAAAAAAAGGGGGGGGTTCTGGGGTTCTCGGTTCTGGCAATAAGCACACATACACAGCCGTCAACGCGAAGGGACCGGTATTGTGTGTTGTATGATGTTATTTCTTGGTTGTTGTTGGTATCGATAAAAAGCCACTGCTGCATCTTCTCGAAGGAATTGTTCTGGACCTAATGTCAGAAAAAAAACCCCCTTTTTTCTTTTCTTTTTGCACACTGAAAGGCGAAGGCCAATTATTTTTTTTGAATAGGGTACTAGAGACATAACGTGTATTGTCGATGAAAGGAAACTACCGTATTCGTAAAAATTGTTCGACCGTAAAAAAAAAGGTCGAACTTCCAGAAAAAATCCTGAAAAGGTCGAACATTATTACGGTCGAGCATATTTATGGGCGAACATTAGTACGGTCAATAATTTTTACGCATACGGTACTTGTATCGACAATCATCCCACCGGCAGGTTCAAATATCCTCAAATGTCACCCGAAGGGGAGGGAAGGGGAAGAGAGAGGATAAGAGAAGATGTACCGTTTTGCCCTTCTTATTTTTTTCCCGACTTAGTTCGTTCCCAGTGCTTGTTGTCGTTGCTGTCCCCCTGAGTAGGGTTTTCTTCATCTCTCCCTGGGCTCAAGAAATAAAAGCCCTCCCTGTAAGAATGGTCAGAACGCGATTTATTTTGTTTGCGTTTATGGATCACTTTGCTAGGTGGGGGGAAAAGAGGGTTGGGAGGCCTTTTTTTGCGAGTTTTTTTGAACGTTGAGTTTTTCTCTTCTTTTTGTTTTGATGAACCGTTTTTCATTTGCGCCACAAAAACAAAAACATATAAAAAAAAAACGTACTTTTTTCACCACTCTTCAACCCCCTCCTATTCAAAGCGCATCTCGCTCTCATTTAAAAAAAATCTTTTTTCTCAGTTTCTGTGCTTCGCGCAGAACTCCTCGATGCGTGCGAATGCCTCCGTCAGCTTCTCCTTGGGCTTGGTGAAGACAATGCGGAAGTAGTTCGCCATCTGGAAGCATCCTCCCGGGAGGACCATCACAGCCTGCTCACGGAGCAGCTCTCTGGAGAAATCGATCTCACTTTCGAATCCCTTGAACTGCGCAAGGTCGAGACCGACCATGCAGTACATGGCACCCTGGGGCTTCACGGGGGTGAGTCCGTCAATCTTGAGCATCGCCTCGTAGGTGAGGTCTGCGTGCTCGTTGAGGGTTGCGATGACGCTGTCGGTGTAGGTCTTGGGGGTCAGCTCAAGGAAGGCGGGCACTGCTGCCTGCACCATCGAGTTGGGTCCAAGGATAAGAGTGGAGAGCTGCATCATCGCACCCTTGATCTCCGCAAGCACACCGTTGCGGTCGTGGATCACAGCCCACCCCAGACGCCATCCCGGAACAATGAACGCCTTCGCGAGCCCTCCAATGACAACAACAGGGACGTCCTCGGTGAGCGTCGTGATGCTGTTGAACTCCTCCCCCTTGAACACAATGCCGTCGTAGATCTCGTCGGAGATGATCGGAAGCTTGAACTCCGCAGCGACCTTAATGATCTCGAGAAGGTGCGCCTTCGAGAAGTTGCTGCCGCAGGGGTTGGAAGGGTTGTTGATGAAGATCGCGCGGGTCTTGTCGTTGACCTGAGCACGCATGGCATCGAGGTCGCACTCCCAGTTCTTCTCGGGGTTGAGCTTGTAGAAGTTTGTCTCGAATCCCTTGGAGTCGCAGATCGTCTTGTAGAGGGAGAAACCAGGCTCGGGGAGGAGGATGTTGTCGCCAGGCTGCAGGAAGGCGTCGAAGACCATCTGCAGGGCGTGGCTTGCACCGGAGGTGATGAACACATCCGATGCCGTGCAGGGGAACTTCTCGTGCCCGCTGTAGCGCTTGGCCACAGCCTCGCGAGCAATGTCGTATCCTGCGCTCGGGGGGTATCCGTTGTATTTGTTTGCCCTGTGAAGAGAAGGGGGAAATACAAGAAAAGTTTGTAAGATGATATCCTAAGCCTCTCGTGCTAGAGGAGAGAAGAAAAAATCAGAGAATGGTGCTCCTGAAAACCCCATTTTGCGTACTTGCTGCGTACTTGGTATTTTTTATTTCAGGAGCACCAGAGAATACATTTTTGTGTCAAATGTGAAAGAATTGGGGGAAAAGAGAGGAGAGAAATAATGCATACTTGACAATCTCGACCATCGCGTCGGTCACCTCCTGCGGGGGGAGGAGGTTTCCGTCGGTGCACGGGTCGCCAATGGACAGCGGGATCGGCGCCTTGTCAGTCTCAGGCTTCAGAAGCTGTACAAGATAAAGGAGGTAAAGTTCGGAGAGGTGAGATAGGGGGATGTGGATGTGTGTGTATGTGTGAGGTACGTACCATTTGGTCGACGCATTTTCTGATCGGGTTGCTGGTGTTCTTCGACGCAGCAGAGGCGGGGGCGACCTTCCACTCGGACATTTGGTTGTTTCTTGTGTGTTTAGAGATAATGATGCTGGATTTCGATGATTCAAGAGAAAAAAAAGAAGTAAAAATGCAGTGGAGGAGATGGTACCTAAAGAAAAAGGCGAATTTGATGGGAATTTTTTTTTGTACCTTTCATCGAATGATGCGGGCAATTGTAGAGGGGGAAAGGGGAGGAAGGGAAAGATGAATGTGCCTCTTGTGCACATACATCTTTTTGCTTTTAAAAAAAAAAACAGAGAAAAATACCCCTGGGATAGAGTAATCTGGTTTGAATACTCTGTTTTGTTCTGTTATTTTGTACCCTTTTTTTAATGTCCGAAACATTATTCACAAAAATTACACTCAATTAATTGGCATATTCTGGAGGGAATTTTTTCCAATAATTGATTAGCAAAACACAGCTTTTAAAATTCTTTTTTTTTTGTTACTACAGGCTCCCGAAGGGAGGTGCCCAAAAAAAAAAAACTGAATTTCTCAAAATAGAGCTCATTATAGTACATTGGGAAGCTTTGCATGATTCATGTGTGTCGCAAAGCAGGGGCGAGGGATGGGACACCGGAAGTGGCATTTGACTTGTTGACGTGACCTACCCCCACATTTAGCCGACTAGCGAACTAAGCTACGAGGATGACGCCACGCGGTGGGACACCGTGGAAGTGGTATGTAACAGAATTGGAAAGGGTGGTGACACATTCCGGTTTGCACTCCGTCGCAAATATCTTGATGGCAAAAAAAAGTTGTATTAAGGGGCAAACTTGAATCACTAAAAAAAACACTGCAACAGTGTTTCACAATCTAATAACTCCCCACCCACCCCATTTCACAGGGAGGGGGGGACGCACGACATTTTTTTGAAATATTTTTTTTTTGAAACTGTTATTACACCTTGCCCTCCGTTTTGTTTGCAGTGCTTTAAAGCGGGATGCAAGTCCGCCATTAAATACATGCACTGTGCGCAGATCGTAGAGGGCAGGGATGGGTGTGGGGTGTGGGGAATATGGGGGCGATGCTAGCTAATTCAGTGGGTGTATTCTGTCTCGTCGGTGTGAAGAAGGGGGGGAAAAAAATATCGCCCCTACAGTTGCCGCTGGGGCTCTGGTTTGGCCATGGACTTTTCGCAGCTGCTGATACACCGCTTCATGAATTCGACACCCTCGTCCATTGCCTCCTTTGCCTCTGGGCAGAAGTCGTAGAACCTGTGGAATAAAAAAAATGGTAGCGCAGAGTAAGTTGGTGCAGACTGAAAAGGGAGAAAGGTTGACCCTAAGCCTTGAGATTCGTCGCCTTAAATAAGGCGAACCGTCTGCTCTGTTTGTGTGTCCATCGTACACCCCCCCAACTTCCTCCAGCGAATGATGGCCCAAGGGAACGACAAAATGTGTATGTTCTTCGAACATTCCTTAAAAATGCATAAAAATTGAAAACGAACACAATAAACACATACATCTGGAATACATGGGGGCAGCCGTGCTTTTCGACGATGTCGAGCTCGACACCCGCCTTTTGCGCCTTTTCAATGAACATCTTGATTTCGTCCACCAGCGGCTCTGCTGTGGAGTACGAGAGGAAGATCGGTGGCAGACCCTCGAACGCGGAGACTGGGAAGATGGCGGGTGAGAACTGTTTGGCCTGCTCCAGCGAGAAGTCCTTCTGCTGCGTGAACATGTCGCGGGCGGCGTCGATGACCTGCTCGCTGAGAATGAAGTCCTTCCCTCTGTTGCGCACCCACGACGCAGTGGACACGGTCAAATCTACGTACGGCGACATCAACATTGCGCCACATGGCTGCTCCAAACCTTCCTGCTTGATCCGCAGCAACAGCAACAGGCACAACGACCCTCCTGCACTGTCCCCTGCGAGAATGACCTTCTTTGGATCAAAATTCTTTTCATGCAAAAGGTATTTGTACGCAACCAATGCGTCGTCGACCGCAGCAGGCAACGGGTGTTCCGGCATTTTGCGATATTCCACAGCAAAGACATTGCAGTTGATACGCTTTGCAATAGGCGATATCATGCCACGGTACGCCCCTGCAGTCCCTGCAATGAAGCCACCACCGTGCAGGTACAGCATGATGGAGGGTGACGCAGCAGGTTCAATGCTGGTGCGCATGAACCAACACATCACGTCGCGATCGGGTTTGCTTGCAGGAAGGTATTTTGTGTCACGGTGCACAGCTTTGTTATACCAAAACAAAAAGTGATACCCTTCGCAGGTCGTTCTAAACCGCTGAATTGTCATGGGTCTCGGATCGCGGGTGAGCTTAATGAGGATCTCCAACGCAGCAAGCTCGTTGGAAACCTCGCTCTGTGCACTCAACACGTCTAAAGCGAAGACCAGCGTGCGGTGCAGAAGCTGTACGATAAAGGCGCCGATTGCGTGCTTCAGGCCATGCGCTGTGTTCACCCCTTGACGCACAAATTTGCGTTTATTCTCTTTGTTCAAAAACACTACAAAATAAAATGCAACTGCAGGCACCGGTACCCACATCGAAAGCGTCAAGATCGGGAGCATCGTCAGAAACACAAGAAACAACATAAAGAGGAAGGTCATCAGGACCGAGATGGCCACACTAGTAGCGATACCCCGTACAACCCGTTCACGGAACGGATTGGGCGCTGTGACTGCCATTTGAAAGGGGGTTTGCTCTAAGTGGTGATGTGGTGAGGGCAATGAAGCTAAGATCATAAGGGGGAAAAAGACTCGATTTTCATTAATCAACCTTTGCATTTTTTTGTCTTGGTTCTGTTCAACCAGGTTGCTTTTAATACAAGACCAACCTCCAATACTCCCACCCCCCAATCCCCCATTTTGTTTTTGAGAAACCCCTTACGTTCTATACCTTTTGTTTTCCCTTCACAAAGAGAAAAATTTGAAAGACACAAATGTGCTTCACTCGCACATCCCAAAAACTCTGTTTTTTTTGTGAACTTCAGAAGGGTAAAAAAAAAAGGGTCCACATCAAAAACCCCCAAGGGACATATCATACATTCATTTAGCACAAAGGTTGCATTGCTCTGTACAGTGGCTGCTCCGTTTGGTCGTTTACGCTTGGGATTCCGTTGTCGCATATAGGAGGGACGAGAACAAATCAACCGTAGGTAAAGACTAAGAGGAACAGAACACTACAGAGGACAACTAGGACGACAGGGACAGAAACAAACAAAAAAATTTGACTTGAAATACAAGAAATAAAAAGGCCCTCTCATAATGTACCTTGGTATTGGGGTGGAGGACTCATGAAAAAGTTGGTAAATGAGGAACCTCAAGCTTAGTCGCCTTGATACGAATGGAAAAAAAAAATGTGTCGAATATGTGGCCCATTTGGTAGGTACACATCTGCATAGCTGCAGGTCAACACCCACGCACAGAACTCATGGAAGATGAAGAATTTGAAGAAATGAAAATGAAAATGAGGGCGTGGGCAGGACCTAAAACTGCATCCGTCGCCCCTTTCGTGGCATCCTCCAGAAACCCCTGAACCCTGGGAAACGAAGGTGGCCACACACTGGAGGTACCCACCCGATCCCTAACGTGTCAATACTACACCTATAGGCGCCGGCCTATTTCGTCTAGTAGGCAAGGGGGAAGTACAGACACCACCCACAGGCCAGGACACCTCCCTGAGGCTCTTTACAATGAGAATATTAACCAAAACCCCACACCAAGAGTGACTCTCTCACTCACACCTCTGGCGGGCGTACTTCGGTGCGCACCCCGATTGATCTTCCCAGTAGTAACCAACGAATGCTGCCTGAGTAAAAATGAAAGACCCCTGCCTGTTGTGAACCATATCGTTATTTGCATGGGTACACCCAGGCTACATTTAGAGGTGATTGGCGACCGTATCGGAGTAACTATTTTCTCCTTTAAGCTACCGCTTGTAGATATAAAAACAAAAGAGAAGAGTTGGTAAGATGATCCTAAGCCTAAGACCTTTAGCTCTCCTTGGCCACCTAATAAAAAAAAGAAAAGTTTATAAGATGAACCTGAGCCTCGTTGCTCAGTCACCTTGATGTAAAAAAAAAAAAAAATACGCACATTTAAGAGTTGGAAAGATGGTCCCGATACAACCTCGTGAATGACAACGAGCAAAGAAAAGTAGTCCGGGTATTGTACTTTCGCACTGCCGGAAAAAAAAAACTTTTTTAAGATGCGCTTCGCATGCACACATATAATCGCACAAAAAAAAAATACTAATCAAGATCAACAGGACTGTGGCATTCACCCCTTTGCGTGATCGCCAAAAAAAAAAACATTGGGGTCCTTTTTCTTTCGGTTTACGGTACCATAGAATATGCTTCTCGTTCACATACAGCATGTACCACTGTCGTTATCGTGCGGGAACACGCTGGGGTTTGAAATTTGATTTGTTATTTTCGCGAGACGCTTTTGTTCGGGATGAGGTGATCATTTGCTTTTTACAGAAACAAATAAAACCCTCGGGGGGAGAAAAAAAATGATGACATGACCACAAACGTTTCTTCTATGGGGACAATGAAACACATTCTGTAGTGCAATTCACACATTTCTTTTTGTACCGAGACTTCGCTGACATATATTGCTATTTTCGTTCATTCTGTTGCATTGAGGCGAGTGTGCTCGAATGCCATAACATCTTGTGGTATTTGATGGTACAAATGCCACAGCCTATTCCCCACACCGTTCTTTCTTGGTTTCTTTATTTTACTTTCCAGGAGAGCAAACCGGTTGTCGTCTTCCTGATTTTTTTATGTGTTTTTTTTTTTGAAAACTCGGTTGTATTAGTGTAGCCACCCTAGAGTGTGCTCCACTATACTTTTTTTTGCGGGTTTGCATTTTGTATATACGCTCAAAGATGAGCTACTATACTTTTAGGATTTTGACAATTTTTGGGATAACACCAGCAATTTAATTTGGTGCAAAAAAAACCTCCACTTTGCATTAGGTTCTCTTCTGGGCATAAAACGTCTAGAATAGAGCTTCATGGACTCACACAGAGGATTTAAAAACAAAGAAGCCTTGTAAGATGAATGCCTCTGGTGTGCACACATCGTTGACAAAAGCTTTCGGATGTTTTATTATTATTTGGAATATTGCAAATGCGAAAATTCCAAATGTGTGCAAGCTGGTTTGCGGCACAACAAAAATCGGCAACAGTTTGATTTTGAATGTCACATAGAGAGCGTTGGTTCATTCATCAATGCTCACAGCATGGGGAGGGACGCAAAAGCGACGAATAGTGGCAGCAAAAAAAGAAAAACACATTTTGCTGTATCGACACCTTTTAAAAGAGGAGATGAATATCCTCAAGTGCACACATCTCAAAAGAAACCCCTCAAGGGTGGAGGTGATATGAAGAGCGGAAGTGATTTAGTGGGAGCACCACACCCTCAGCTAAACATTGCAAACTGAATCAAAATGCACTCTCCTTTGCGGAGAAAGTCATGCGGAGACGAAGCTGAACAGGTCTGAATAAAAAGAGAAGTTGGAAAAAAAGTGCAAACGCCTCGCCATACATCGGGCGGACCCAGGCACTGATAATAGACATCACCATAAGCGCCACATACTTGTACCTCTTAACATAACGACAACAGATGCATGTGAACATGTGCAAATATATCCTTACACTTTCCCACTACAGAATGCAAGGACAAACAGAAACGATCCTAAATACGGAATAGACACAAACCTGAACAAAAATTGCCTAAAGTAGAAAACACGAAACACAAAACACAAAACAATAGTAACTCTGATAGGTAAGTAAAAGGGGAAAAAGTTGCTTTTTTTTCGTTGATTGCTCAATTGCCAAGGGGTGATTGGCGACCGGTATCTGAGGGACTATTTCTCCTTTAAGCTACCGCTTGTAGGTATAAGCATTTAAGGCCGTACCTAGCCATGCAACGGCTGCATGGAATGGGAGTCGTTGTAGCGCAGCTGAAGCTGGAAAGCTCGTGACGTCAGCAGATCGATGTCCATGGAGGTCATCTTCTCGGTGGGCGGGTTTTGCAGGAATCTGATGGAGGGAGGGGGGGAGGGGAGGTTGTTGGGTCATGTGAGGTGTAGGTCGGCAATAGAGACTAAAGTTGCCTTGGAATACAAAGCCCTCTTGTGACAGTGTACCTTGGTGCACCACCCGGTGCACCGGGTGGACCATTTCAAGGTGTACATCTGACCTCTATCCTGACTTAAAAAACTATAGCTTTTTTTGAGAATTTTGCTTGATTCAGTCGGGGGTCAGCGTTACGCGCTGAGGGCTGCCGTCCACGCTCCCGCAGCCGAGACTACGCCGCTTCTGCAGCGGGCAGCAGCAGCAACATCGGGGTGCGGGACACCCTGCCCACTGGAGGTGGACGACTGGTGGCCCACATGCCACTCTAGTGCAATCCCACGAGGCCGCCCACCACCTAAGGGAGCTAGGGAAGATCCCTCTCACTGAACTGCATAGAGGACTCCGAGGACCTTCCGAAAGACCTGGTGAAGGGGGACCTTCGTCAGGATGGAGGGAGCTGCCGTACCCCCCGGACAGTCTTCGCTATTTAGAGATATTGCCCACTGCTTGCTTCATAGCTCTCAAAGAAGCCGATACTTCAACAAACCCAAAACCTGCCACATACCTGACGAGGTCTGCAAACTCCAACTTCACCAACGCATCCTCCCATCGCTCCAATAATGCAAGACAGATATACCTGCATTTGGTGTAATAATTTGACATATTTTTCTTTTGAAAAATCACAATAACGTCCGGCATTTTCAGCCCATTTCACTCCTCCTCCCTCCCTCCCCCCCTTTCCCCCACATACACTTGAAGGTCCGGAAAATCGTCCCCCTCACTGAAGAAGGTATCCCAGAGACGTACGACAATGGGGAGGGGGAACTCACGGACGAAGAGGCAGTTGATGTAGCGGAAGGCGTATTGGAGGGAGTGGATCTCCTCCTGGGCGAAGTGGCGGGCAAGGCGGGGGGTGACCTGGAGCATGAGACGGTCGAGCTTGGCCATTTTGTTTTGGATACCAGGCTGGTGGTCTGTGTAGTTATCCTGCACTGCATCAAGCATCCGGTTGAGGCACCAGTACGCATCTGCCTCAGCATTCGCTAAGATCTCAGGCGACGCCTTCAACAGCTCGATCCCCTCCGCTACTACCCCTTCCTTATCACTCAAGATGTAACTCCTCTCAATGGAATCACAAAGGAAGACATAAAGAAACGGTGTTGCCACATCGTTCATCCCCTGAACATACCCTGGAGTCGGATGCCGTAACGACCACAACGTTAGTATCCGCTCCAAAACCCCCTGCAGAAGCGGGTCTTGAAAGAACGGTAGTGTAGGCGCTGTTCTCGGAACGTCCTTTCGAATGACCTTTTGCTGCGAATCGAATTCGGTTGAGGTTCGGGTGTTATTATTGGAGGGGCTAGCGTCGGAGAAGAATTGCGATATTTGGTCATGATATTCCTGCCGTTTTCGCTGCAAATCCTGCTCTCTCCTCGACCGCGAGGTAGGTAAATACCCTGTCAACAACTTCCAACACTCGGCCCGATGCTTCGTCGGCACCCCTTTCCAACAAAGCTTTCTCAACCCCGAATCATTATCTTCGCCCTTTTGTATTTCATCACCATGAAGATACGCTTCAAGGAGAGAACGTTGTTCCAATGTAGTTGTCATTATAAGTTCATCGGAATCACAGTCATTAGAGTAAGACTGTTGTGAAAACCCTCCGCAAGACGTACCGGAACTGCAAAATTTGAGTTTCGTTCCACGAATTGGAGTAGAAGAAGCGGGGGGGTAGGTAGATCCATTATAAGTACAACCCCCAGGAGAGGTTCCAGGACTCAATGGGGCACGTCGTTTTGACACAAAGTCACCAATAGATCCCCAAGTACTCCGAATCACTCCAGCCATTGAAAAAAAAAGAGTTGCCTCGAGTTGATTAGAGTCTCCAGAGGGTGGGAGGGGTGGGGAGGGAGAGAGAGAGAGAGAGAGGGAGAGGGTGGAAGGGTTCAAATAGAGGGATGTGAAAGTATGGGGTTTTTCCCACCCCAACCCCCGTAGAAGAAAGAGGGGGTTTTTTTTGTGTATTGTGTTCTGGGGGTGGCGTTTTGGAGGTTTTTTGATATTGTTTGGGGTGTAGTTGCCTCAGTTTGTGTTGTTTGCTATAGTTTGTGCAAATCTCTACTTTTCAATTTTTTTTTGTTTGATATAAATGTGGAGCATGCAGATAGCAGAATGGCGTGGAGTTGAAATAGCGCGGCCGGTTAATGAGAAATCGTAGGAGAAAGAGCGACGGGGAGGAAAACTATATTTTTTTCGAACCGAAAAAAAAAGAAAACAAAAAGTATAGCCCCAATAGAAACGTATCCCCTCCCGCCCCAATTGTATGTTTTTTTTTTACCATTTTTTTTTTACCCTTCCCAACACCCCGAAAAGAACGATCGGTCTTACTTTTTATTTCTCTTTTTATAAACATTTTGTTTTGGGTAAGCATAGTTTCGAAAGACACTTTGCTTTTTATCTTCTCACGCTTTTGGTGACCCGCAACAAAGTGAAGAGTTGACATCACAATAAAACGCCTCTGGGGACGCAGGCACCGTCAACTCCAACAAAATACAAAAAAAAAAAAAGGAAAGAGAAAGCTTGAAGAACTCTAATGGGCGTACATTTTACACAAAAAAAATTAAAAAAAATGTACTTTTGCCCACCTTTGTGTTCAATCCCACCCCGATCCCCCCTCCCGGATGATAACGAAACTCACAGCCCCACATTACCACCACCTCCATTGGAAATAATCTTCGGAACGAACAGTTTGTGCTCGGGCTGGTGGTAAAATGTGTGGTAGAGAGGCACAGACTGTCCTGCGGCAATGTGCATTTGTGCAACGCATGTGTCTAAGCAGTGTGCGTAGCCTGTGTACGGCTCGTAGCTTTCCCCGCACGACTTTTGGCATGACTCATGAAGTTTTACCCATGCCTTCGGGTCTGTCGTATCCGATGGCTGCGAGATGTGTTTGTGCATTATTTGGTTTAAGTTATATTCATTTTTGTATAACATTCGCTTTTCCATGAGGGGGGTCAGATCAAGTTGAGGGGAGAACCACATACCAATCTGTGCTGTTCGTGGCGCTGGTCGTTAATATATTCCTGGTTCTCCTGTGGCGCGTAGTAGAACGAAGAACCCAGGTCGTGGGGGTGTTTTGCGGGTTGTTTGTCTACGGACATTGTGTTGTTTGTGTTGTTCTATGGGTAGTGATGGGAGATTCAAAACAAAAAAAAGTTTGACTTGAAATACAAAATCAGTGTACCTTGGTCCGGGGGACTCCCAAACCATGCAGTCCTACATCCATTTCAAGGTTTTCATTTGAAAACAAAACTGCGGGATAATAAAGGCAATTCAATTGAACGGTAGAGGATATCACTAAGTTACTAAACGCGAGGCTTCCAATGACCCACCCCCCACCCTCACCCTCACCCTCACCCCCCCAACTCTTGCACCAAAAAAAAATTCGTAAGAATTTTTTTGTGGTAGATTTTGTCACAGTGAACAATGCAGACGTCCTTGCAGGCTGTGTATTGTTTGTTTGAGGGAGGACTTCTCCTCTTGAAGTTCTTCAAGCTGGCGGAGGTGGCGTTTCTGCATGAGATCAACCTCGTCGTTGGCGAGGGAAAGCTTTATGGAGAAGGCGTCTCGGAGGGACTTCAGCTCTTCGCCGATGAAGCTGTCGGCGCTGTCGTTGCGTGCGTCTGCTGCATCGAGCATTGTCTGGAGACGGTCCACAGAGTCTTTTGTTGCCTTGCGCCCACCCTCCACATTGTCCAGATAGGTTTCGAGGACACAGATCCGTGCTGTCTTCTCTTTGACATCGTGCTCTAAGGTACGGCATCGTTCCAGCATCTGCCCTGTCCGTCGTTGTGTTTCGCCTGCCAAAGCGACGCCGCCCTGGATAACACCACGCAGACGTGAGACGCCACGTTCTACCCCCAACACCGCCCCCTCCTCACAGCTGTGCAGTGCCGTCAGCGCCGCGCCCACCTCCCCCACAACGCGCCGTGCGACCGTCTGTTTGTCGCACTCCGCAAGCCCCGGGTGGCTCTCCTCGAGATACCCCAACACCTCATCAACATTCAGCTCTGCGTCCTCTGTGTTGCCTAAAGGGAGAGAAAGCTTGGAGGGCGAGGGGGTGAGTGAGGGGGTGGGTTTGTACCTATAGGTGGGGACGGCTCTGACTCCAATGGGGTGTGCTTCTGTGGGCGCCGGCTTGTGAAGAGTCTGTGGAGGCCGGAGGCGGTGTTTGCGTCTGGGAGAGGTGCGGGCTGTGCGGGCTGTGATGTCGCAGGGCGTGTACTGTATTGCATGTCTGCGGGTCCTGCCGGAGTCGCTAGGCCAAGTGCGGTCATACGCTGCACCTTCTGCGTCTCTTCTGCAAGCGCAAGAGACAACGACTCAACCTCCTCCGCAAGCCCTTCCCGCACATCTTCCAGATGCTGCATCTGCCGCACCGTCTGCTCTACGTGCATGTTGCGCTCTGTGTTAATCCGCTCCAGCTGTGCGGATTTTTGGAAAAATTCAAAAAAAAAAATTCAAAACGCCTCCATTACGTTCGACCGTCCAACCCTGCACTGCTTTTTATGAAAACAAACCATACCGTTCGAATCCTGTCTTTCATATCATTTAGTACAGATGGATTTGGGGCTTCCTTTGATGCGGATCGTGTTTCGATGAACGTACGGAGAGCTTTGGCTGGGGTCAGCGCTGCGGCGCCTGCAGAAGGGATGTTTGCCTTGATCAGCGCCGCCATGCTTGCCACGAGCGACTCTGTGTACGTCAGCTTGAGTGCTGTCGGGTTGTCTGCAAGGAGCACATCTTGTCGGTATAGCCAAGACAGAATCTGCGTTGCCCTGCCTGGATGACCATCACGCTCGCCACCACCCACGCCCATGCCCTCCGCCGCCTCGTGCAACATCACGATCTGGTCACGAAGCGTTTCCTTCCACCCCTCTGCAGCGTCGTCGTCTTCGTCGCGACCTCGTTTCCATATTGTGTGTTTTCGCATAGAACGATTGTAAATGAAGGGAAGACAATGTGTAAAGAATTCCCCAAAGCAGGAGAAGAGAGAGAAAGGAGGGGAAAAAGGTTGTGTTAAATAGTAAGGTTTTAGCGAAGCCTCAGTGCTTTAAAGACTGGTGTGGCAGAGGTCTATGTGTAGCGGGGGAAAAAAATCTGTGATAAGCTGATGGGAGGAGGGAGGAGGGAGGAGGGGGTTCCAGAGGAAATGGTTAGGTTGTGTTGATAATATCGTTTTGAGTGACAACCCAATTTGTGTTAGAATTGATATTTGCTTTTTTTTTGAATTTTTTGAAAGATGCGAAAAAAAAATGTGTCAAAAAAAGGCTTTTTGGTGTATCGTAGACAGCCTTGAAGAGAACTGCAGTTCGTTTTATTGTATCTGTGGAGAGCAAAGCGGATGAGATCCGTGGCTTGCATGAGGTGGTGGTGGCGCTGAAGGATTCGTATCAGTTGATTAACAAGGCGGCGTCGCTATCATGCTACCCTTTTATTTGATGTAAACATTAGAGGAGCCAGGACAAACAGCATTTCTCATTGGCATTTGTACCTTCAGCAACATAGTTGTAGTGCAGCACATCATCCCCAGCACAGGTCCACCCCTTCCTGACGCTACGAGAGTAGAGTTCCAACTTGGAACCGACACCAATGTCACCACTCACATTGGCTTGGGCCGTATTCACACCTCTATCATCATCGCTATGGGTTTGTGGCTTCACATCCTCACCATGGGTTGGCGCATTCGCACCTCTCACCTCCTCCAACCACCTCCCAAGGTACGGCTTTCTCGAATGCCCTGCAACCGGGCAGAACCCTACCCAGACTCCCTTTGCGAGCAGCACCTCTTCTAGAGCCACAACGTGGTTCACCTCCGCTTCCACTTCCACCCCTACCCCTGCAAGCAAACAGAGTTCGTAGGGGCGGCGGTGGGTAGATGCAAGACTGCACACCGGAACACCTTCTGCGTCGGTTTTGACCCATACCAGAACACCTTTGTAACACAACCCCGCAGAGCGGAAGACTTCAAGGGCAAAACCAATGACCTTTTCACTGTTTGTCACCCACATTGCGATGTGCCCATCCACACCCATACCCTTCCGCAAAAAGCGAAGCTGCGTCCGAATCGATTCCAACGTCTCCGTCCTATACACTGACGAACGCCTCACACTATGCGAAGGCCACGGTGGGTCTGCCACTACCACATCCCATTTTCGCTCCCCCCCGAGAACGTCACCCCACGCTGCTGCATCACCAAGCACAAATCTGCTTTGCGGTGGAAGCATAGCACACAGCTCTGTACCAAGCACAGCTACGACCTTCGTTGTATCATTGAGGTTCGCGCCGCTTTGTGCTGGGGGTTTTGATGTGAGGGTGGGTGATGGTGGCAATACCAGGGGTGTCCTGGGGCTCACTAAGTACGCTACTACAGATGCCTCAATCGAACCAGAAATCGCCTTATGCAACGCACACCACGTAGCGTGCTGCACAGTAGCCGCAGTATCAGGCTGCACCTTCCGTTCTTGCTTGCGTCTTCGCTTCCGAGGTGGCTCTTCACCTATCTCAGGGAGATACGCTGTTAAACTGAGATCCTTACTCTGCGTAACCACCTCCCTTAAGTAAGCCCGCATTCGCAAACACGCGTTTTGTGTCATCTGCAGTCCGTGAGGGGTGTCCTCCGTAATGTTCTGTGCACCATGTACCTCACCTCCCAATGCTTGACTCCCTTTACATTGTTTTAACCCCTCATTTGCCTCTGTGCTCCCATCCTCATCAGAGTACCCTAAAGGAATGAGAAGCGCCATTCTGTGTATTCTGTGGAGTGTGAGAAGTGGGGGAGAGAGGAAGAGCGGGAGAGAGGGAGGGGGAGGGGGAATTTTTTAAGAAAAATTGTCAAATTCGTCCGTCTTTTTTAATCTCTACAAGGCGGGGGGGTTGATTGTGGGGGCGTTCGGGTCTTTTTCTTTGGGGTTTTTGTAGATTAAAAGAGCCCGTTTTTTTCTTCTCTTCATCACTCTAATACAGATATCTGGGTATTCACAGATTCAAAAAAACAAATAAAAAAACAAAAAGGTAGGTAAGAACCTAAGCCTCGCTTAGTTACCTTTTCTCAAAAAGCTATGTACGCAGGAAAAATTTCTTTTTGCACAGTTTCTCCTCCCCCCTCCTCCTCCTTTAACCACTCTGGCACCATAACCATCACACTACATTTATACTCTGTTTTGAGCACCCACACGACGATTCCTTCCTCACAACATCACCTCATAACCGGGGTGCACATAACCTCCCGAGAATCCCCACACATCACTGCCCCTCCATTCCCAGGTAGGAGAGGTGCTCAAGAAAGCCGACTCTATTGCGCGACCGGGACCGACTCCGGGTAGGACCAGTATGCTCCCGACGTCCTCTGGGCGGCGAGCGAGATGGTGTGTGCCCTGATGGTTTGGGGTCCCACTCGGTGGACCACATATCGGAGTGTCCAAGCACCGCCCTTCTGAGGCTGTCCAACCACTGCGTCCTCTCCGGCACCGACGACGCACAAAAACGATGCTTCGCACCCCCCGCCATCTCCAAATAGAACCCAAGCTGCTGGTACTTCCCTACTGGCGGCGGGATTTCCCCATCCACAAACATTTCTATTTCAACCGCAACAACTTTGGACAGATCCATATTGCTGACCGGCGCCCCGTCACCATGCTGAGGGTCTGTCAGGGAGTAGCTGAGAAGCCCTGCGTTTTTGTCGACCCACATGAACAGTTGTTTCCATGCGCTTTTGTGCATTCCGTAGCCGGGGCGTGTGGAGCGGCTTTCGAGGCAGGAAAGGAGCCAGCCGCTGCACTCATATGCGGGGTGATGATTCTGCCGCTGGCGTGGTACGACTGTGGGTGTTGGCTGAGGTTTTCGTCTCTTTGCAGTCAGTTTGTCGACCAGAGCATCTCTGCACGCAGCTTCGATGTGCCTCCTGGTCTCACACTCCTGCACCACCAACGCAGCTACCGCATCGTTAAACCCAGCACCACCGCCCCCCAGATGCGTACGCTGTCGCCGCAGCTCCTTCACCGTCCGCTCCAACTCCACAACCTTCGCCTCCTCAAGAGAAAGCAGCTCCCTCAGCATTGCGTTGTGCTGCTCCAAACCATGCGGGTTCTGTCCTTGCCTTGCAGGTTTACGGCGGAAATAGAACAAATGCATTAATTCTGTGAATCCTTCTTGAAATTGCGACATGATACCGTAACGTGACGCCGTTTCTAACGCAGTGACTATGGAGAAGGTGCTGGGCTGCGTTGGGACAAGAGAGGCGACACGGCCGAGCTCTGATTCGTGGTGTGCGGCGACGACCTGAGCATCGCGTGACTGTTGCGTGCTGCGGAGGCGGGCGTCTTCGAGCAGGCGGAGGAGGCGTGCCTGTTCGTGCCCTGCTGCGGACAGCGCCTCTTCTGCCTCCACACGTCGGCGTCGCTCCTTCTCTAGTTGGTCCCGTGCAGCCCGCACCTCCATCGCACCACGATGCAGAGCAAGCTGCGACTCCGCCCCAAGCTCCTCCCGCAGCTTAGACCGTTCCTTGTCTGCAGTGTCCGTACGGTGCTGCAACGCCTCGACCCGCTCGAGAAGAGCCAGCTTCTCGCTTTCTGCCCGCTCACATCGTGCTCGAATCGCCTGCTCCTGTTGAAGCCAATGCCGTTCCCGTTCTTCAAGACGTCGTTTGAAGCGTGAGTCTGCGTCCTGTAGTGACCCCTCGGCCTCGGAGAGCTTTGCTTTCCATTGTTCTTCCACCTTGCAGAGAAGTTCTTGCTCCTCGAGGAGGATGTGGCGGAGGCGGTCGTCGGCGCGGGCGATGGTGGTGCGCATGCTGGCAGCTTCGACCTCGTGTGCGTCGCAGCGTCCCTTCAGCTCTGCCTTGTCGTTCTCACAGAGCCAGTGCAGCTCTGTCACACGGGTCAGCTCGTCACGGACACGCGCCGCGTCGCGTTCTAGGTCGGCCTGGTGCACGCGCCACTCCTTCTCGCGCACAGCAAAGTCCTCCTCCCGTTCATGCATCGTGCGTAGCATTCGATCTGCCTCGTCGTAGCTTGCTGTCTTCTCCACACGCGGCTGCAGCACCGTGCGCACCTCATCCAAGCGCTGTGCATGGTCGCTGGAAAGCTGCTCCAACAGCTTCCGCTCACGGTCCTCCAGCTGCTTCGACTTATGCTTCATGACCCTCTCATGCTCTGCGATGCGCTCCTGGGTACGGTCGCGCAGCTCTCTTTCGTGGTGCAGCTCTTTTCGCAGTTTGCCGAGCTCCGTTGCGACCTCTCCGTCCTCCCCTGCAGACCGTCCTTCCACATACGCATAGGAAGGCGTCTGCGTGGCACGGTGCGGGCTGTCCGAATCATCAAAGACTGTCACATTGTCTGAAATCCGTGCTCGCGGCATGGTCGGCGGTGCGGAGGAGGCGTCATGCCGGGCAGGTGTGGTGTACCCAAAGTCATCCTCATCCGAATCCAACGGGTCTGCTACCAAAGGCGAAAAGGCATCTTCCTGCGCATTGAGGTACTGCGTCATGACAGTTGAGAGTGCAGCTTCCTCCTTCGCACAGAACAGGCGGCGGAGACGTTCTTCATCCTCCATCAGCTTGCGTCGGCCGATTTCGCAGACATGCGCGTATTGGCGGTCAAACTGCCATTTGAGGTCCCCCAGGTCTTCGGTGTAGGTGTTTTCTATGGCCAGGCGTTCAACGGTTTCGATCTTAGTTGCTGCAGAGAGCTCGAGGGAGAGGGTGTTGATGGTAGAGACCTCTTCGGAGATTTGTTGCAGTAGGTCGATCGACTCGGCTTCGTCGCGAAGGAGCGCTAGGCGGTCGCGCTCCTCCTCACGCGAGAGGGCCTGCCGCTCCGTGCGGTGCACCTGGCTCTGGTCGTAGCGGCGTTCCACGGCAGCACGCTGCAGACGGTCCTCCTCTGCCTTGCGGGTCTTCATCTCGTGCAGCTCCGCCCGGTGCGCCTCTTCAGACTCTGCACGCTCTGCACGGAGACGTTCGCGTGTTGTGTGGATCTCACGTTCTCGTTCCTAAGGGGGGTATGGTGGTAGAGAAATAAGGGTAATGTTTTGGGGAAATTGGAAGGAGAGACTATGATGCCATACCTGCCGTTCTGCGTGCGACTGTTTATCTCGTTCATGGCGTTCTTGGCGTTGTTCTGCGAGTTGTTTTGCTTCTATTTCTCTTAGGTTTTGCATCATGGAGAGGTGCTCCCCTTCGGCAGCCTCGCGCTTCATGCGTGCTAGCTCGTCGGCAGCATGCTTGGTGCGTGCCAGCTCTGTTGCTGCAGCCTGCGCTTCGAGTTCCTTTTTGAGCTGCTCTTCACGGATCCGCTGCTGCTGCTCCTGCAGGCGAGCCCCCGCCTCCTGCTCACGCACCGTGCGCAGCTGCGCCTCCTCCTGTTGCATCTCCTCTCGCACCCCTGCCTGCTCCCTCTTCTCCTGCTGTCTCTTCTCCCTCGACCGCGACCGTGACCTCAACGCATCCAACTCCGTTCGCTTTCTCGTATGCGTAGTGTGGTGCTCATCCCGCCACCTCCCCCTCACCTCATTCGCAGTGCCTTTCACTAATAGGCCTAATCGCGTTTTTAATTCTTGAGAAATCCATGGATACTGCATTGCGACCTTCGAAGTGATGTCCAAAGGGGGGAGCAAGCTGTCTGCAAAAACGGACTCCAGAGCAGAAAGGAGAGACGCACGGCGGTTGGAGGGCACTTCAAATAGGATGTCCCAATCAGCTCCTTGGGCGGGGGTGAAGTGCATGGTGCCTGGACAGCCTTCCACATCAGGGCGGATGTTTGGTTGTGGAAGGCTGTCTGTAACGGAGTCGGAGGAATCGACAAAGTGAATGCATGGTGCATCGGTGATGACAATACCCCCGGGAACAAATTCTGTGTCTCTGTCCTTGCGGCCCTGGTCAAGGCGTAAAGAAAAGCCATCGCTGCTGAAGCATATTCGGCTGGCACCAAAGGAACGGCAGGCCGCGCTTACATCCTCCTTTGCAGCTGCGTGGAAGAAGTCGAGTCCGCCACCCTCCATCCTCAAGAACTCAAAATAAAATCAAAGAATCAAGACCTCATTTTATCATGGGAAACGGGGGGAGGCGAGTCTGTGTGTGTTTTGAGAGAAAAAAATGCAACCCATATGGACCGGATTTTTAAAAATGATCTCTTTTTTTCATTCTATTTTATAAACTTTGCGTTGGGGTAGGTGCCCTATCCGTATCGCTCCCAGGAGCAGACGAGGACTCTGCCGCAGCCCGCATGAGGGTGGTGCGTTTTGCGGTGCTGGCCGTGTTCTCCACAACCTTGGGGGCTGTGAGGTGCGCTGTATCTTGATCAATCCAGGACGACGGAATGAGGGCCTTGAGCAGCTCCATCCCATTCCTCGGGAAGGCATCTGACGCAACATGCCGACGACAGCTATGCTCTACAGACGACCGGTAAATACACCCACACGCCAGACAACACCGATTCTTTGCATAGTTAAAACCACGCGGAAAATTCGACACCCTGACAGACCCGGTAACGGACGTACACGGTTTGTAAGGACTGATCAGCACCAATCCCTGCCGGGCAAGGTCCTCATTCCAGTATACACTCTCGGAATCGGAATCGGAGTCGTCCACATTCATTTATGTGTTGGTTCGTTTGGGTGGAACCATCTGGACGAAAAGGAGTGTTTAAAAGGAAGTGGAGTTGCCTGCTGAAAACAAAAGAAAGGTTTATCAGATGAACCTCAGCTGTGCTGCTGTGAGTGGTGACAAAATGTAGATGGTGATTGTATGTCTTTTTTTTTTACCTAAAAGCAATGAGATACCATTCCACGAAAAGCACGCAACGGATAACAAGTAAAAAGATAAACAAAGATGAGCCCCAAAAAAAAGCCGCTCTGAATAAAAGTCAGCCAAAAAGATAGTTTTGCAAGAATGTGCGTGTCGCGTGGATAACTGATATTTTTATTTGATAAGACACCTCAACCTCGGAACATCAGAAATGTTCGGTTACAGGCTGTCTCGGGCAACGATGAGGCGAGTCTTTGTCTTGTTTGAGGTTGTGGTACGATCGTGAATAGTGAACTCTTGCACACAGTTGTATTTCCTAAATTGAAGACATGGTGGTCATCCTGTGATCTCCACTAAAACAAAAGTATTTTGAGGGGCAAATAAAGAGAAGTAGAAAGTGCAAACGTCTCACGGACAATCGGACGGAACACACAAATAAACAATAATAGCGATGATTCATGTTGAAAAAAAAAAGGGGTTTATTTCCTGGAAAAAATCAGTAAAAAAAAATAGAAACTTAACACTCGGCATACGATAAAACCATGGGAGAGGTTGTGGTGAAACGCACACACCTCGACCTGTTTGGTGAGGAGTGGCTCTGCTCCCCAGAACCACAAAGTGTGCTCAAAATGATTTGTTTCTATTTCCTACTTCATTTCACGAGGCGACAAAAAAAAAATAAGCGGGCAGTTTTTATTTGGGAAAGGTTGATGATACTTGAATGAGAAGCAGTGCAAGGCAGCAAAAAACAAAAACAAAACGAGCAAGCCGCCATACAATGTCCACATACCTTCAAATTGTATTTTCGATGACTAAAAAACGCGATTTTTTGTTATTTTTTTTGTGTCAATCACCTACCGAGGTAGGATTTTGTACTAATTTTAGCCCGAAGACTATTGTACTGATATATAGACGCAAAAGGAAAAAAAAATCGTCCTCAACTCAAGAAAAGTGGTTTTTATTTGATAAATTGTTGGGGGAGTGTAGTTGCTTCGGTTGTGTTGCCACAGTTGTGCAATATCCACTGTATTTATTTATTTGTTTAGCATTCAAAGTGCTGTGGTTGGCACTTTTATTTTAACATAAGATGCAGCCACCCTTTTGAGAACACTCAACGGATGTGTGATACACAGAAGAACGGATGAATGTCACTTCGATGTGCCTCTCTCATGCACGGTGGCCAGTTTGATGTGGGACAGCGTCAAAAGTGGACGATAATACTGGTTCAGAATTGCTGTCACAGGGACAGCAATTCTGAACCAGTATTATCGTCCACTTTTGACGCTGTCCCACATCAAACTGGCCACCGTGTGCACATACACATCTGTATCACTATCGTTGTGGAACACGCTGGGTTTGAAGATGGGCTGTCTCTTCGTCACAAAAGACGGTTGGTTCGGGATGAAAGAAAAAAAAGAGAAGTTGAAAGTGCAAAACGCCTCACCGTACATCGGCGGACGCAGACACTGGTTCTCCGCGGGTTATCGAACCCCCCAGAGAGCGCTTCATTGGGAAAAAAGAAAAAAATTGTTAAGATGAAGATGCCTCTCGTGCACACACATCTGACAAAAAAAAAAAGGTGGAGTTGGCAGTGCAAACTTTGCAGGCACTGACTGAAAAATAAGAATAATGTGAATTTAGACTAAGCTCCCGTCCTTAGTCCACCTGAGGGGGAAAGGGGGGATTATAATAGACACGGCTGTGGGTCACCCACACGTTGCGGTGATTTCCACATTGTATTGAGCCTTCAAAAGAAGACACATTTTTTTTTTTTTGAAATATATTGGGAACTCTCCCCTCTTTGTCCCCAAACAGCGTAGGGTGAGTAAAAAAACAACAGGACGCGAGGAGCAGAACAGGATAGCTCCGCTTCTTGTTGACCCAGACAATCCCTTCGGTGTGGTGCATGCCACATAATTCGGACTGGTTGCTTGTTTTGGGGACGGTGAGAGGAGGCATGCTTGAACAGAAAAAAGCCAAAGAAAAATAAACGAAAAAAAAAAAAGTAGGATGACCCTAAGCCCCTCGTGCTTAGTTACCTGGAAAAAAAAATGTATCCGGACCAAATACTAGAACAACAATAAAGGACAATAATATGACAATCGGGAGGAGGTTCGGTTCTTACCTCAAACCCCGTTTCCCTAACGTACGTTCACACACAAAAAAGAAAATCGAGAGAAAAAATACCCCGCAAAATGCTTCAAAAAAAAAGGGAAAGCATTGATGTGAGAAAGCTAAGGAGCGGCATTCTACTTCTGAAAAAAAAAAAAAGAAATTCGGACAAAAAAAAAAAGTTTACAAAACGATGATTAGTGATAACCCTTTGCCCTACAGACGGTTGTTTCATCTGTGCGCAAAATGATAAAAATCAAATAATGGTGATCAAAAATCTGAACGTTTTTTTTCTTTTTGGCCTTCATCAATTTTTTTTACTAGACAACCCAAATGGACTTCATATGTATACTAACGAATTCTTTTTAACGGGGACGGGAGTAAGGTGTAGTGAGGGACGGTGCTCGGCACTGCGTATCCTCCTCGGTGCTTTGAAACTTGAGGAATCTTGCAGGCTGTCGCTGTCTTCATCATCACGCACCTCCTGCATCAGACGAGCACTGTTCTGAAGCAGTCTACTTGATGCATGCCATCTCGATACACCCCCCCTACCTGAACCTAGACCACTTGTATTCAGACATGGTGCAGTCATGGCTAGTTCATGCAACTGACTGACCTGGCTCGCTGTCTCCCAGTCTTGAATGACTTCTTTCTCAAGCAAACCCTCTGTAGTTGTCGTCGTGCCCTTGCGACAAGCATTTACCAGGTCCACCACCAGGGTAATGATGTCATACAGCGCTCTGATAACCGCAACGACCAGAGACCCAGAGAAGAGCAGGAGGCCCCAACGGACACCCCAATGGTTTGCGTAGTCATCAGAGAGAAATGCGGCAGCGTGGCCTAGCAGACCAAGAATCATAAAGGCATGAGTAAAGACCACAAGATGCAGCAAAAAGGCCGCCAAAAAGGCACGCACACGAAACAACAGCAACGTCCACACAGCAAAGATGAACGCAAGCACACAACACTTCGCCGCGCAAACATCGGTATTTGTACTACGCACACTGGTCACAGCTGCCATTGGAACTACCGGAAGCACTTCAAGCAAAAAGTACCGTCCACGCACCCAAGGCAGGTCCCGGTAAATATCAAACACTACACCATACCGTTCAACAAACAGTGCATGTCCGGGGTGCGACTTCCATCTTTCGCGTCCAAGCAGATATGTTACGACGCATCCGGCGTTACGTGGCGCAGGACCAGCGGTCGGCACAGTACTGAAGATACACAACACACCCATGCCTGCGAGCGACACAAAGCAGCCCAACCACCCCACAACGGACACCAATATGCCACCCCTAGGGTAGAACATAATGTCGAATGAGGCCTGCAGGATCCCAGGCAGCAGCATCAGAGGGATGGGGACCAGCACAGAGGGGTACCGCAGCAAGGCAGCAGCCTTGACCTTTGCACTGCAGTTTTCAGACCCTGCACGTCTTGACCCAATGTGGAGAAGCTCAAAGAGTTTGAGCGCCAAGGTAAAGGCGACGATGACAACAATAATGAGAAGCGTGTTTCCGATAATCGCCCCCGCCGCAGGCACGCCGCTGATGCGGAACTGCAGTGGGTGCATCAACAGGTCTAGGTCCTCGCTGTCGTCAATGCCCCTGCAGTCCACACCCTGTATCACCATGACCTGTCCCGGTGCCGACGACCCCGATGCACCCCCAAGCAACGACGCTACCGCAACGGTGACGCTCGCCCCCTCCGCCGCAATCTCCATGGCCTCCTTAGCCGCCTGTGTCGTGCTGTCCAAAGGGGTCGGCGACCGTGTGTCCACAGCCTGCAGAGGGGTGCTGCTCGTGGTCGCGGTGGTGGCGGTGGTGTCAGTTGGCGGTGGCACCGTGTCTTCCTTAGGGGAAAAGGTGACCGGGATGTTTGTCTGTGGTGTGTCCGTGTCTGTTGCGGGAATAGACGTAGGTGGTAGTGTTGGAGGAACAGTAGGCTGTGACGTGCTTGGAGCAGAAGAAGTCGTAGGCGGAAACGTAGAAGCAGCAGGGGGTGTGGTGCCTGCCGAAGGAGACACTGTGAGTGGTGCTGACGACGGTGCCGAGGATAGAGCAGGCGTGTCTGTCGGTGGTAGCATTGTAGGCGTCTCAGTCAAAGGAGGGGATGTGTGTGGCGCAGGTGTTGGTGGTGATATAGTCAAGGGTGCTGATGTGGTGGGTGGCAATGTGCGTGGCGGCAGGGTTAAGGGTATGAGTGTTGGTGGGGATGATGTCCGAGGTGAGGAGGTCGGTGGTGATTGTGTTGGAGGAGAAGATGTCGGTGGTACCGGTGTCAATGGTGCCGGTGTGGGTGGTATGGGTGTCGGGGGTGCAGGTGTCGATGGTACTGGTGTAGGTGGCGATGGTGTTGGCGGTGCAGGTGTCAGTGGTGCAGGTGTGGGAGGGACCGGCGTCGGTGGTGATGGTGTGGGAGGTACTGGTGTGGGTGGTGACGGTGTAGGTGGTGATGGTGTTGGCGGTGCCAGTGTCAGTGGCGCCGGTGTGGGAGGTACTGGTGTGGGCGGTGACGGTGTGGGTGGTGACGGTGTCGGTGGTACTGGTGTGGGAGGTACTGGTGTCGGTGGCGATGGTGTTGGTGGCGCAGGTGTCGGCGGTGCAGGTGTGGGAGGTACGGGTGTGGGCGGTGACGGTGTGGGTGGTACAGGTGTGGGAGGAACCGGCGTCGGTGGTGACGGTGTGGGGGGCATGGGAGTCGGTGGTGATGGTGTTGGTGGCGCAGGTGTCGGTGGTACAGGTGTCGGCGGTGCAGGTGTGGGAGGTACGGGTGTGGGCGGTGACGGTGTGGGTGGTGACGGTGTTGGCGGTGCCAGTGTCAGTGGCGCCGGTGTGGGAGGTGCGGGTGTGGGCGGTGACGGTGTCGGTGGTACTGGTGTGGGAGGTACTGGTGTCGGTGGTGATGGTGTGGGTGGTACTGGTGTGGGCGGTGACGGTGTAGGTGGCGATGGTGTTGGCGGTGCCAGTGTCAGTGGTGCAGGTGTGGGAGGTACTGGTGTCGGTGGTGATGGTGTTGGTGGCGCAATCGTCGGTGGCACTGGCGTCGGTGGTACCGGTGTCGGTGGTGCTGGAGTTGGTGGTGGAGCACCATCGAGTTGATACACTTCAAACCCTCCCGTCACTGACATAATGACGTACCTGTCTTGGTAGAACTTGGGTGAGCATCTTGTCGCACAGTTAGTGCACTTTATCTTTTGCTCCACTAGCACGTCGTTTGGGTCTGAGAAATCAAGCAGGTAGGCTTCAATGCCACCGCACATCCATGCCTTCTTCAGGGCCGCACTGCACACCACGTCTGTCCCTGATGCGGAGGCAGTTGAGGTCACTGCCTGCGTGGCCAGCGAGTAGACCTGCACATCACCGTTCTGCGTTGCCATCACAAGCACATCCCCTGCCACGCAGGAGCCATACGGCTTTTCGTTGGGGACCTTCACCAACTCTTTGGTGGGTGCATTCTGCCCCGAAAACGGGAAGGCAAACTCCTGCACACGCCCACCACCCGACACTGTATCACAATAGGTCAAATACAGACCCCCAGCACCAATCTGCAGGTTCTGCGCAGCATTGTTGCCACTTAGAGTCAACTTATCCGCAGCAACCTCGACTGGGTTTGCCATATCTGATACGTCTAGCACGCGCACTTCCCACACCGACGACTTCGAACACCTGGTCATGACGTAGCACAGGGTTCCCTTTATGACAACACCAGTGAAGACACGGGTGTCCATGATACACAGGTAGGTCCACGTACCCTGGAGCGTTGGTGCTGTGGCAACGGACACATCTATGACCTGAACCGTCTCCCCATGGGCGGCGCAGGAGGTGCTGCCCTCTGTGGCTATGTAGTCCACGTCGCCAAGCGAGCCATCGTTCAACTGCTTCACAAAGGTGGGCGCCGCTGGCAGGGACGACAAATCGTACGAAACAAACGACCCCGACATCCCCCTAGTCAGCCGATTCCCATCCACAGACAACTCACGCCCCAATGTCGCCCCAGCATCAGGCTTAATCGTATTCAACAAACTGAAGGATGCAGACGTCCCTGCGATGAAGGTAGACAACAGCACCCAGCATAGTGAGGGAAGGGGCATAGAAACCTGGAAAGTTGTAACGAAGGAGGTGGGAGGGGGTGAGGAAGTGCAAAGAGGAGGGTGTCGTTTTGCATTTGGTTAGGGGGTGAGTTAATGAGAAATCTAAAAAAAATGCAGGGTTTGATCAGCCGGTTTTGTAAGGATGAGGAATTCCTCTCGGCTTCCAGAAGGGCTCGCCGTATTGCACGAAAAGCTCTTCCCCTGCGGCAATGTCGCGCTTTGCGATGACCTTTGCAGCGAAGTCTTGTTTCAGTTTGTCGAACCAGACGTTGTGCTCGCCGTCGAAGGTGTCGTTTATGTAGCGACCCATGCACGACGACTCGCGTGCATCCACATGCCAGAGGATACCAAACCCACCCATCACGTAGTCACGCTCACCCGCCGCAAGGTCCAAACGGTTTACCGCCGCGAGGCTGAGCTTCTTACCCCGATAGGTGCAGATCTGTGAGCATATTATTTGGACCAAAAAAAAACGCATTTTATAGCATCCTCTGAAACACCACGTTCCTCAAAAAAAAAATCAATTTCACACTAAAAAAAGGGGGCATTTATTCTCCATACCAACTCCCCTTTACGAAACCTCCTTGTAGCGAATAGACCGTCTCCCGCTTGCGTAATGGAGGAGGGGCGGGCTGAGATGCCTCCATCGCCTTCGCTGTGCCCGCGGAGGTAGGTGGCTGCCTCTGTGGGGGTCTGCAGGCGGCGGAGGGCGGACCACGTTTTGAATGCCTTAGGCGAGAAGGTGCCATCATAGTGACTGAAAAGCAGCCACGTTGCCGGGTGCGATGCGCGTATATACGCAATCGCCGCACCCTCCTCCTCCTCCTCCCTCCGTCCTCCCCACACATTCCATACCACCTGCGCAACCACTACCGCGCACAGCGCCAAACTTTCCTCCCTCATATTGGGAAAAAAAAATATCCCCAAAAAAAACCCCCCCTAGGCGCGTAAGTAGGTGCCGTGAAAATTAGGGGGAAATGAATATTCACAGGGGAGAGGCGGGGAGGGAGAAAATAGACTGTCTACTCAGTGTGGGGTTTCTTTGTTTTCAGGATTGGTACCCAGTTGGTTCTGGAGAGAGGGAGGGTGGGAGGGAGGATCAGGCTTCGCGCTAACTTTTGGAAAAAAATCTGAAAAATCATGTTTCGGGCCCAAAAAAACGCACCTCAAATAGGGTTACGTCTGGGGGTGAAAAAACAGTGTTTTGTGGCAGTTCCGAGCCAATCCCGCGCTGTGGTGGGGCATATTCGGGAAAATGGACAAAATTTTAGTGACTTAAATTTTCACAAAATATGAACCCATGCTCCTAAACAAGGGGCATTTTCAGTCTGAAAACCCAAATCCAGATGAAATTGTGGTGTTTTTGACTGGCTGTTGGCAACAGGTCGCGCCGCAGGCGCACGGTACCCAACTTTTGTCATTTTTTCTTTTTCCCTTTTCTCTGCTTTCTTTTGATTGCGCGAGCCGATTGCTCTCCACGGTGGGGTCACATGTGTGTGCAAAAACACTCTAAAGTACCCTTACTATGAACCATGAGACTCCTCCTGGTTTTAGTAAGGAAACCCCGGTCTCAAAAAGTGCGTAAATTTCCTTTTCTTTTTTGTCCAAGAGGTCGTTTTGTTGCATTTCCGAACCAATCTCGGCTTGTGGTGGGGGATATACGGAAAAATGGACAAAATTTCAGTGAATCAAATTTTCACAAACATGAACCCATACCGTAAACAAGGGTCATTTTCAGTCTGAAATCCCAACTTGGCATGAAATTGTGTTTTGACTGGAAACACCAATGTACTTGAAGAAGCTATGATGTTTCTGTGACCACAGAGAAGAGTGAGAACAAAAACCAGGACGGTTGTGGCCTCGGAGGGGGTGTCGCCCTCACGCAGCGAGGGTGGAGACGGTTCAGCGCATTGTCGTACTCAAAAGAAAATGAACACTGTACATAAGTACATCATATTTAGAAATAAAGTAGGGTAGGGAACAGGTCGCGCCGCAGGCGCACGGTACCCAACTTTTGTCATTTTTTCTTTTCCCTTTTCTCTGCTTTCTTTTGATTGCGCGAGCCGATTGCTCTCCACGGTGGGGTCACATGTGTGTACAAAAACGCTCTTAAGTACCCTTACTATGAAATATGAGATTCTCTGGTTTTCTTAAGGAAACCCCGGTTTGCAAAAAAAAAAACGCACCACAAAAATATCCAAAAATCCCGGGCCAAGGGCCAAAAATTAGCGCAAAGCCTGGGGAGGATGCAGTTGATTTTTTTTTTTTACAATGAAATTCTCAATCATTCAACACAAAAAAAATATGGTGTGTGCAATTCCTCAACGCTCCACCTTGGCAAAACGAAAAATTAATAGCCTCAAACTGCAGGGAAAAGCACAGCGACTCTTCATAGAAACACGCTTTTGTGCTATGCACACCACTGCATCGCAGTGTGCTCCATTTCGAAGCTTATTCAGCCTGGTTCCTTGTTGGCAAACCCTCCTCTCTTTCGACACATCCCCACCACTTAAAACCCTCCTCCTGTTGTGCCACAAACACCGAACCCTCAAACCCTGCCGTTGCCTCAGAGACACTTCTATCTGCCCTCAATAGCTCTCAATGCTGGAAAGTCGTATGTTTCTAAAGCAAAGCAACCTGCAAGACACCGTCTCCCTATTTGTGTCACGCCACTCAGTCCTGCAAAGTCGATGGAGGCCAACGCCGTGCAATCTGATAAGAACCAGTCCCCAAGGCTTGCGACACTGCTTAATCCTGCAAAGTCGATGAAGGTTATCTCTGTGCAATTTGATACGAAGTAGTTCCCAAGGCTTGCGACACTGCTTAATCCTGCAAAGTCGATGGAGGTTAACGCCGTGCAATGTGATAAGAAATAGTCCCGAAGGCTTGTGACACTGCCCAATCCTGCAAAATCGATGGAGGTTAACGACGTGCAATATGATAAGAAGCAGTCCCCAAGGCTTGCGACACTGCTTAATCCTGCAAAGTCGATGGAGGTTACCTCTGTGCAATGTGATAAGAAGGAGTCCCCAAGGCTTGTCACACCGCCCAATCCTGCAAATTCGATTGAAGTCAACGACGTGCAACTTGATAAGAAGTAGTCCCCAAGGCTCGTGACACTGCTTAATCCTGCAAAGTCGATGGAGGTTAACGACGTGCAACCTGATAAGAACGAGCTACCAAGGCTTGTGACACTGCGTAATCCTGCAAAGTCGATGGAGGTTATCTCTGTGCAATGTGATAAGAAGCAGTCCCCAAGGCTTGTCACACCGCCCAATCCTGCAAAATCGATTGAAGTCAACGACGTGCAACCTGATAAGAAGTGGTGCCCAAGGTGTGTGACCCTGCCCAATCCTGCAAAGTCGATGGAGGTTAACGCCGTGCAACCTGATAAGAAGCGGTGCCCAAGGCTTGTCACACTGCTTAATCCTGCAAAGTCGATGAAGGTTAACGACGTGCAATATGATAAGAAGTAGTCTCCAAGGCTTGCGACACTGCCCAATCCTGCAAAATCGATGGAGGTTAACGCCGTGCAATCTGATACGAAGTAGTTCCCAAGGCTTGTGACACTGCTTAATCCTGCAAAGTCGATAGATTCTAATGATGCACACTCAGCTAAGAAGTAGTCACCAATCGCAGTAATAGCCAACGGGGCACTCAGATCAAGGCTACGTATATTAGCCTGTGCCAGGAACCTGTACGGAATCGCAGTGACAACTTCTGCCTGCAGAAACAACAGCGCTACCTTGGGGTCTTGTATACCCACAAGCCTCGCGGGTGTGAAGTCTGTCTCACCCAATGCACGAAGAGCTGCAATGGATTCTTGCCTCTTCGTCTGCGTCAATACGACAGTGTCGCCAGCACTCAACGCTGTGATGCTGATGTCCTCTCCTTCGCCGCTCCCTCTGAAGTCAAAGCTGTCTTCAGCAAACCCCGCTGCAGCTGCCACCTTCCGCCGCAGGTGCTTCGCTGTGTCATCCACATCCACTTCGACGACGTACGTCTGACCATTAAGCCCCTCGATGTTGAGTTCCATTTGGTGTTTTTCTGTGTTTCCTGTTGTGGGAGTGGTGGACGACACAACCATTGATTATCCTTCTTTGACCATGCGAGCAGGACCCTTCGGTAACAGACTATGCTACACTGCAGCACCGAAAGGTAAACAAGAAAAGCAACCAAAGCAGATGAAATCGAAACATCGCTGCATGCAGATGCAACCACCCCCACCATGCGCATGCTCGTGTGCTGTTAGTCACTGACACGACGTTGACTCCACCGCGGGTGGATGTCGGTTCGGTACACCAACAAAAAGAGGAAAAGGATGGAGAAGAGTCTGCCTCTCCTCCTTCCAGAGGACGGTATCGATTTTTTTTTTTTGAACGATTTTTCATTTGTATAGGTGTTGCCACAGTGGGAAAACGAGAAGCATGTAAATGCGTCTCTGTAGTTGCTTTTTATTACCCCCAACACAAAAAACCCCCCTCTAAGTTACACAACATCATCATCGGAACTTCGCACCGACCCTGCTGCAGGCTCCTCTGTGCATCCTTCTGGCAGGTTTTCTTCTCCTCCTCCTCCCCCCTCCACCTTCCCTTCTTCGCACTCTACTACTGCAAGAAGACCGTGTTGTACACAAAAGACGGATTTAACCACAACATTGCAATCTGTCTCCGAAAAGAAGGAAGATGGGACCAGGGCAGGCCTTGGGCCCCCTAGGGTCAGCGGTGCGTGGTAGCGCACCTTCCTGCCGTCTGGGAGGGTCGGCTGTACTATTTCTGCCTCATCCTCGCCCTTCTCCTTCTTCTCCCCTTTCCCCGCTTCTCCTCCTTCCACCTTGCTGTTGGAGAGAGAGAGCCTGCCCCAGACGTAGAGAAGACCTCCGCTTAGCGCGGCAGAGAATGACGTCCCTGCCACGACATCGTCTACGAAGACGCGCTCATCGTTTGGGGGGTCTTCTGAGGCACGTTGTAGGAGGGTCACTTCGCTGGGGAGGGCGCCGACGTCGCGGGTTGCGTCGGGAAGGTCGAGTCTGATGCCAACCCTGCCTCGTGAGAGGCCAATGACGTGGCCGCGTCTGCCCTCGAAGGAGACGGTGTCGTTGATGCGGAAGGTGCGTGCGGTGGTGGCAGCACAGCCGGAGTCCAGCGGGGCTTCGACCTTAACCTCTTGCAGGTCTCGGAAGGCGCCGGTTCGGGTGAGGCCTTGGCCGCATTGCCCGGTAGCGTTGCTGCCGCAGGAGAAGACGCGACCGGAGGCTGAGAGGGTGGTGGTGGAAGGGTGAGGGAGTGAGGGAGGTGAGGGAGGGATACCATCCAGGAGACAGACGTGCCCCCATCCAACGCTCGGTTTGACGAAGGCGGCGGTGTGCTCGACAGGAGGGAGGGGGCGATGGAGTTTCGAGTATGTGTAGCTCTCTGCAGTACCGTAGCGAGGGACGGCTGCGTCGTGCACGACCTTGGTGCTGTGTACTGTCTGCGTGGGGCTGGGCATCTGAGGGGGGTTTGAAATATTGGATTTAGAAAATGAGGCTGGGGGGGTTTTATTTTGAAAATAATGGGGTGTGGATACCTGTTCCGGCAGATTTCGCTGCTTCTTATCGCCTAAGCCAAGCTCACCTGAGGTGTTATCGCCTGTCGACCAGACAGACCCATTCGCCATCATGAACAGCGACACATTGCTCGCAGCAGCCACACCGGAGACCTGAGGTATTTTGTTTGTTTATTTCCCCCCCCCCCGAAAAAAAAAAAATGATACCATATCACCACTCCGCCACATCTCTCACATAAAAACTTAAAATACATACCTCATAACAGGACAACGACTTGACGATGTGTGGACAGGTATGGTACTTCACCTGCGCACCACATCCCAGCTGTCCTTCGAGTCCGCGACCACAGACGAAGACGTGGCCTTTTTCTGAGAGGAAGACGGAGTGGCTGGCACCGCTTGCGATGGCCTTGATGAGGGGGAGGGCGGGTATCTGCTTGGGACGGTGCTGGCTGTGGAGCGAGCCAAGCCCGAGCTGGCCGTTGTTGTTGCATCCCCAGGCGAGGACGGTGCCGTTGGAGAGCAGAGCGAGGGCGTGCTTCCCGCCACAGGCAATGTCCTCCACACCCTCAATGTCCAGCAGCATCGGGCGGTCCACCACAGCAGGCAGCTGTCCCTCCAACCCCAAGCGTCCGTGATCGCTCCGCCCCCACACAATGACCTGCCCCTGCGAGAGCAACACCAGACAGTGCTCCTCACCACCCTCCACCTTCACCACGTCCTCGGCATACCCTGCAAGTGACTTCACCTCTCCATCGTGCCCTGCAGTTTCGTGCAGACCAACACGGCCCAAGGCCACCACCTTCATTTTGAGCGATTTATTTTGTGTATTTTTCTGACATTTGTGTTGTAGAGCAAATAAAAAGGAGGGAAAAAATTAATACCATTCTTTGTAAAAACCCCATCCCTTTTTTTGTACCGAAGTAGCACACAAAAGGAACCCCCAAAAACAAGTTGGCTAGCTGGATGAAAAAAACATGATTGTGGATCACAAAAAACAGCGCACCCTCCCTGAGAGCGGCTTTTTTGTTGTACCCGCCATTCAACACCACAGTTCTGCACTTAATGCCACCTTTTGTGGCTAGGAAACGGTGCATTTTTCCTCTTCTCTGAATCTCATTCAGCCTTGGTAAGAAGTGGCGTGACTTGGGTTGAACCTGAGAGTAGTGCATCTACTATTTCACCAAGAGAGTGCACAGCGGACACATAGATATGAGGACGCACTGCTCGCGCACAGTTTGAACCATCCAACATGTCTGCAACGTAGATCGCAGCTTCACCTGAATCGAGAATGGCCCCTTCTACCGTCGGGCCGATGCTATGCCGGGACGCACTGTGGTACATTGAGAGGAAGCCGGCCAAGAGGGAAGCAATGACAGCAGGTCTCACCTGCTCCGGTTTTGTGGCCTCGTGTGCTGTGAACGCTGCCTTCAAACCGGCTGAGGTAAGCGGCGACGGCAGGACCGGGCAAATCAGGGAGCCACGCACCTCGACCCTCTGTGCGGCGCACAGCAGCATTGTGGTGATGCAGTAGCTGGTAAACCCACCTCTCGCAGCGTCGAGCCAGCCACAGCGCTTTGCAAACCGCTTCAAAAACCACATCACCGGCGCAATCTCCGGCACCCACTCACAAATCTCCCTCAACAAACCCGAATTCTTCACTGCATGCGCATTTCCAATAGTAATATCTACCCTCAACCCGGAGCTCTTATCGGTACACTTCACCAACTCAATTCCCCGACACGGAACTACCATGGGCCAGTTGAAGCCCTTTGCAGACAAACAATAGGAAAGCTTTTTCAATCGTTTCTGACAAGCAACTGGGTCTTCTGCTGCAAGCTTTGGGTCAAACCCGGGGAAATCAATACAAACATCAAGGTCCGAGGAGGGCTCGCAACCTATCCCGGTGCAGCGCGAGCCGTAGAGACAAGCATTAGAACGTCGGATCCACTTTACCGAGGCTTGGTTGAGCCGCGAAAGAATCTCATCTTGAACATCACGATCGCTGCTACTAAGACTTTCTACTCTCCAACACCTAATAAGGTCTTCCACGAAGCCACTAGGAACCACATTCCTGTTGCAGGCTCTGATCTTTTCGGGGTCCACCTTTTGCACAGACGAGGAGGAGGAAGAGGAGGAAGAGGTGTTCGTGGCGGGAGTGGTGGTGGTGGTGGTGCCGTCCTTCCCATGTGCCTTCACATCCTCATCCGTCGCAACACAGCGTCGTTTGCTCCCCTGCGCACCCTCTTCGCCCTGAGGTTCTCCACAGGGCATCGACTTCATATGGGTAAGGGAAGAGGGGGTAAGGGCTCTGTAGGGGGTTGGGGTGAAAGAGGAGAGGGAGGGGGGCAAAGGGGGTGTGGGAGGAAGAGTTGTAGTTGTATCGCCTCAAAAAAAGAGCTATGAAGGTCGTATCTCTTGGTATTTCCGAAAAGGGGAGAAAAAGCGTGAACATTCGGACTCGTATAGACCCGGTTGGAGACACGGAGTCTGGATGTGAACTTGGAAGGTGGCCGTTCGCCGAATCTAGACTTGGCCCGATAAACTCATGTGTCCTGAAATATTTCACGTATGCCCGCGGAATGCAGAGAAATGAGTGATAAAATAAGAAAGATCTGGGGTGGGAAGAGGAGGGGAGAGGGGGAGAGGGTTCAATTACGAAGAGGGGTATTTCTAATGATTGTATTTTTTTTTGTAGTTTCGACAATAACCTATCCGAAGATGGGTTCTGCACACAAAAGTCGCCCGAAGGCTTTTTATTTTTTTTCACGGTAACCTACCAAGGTAGACGTTACGCTGACTACACACAGTAGCTTTTTTTTTTGTAGACCTAAAACAGCATAAATTGAACGAATAATATATATTATTATCGTGAATTTATTTTCCAGTATTTCACGCACAGGTGGAAACAGCCCGAGGGGAAGCATTTTTTCCCGAGGGCGAAGCCCGAGGGGAAAAATGCTTCCCCGAGGGCTGTTTCCACCTGTAAGTGAAATACTGGTATAAATTCACGAAAATATATTATTTTATCTCCAAATGAGACCATGAATTTCACAACCCGTTTTCACGTACAAAGAGAAGAGGGTGGGATGGTTATTTTTATGATGATTTTTGATTCAGTTTTTTTATGTGGAACTCTTAGCGCTGGACAGCGCCTTGAGCCAGAACTGGTGCAGCGGGTTTGTGGCGCTTAAGCGGCTGTACTTCTGATGAAGATGAGGAAGACGATGACGATGAGTCACTTGTGTTCGTGTCGGACTCACTCTCCACAGGTGCCCTCGTACGTTTTTGAGGTGTCATTTGGGATTTTGGAAGAATATTGGGAAAAAAAAACGGTGTGTATCCTTGGTTTGTGTGCTACAGAAAATTAACTGAAAAATGCGTTTGAGACCCCTAGAATGGCTCAAAATGCCTCTTTTCTGGCTTTAATTGCAAAATTGGGCCTCCAAAGGCCTCCAAAAAAATTTTCGAGAGTTCAGTTCTACGATTTTCTGAGCGTGAATTTATTTTTCTGAGCGTGAATTTATTTTTCTGAGCGTGAATTTATTTTTTGAGCGTGAAATACCGGAAAATAAATTCACGCACCTCCTTCACGATTTTGTGAAGGGGCGTGAAATTCATGGTCTCAAGCGGGGATAAAAGAATGTATTTTTTCAAAAAGTTTTGTTTTATTTGCAAGATAAACCTCGTTATTAGGCATCGGGTTAGTCACCCTAGCAAAAAAAAATAGAGAGAAAACTCGGAAGATGGATGTACTTGTCTCTCCTGCATACATCTAAAAAAAGATCGGGTCTTTTGTTTGTGCACTCAAAGCCGGGTGGGGGAAAAAAATAGTTCCCAGAACCAACACGCCATGTGTCGTTTGCTTCAACAAAGCTGGTCGGTGCACATAGTGTGATGGTGGTCCAGCCGCCAAACTCCTCATTTCTACAACGCGTTTGGGAGGTACTGCGAAGATGACAGTGGGCACTTGAAGTGGCTTACGAAGGGAGTAAAAAGAGGGGTTTTTTTTGGTGGTACCAAATAAAACGGTCTCTGACAAAGAAAAAAAAACAAAACTAAAACAGAAAAATACGTTTTGCTTTGGACATCTCGTTTCAAACATGTCCGCTGCTTGACAACAAAGTAAAATAAAATAGAAATCTTTTCTCAACAAAATATGAATGTACCTCACTGTGCATACACATCAAAAAGGAACACATACACAAAAAAAAAAAAAGTTACACCAAAATATATGGTGTAGGCCTTCACGCCACTTCAAAAAAAACAAATTTATAAAAAAAAAAAAAATTGGTGGATAGAAAGATTGTTTGTATTTTCTAAGATAAAAAGGGGGGGTGTTGAAATGGTAGTAAAAGTACACCATTCCGTCAGTCTAGGAGAAGGGTTTTTTTTCTTTTGCTTTTTTGACAGAACGAAAGAAAACAATGGCAAATACAAAAGATTGTAGTGCGAAAAAGGTAATGACTGCTAAATTGCATATTTTGCAGCTGAATGAAAGAAGGCTTCAAAAAAAAAAAAGTGGGTTTGATAACGTGCAGACACCTCAAGGCGGATGTAGGCGCGTGGAAAAAAAATCGTTTGCTGTAACCCACTAAGTAGGCGTAACGACTGCTGGTATATTTGCTTATATCATATCAACTATCAACCTCCGAATATCACCCAAAAAGCTTTTAGTTTCATCAACAAAAAACAGAAAACATTTTCCCATTTCAACGAATCATATCAAAAGAAGTGAAAACCGTACAAACACCTCAACGGACATAGACACTAAAAAGTTTATAAGATGAACCTAAGCCTCTCGCACTTGGTCACCTTTAAAAAAAAAATGAAGAGTGGTCAGACATAACGGGGTGGTAAAACGAAGGGAAGACTGAGGGAAGGAAATCACAACACTCAACGGGAAAAAAAAAAGTTGACTTGAAATACAAAGCCCTCTCGTGACAGTGTACCAAAAAAAGGGGGGGAGGGGGAAAAAGGGGAGCAAATAAAAACGTTGAAGATGAATGCGTCCTCTCTCGGACGCATCTGATCTTGAGAAAAAAGGAAATGCGCATTTTTTAAAGTAGTGCTTCGAAGCCTTTCTTTTTGCTGCGCCGTTTGTTTCTTTTTCCACAAATAATTTGCCATTTTTTTTTGTATCGACCATCACCTAAGACCTAGGCGGGTTTTTGGTACAAAAGTTCTTTTGAACACTCTATGTTTTGCTGCCCAACAAAAATTCACCTATCATGAGCACTTTAGGCTTACTATTTTCCCCTCTGTTCCCAATGGACATTGCAAAGGACAGAGAAACACACATCGGACCCTCTCGTGTCTCTATACTCATATTTCATATTTTCTCTATTTTGTTTTTTGTTTTTTGTTTTTTTGAAAACTTAGCTGTATTAGTGTAGCCACCCTAGAGTGTGCTCCACTATACTTTTTTTGTAAAACGAACACATCACTACAAAGCGTAAGATGTATGTACCTCATGGGTATAAACAACTCTTTTAAAAATCAATCCTATTTCTGCATCTGCAAAATCGCGATTTGGTTGAGAAGATCATTCTTCTCCCGTTGGTGCTGTTCTTGGAGCGATCCACCTACATCGCTTTCACGGATGCCGACAATGGTCTGGAGGGATTGTGTTTCTTCTAGGAGACGAGCGATTTTGTGCTGGTAATCGCCAAAGATATCTGCCAGGATCACGTAGTCGTGGTGATATTCGCCGGTCATGTCGTTGGCTGTGGTTTTTGCAAGCTTTGGAGCATCAGGGATGTTCGCGTCATGTGTCGCAGGATGGTCAATCCTGTTCTGCAGCTTCTGATACCTCGCCTGCATATCCTCAATCCCCTTCCTCAACCGCTCATTCTCCTGCTGAAGCTGCGCCATCTCCCCTTGCTGCCTCGCATCCGCCCCTCCGTTTTCTTTTACCTGCCGTAAAAGCCGTGACACTTCTCTCTCTAACTCCTTTATTCTTAACCTCGCAAACTCGCCGTTGCTGATGTGGTCATCATTCTCCTTTTGCGCTGCAGCCAAACTCTGTTTTGCTGCGGTTAGCTCGTTGCGGAGGGTTGTGGTATCCATGGCACCGCTGTGCTGTTCTAGGCGGGCGAGGAGGTCTGCGTTGTCTTCCATTGCGGTGCGGAGTTGGGTGCGGAGGTCGGCAGACTCAGCGTCGCTTCCCTCCTTAGCTTTGCGGAGGGAGCGGAGAGAGCGTTCGAGCTCTGCAATGCGATCTGCGGTGGCGTCGTCTGCGGGGGTGGTTTGCAGGGCCTGGGTCGCTGCATCGAGGGAACGTTGCAGGGCGGTGTTTGCCTTCTGCAGATCCGCATTCTGTTCTTGAAGAACTGCGGCAGCGCCTGCGGTTCTTGCCTGAGTGCGTTGTGGAGCGGCGCGAGCGTCTGCTTCCAAAGCCTCGATCTTTTCCTGGAGAATGCGGTTTTCCTCCTGAGCGGTGCTGCAGTCGACCTTAGCGGCGCGGAGCTGCATCTTCAATTCGTCCATCGCCGCCGCAGTCTTCTGTTGTCCCGCGCCGTTCTCTGCCGCCTTCTTTGCCTCTTCCGCGAGGCGTTCTATTTGCGCCTTCAAATCCGCGATCTCCGCAGAAGAAGAAGCGCTGAGTGCTTGGTAGTCCTTGGCCATGAGGATTTTCTCTTTTTTTAATTTGGCGGCTTCTGCGAGAGCGTGGGAGAGGCGGTCTTGGAGGGCGTCGTTGTCGGCTGGGGGTGTGGTGGTGGTGGTGTTGTGTGTGCCTTGGGTGTTGCTGTTGGCGTTGTGGCGTAAGACGTCGGCCTCTTCCTGCAGTGCGGCGAGCTGTTCTTCGAGGGCGTCGACCCGCTCCTGTGCGGCTTCTGCAGCAGACTCGGCTTCAACGGTCTGCTGGCGGTAGTATTCCACCTCCTCCCCCGCAGCCTCCTCGTCGTCTTCGTCGTCGTCGTCAAGCTCGTCTTCTTCTTCATCCGCCCACTCCTCCTCATCGAGCTCCTCTTCCTCCTCATCCTCCGGCCCCGCAGCCTCCGCCGCAGTGTCCTGCCTAAAGGACGCAGGCGAGTCAGGGTTTTCATGCGAAAAGACAGCAAGCTCCAAACGCTCTATCATGCTTTTTTGCGACTCTATTTCGCGTCGGAGGTTTGCGGTGATCTTGTCATGGTGTTTCTGTTGAATATTTTTTTTGTTGTGTCGACAATCACCTGCTAATGCAAGATCTGTACTCAATGTCGCCCGAAGGCTATTGTACTTAAAAGATATAGACGGAGGTCGTCCTCAACTCTGGAAAGTCGCTTTTATTTGTTGTTTACGCATTCGAATGCTTTTTTGAAGAAATGTTGGAATAGTGTAGTTGCCACCTACGCAAGCTTGTCCTTCCCCAAAGTTTTTTCCCCCAAAAGTTCTGTTGTGCCGCAACAGAACTTTATACGGTGGCGGAGCCCCTGGTTTTGGGATAGTGCCCCGTTGTAGAAGCAAAACTCCAAAATAAAAATAAAAGGAACCCCAAGAAAGGCATCACACAAAAATACCTTCTGCAGCGCAAGCTTCTCCTCCAGCTCAATGCGTTTGCAGGCCTCCCGATCGGTGCTCTCCTCTTGCTCACGGTGTCTGCGCCAAAGCTGTGCCTCGGTATCACTGAAGGACGTACGTTGCCGGCTGAGCGCACGCTCAATATCCTTGTCTTCAGAGTCCCTATTTGGGGTATTTTGAGTGAATATGAAAAGGCAAAAACAGTGAATACAACATACATGGTCCACAACCCAAGCAAACCAACCGCGTCTGTCCATTGCCTCGACTCCATTCCCATGGTGCTGGACTCTTTCTGTGTACACTCTAGATAAAAGATGTTTTGAGTGAGAATGGGGAAATCTTAATTAAAAAAGCGGTTAAAAAGGCGCATTTTTTACTAGAAAAAAAAAAAGCAAACTTGCAAGACGAATCTGTCCTCTCATACAGCAAACATCTAAAAGGAGGAAAGCTGAGCTTAGGTGAATACCATCAGAAACAACGCTAAAAAAAAGAGACAATAAATGCGAAGAGAACATGCCAGGCAACACCAAACAACTCTCTTGTTCTATTCGGTTTAACCCCTTATTAGGTCACCAAACACTATTTTCTTATTTGAGAACTAACCTGCATTTTCCCCCCCTACCTCTCCAGGCAGAAATCCGAATTTTTTTTTTGGATCCTTTTTTTATTCCCAATCATCGTCATCTTTTGGCGAGACTTTGGGGGTGACCGGCTCTGGGATGAGCTTGTCAGCGAGCATCTGCATGCGGGTCTGCCCTGCTGAGAGAAAGCCCTTCTCAAAGGGCTTCACCGCCACCTCTGCCCCTGCACCAGACGTACCCCCACCCCCCGCAGCCTCCTTCTGCGCAGCCTCTCGTGCCTCAGCCTTGATCCTACGACGTTCTCTCCCTTCGTGTGATTCTACCTCCTCCTCAACATCAGTGAAGAAAGCGACAAAGCAAGCAAAGAAGGCACACTGAAAAAAAAATTGAAGCGGGTGATATGGGTGGAACATTTAAGAAAAAAAACAAGAAACTCTGGTAATGTAGAAAGTACGTAACGTACCCTTTTGTTTTTTGCGCTTTTTTCGCGTGGCCAAAAAACCTAAAAGATGCAGAAACTGCCAAATTCGTGAGTCTGCGTCTGCACGCAGGCACGAAGCTCGCATTATTGCACCCTAAAACCATACCTCATCAAATGCTGCCTGGTCCTCCCCGAAGAAGCCGCACAGCGCCAACAGCTGCTTCTGCAGATCCTGTGCGTTGGGGGTTTTTTTTGGGTGACCCACTCTCACTTTTTGGGTTTCCCACCCCACTGTAGAAAGGTCTCTACTTTATGAGGGGAAGCAGTGTCCTTCAGCTGAACCGACGAAGATCTCCTTGCAAACCCTATTAGCATAGGGAATGCAGGCGCCATAGCCTTTCTATTGCTGGATGTGTTTTTGTCTTTTCATACCGCAAAGGATTTGCTTATTCTGTCCACCTCTTTAGAGCAGCGTTGGAACTCACGTCCCATGTATTCCTTGAAGGTGTCGCTGTGTAGGGAGGTGGGGTGGGTGGTAGAGGGGGGAAGGGAAAATATGAAAATTTGTTAAGATGAATGTCTCGAAACAACTGATGACAAAGATGTGAGAGGTGCTCCAATAAAAGGCCATCGAACCCATGAAGTGCAATGGAGGAATAGGTTTGTTCTGGTTTGTATCTTTCCAACAATTCCTGTTGAGTTCAACACTACTGGCAAGTGTGCTCCTGTCTCAGCTGGATGATAGAAGAATAAAAGAATGCTTTCAACGTAAATATGACACAAATATTTGACAGTTTTCGACCATGATGTGCATACCCCTCGACAGCCTCCTTGTCCTCCAAGCTCGTCAGCACCTTCTTAATGCGGAAGGTCCCACTCTCCACTTCCTTCAGCTGGTTTGCTATCTGGCTGATGCTTACAAGCGATGCTGCCTCCATTGCTTGCTGTGTTTGTTGGGGTTTGGAAAAAAAATCATTTTTTTTTTTCCTTCAAAAAACCAGATCAAACATACCCGCAGCTTTGTCACCTGTAGGAACTCTGGTTTGACTTTGTGTACAGACTCGACGACGAAGCGGAGGAGCGTCATCTTGTTGTCGCTGGACTTGACGGAGCGGAGCTTGACGAGGTTGTCCACTGTGAAGCCGCGTGCGTCACCTTGGGACGTGCCTGCGTTGAGGATGTTGCCTGCCTCCAGCACCGCTGCCATGAGGCACTTCACACCCTCGCTGTCACGCAGGTCACGCGACGCGTCCTTCATGCACTGCAGGTTCGACTTCACCCTGTCAATCATACTCTCAAAGTCAAGCACAAAAACCCAAGCCTCCAGCCGCTCCATCACATTCGGAACCCCTGCTATCATAGATACAAACAGCTCAGGCGGTCCAAGCGGTAGTTGCTTGGCCCTCGCTTCTTCGACTTTTCTGTTTTGTTTTTTAAATATTTTTGAAATCTCTCTGCTTTTTGAACCCGAAAATAACCCACAAAACCATCATCCCACCTCCAAACTCATCAGAAACCAAGAATACTCTTGAAATACAGTGTGTTTAGATAGAGAAAAAAAGGGCATACTGTATTTCATCTGAGGTAGGCAGCACCGCCTGCACAGACTGAAGCGCGTCTAGAGACAGCACATCATTGTCCATCGAGAGAAGAGCATCGCGGACAGCATCTAAGGGCAGCCGAAGGGTGCTGAAGACGATACCAATATTCTGCGCACGCTTTGCAGGGAGGATGGCGAGCTCTTTTGTCTTTGCTTTTGTGGCCTTCGCTTTGACACGCTCTGCTTTTGTAATGCTGAACACATCATGCACCTTGGCAGAATCGATCTGCACCAAGGCCCCATCCTCCTCCTCCTCCTTCTTCTCCCTCTCCCTCTGCTCTGCCTGCTCTTTGTACCACCACCATATCGTCCCCTCCCCACATCGGTTCTGCCGCACCTTCCCCCAATAAAACCGCCGCAACTTCACACCCCCTCCCTTCACCACATTCACCGGCATTCCTAATGGCGGCGGCATCCCCCCTGGTGGAGGCGGGACCCCTGGTGGAAGAGGAATCCCTCCACCCGGAGGCGGGGGCGCGCCAGGTGGAGGGGGGGGTGGTGGTGGGATACCCCCACCCCCAGGAGGGGGCGGTGGGGGTGGAATGCCACCACCACCTGCACCTCCCGGCGGTGGTGGTGGTGGCGGTGGCGGTGGAACACCCCCTTGAAGGGGAGGGGGAGGAGGAGGTGGAGGAGGTATACTTCCTCCAGGCGGAGGTGGGGGTGGTGGTACTGGGCGGGGTGTGAGCATTTCCTTTTGACCAACTGCGGCTAAGGCGAGGCTTTGCTGTTGTTGTTGTCTTGTCAACGGAGGTGGGGTGATCACCGGAACTTCTACGGGGACAACGTTCTCCGACCAATCTGCCTGCAAATGATCTTCGTCTCCGGAGCTGGAAATGTCGGTTTCATCACTCCATTCTTCGCTGTCGTCGTCGTCCGCATCAACCACCAATCCAGGAAGTGGTGTCCTACCAAGCTGATGTGCACTCATAGTACGAAGCGGTGTATGATTTGATGGCTCCCGGTCCACACTCCGCCCATCCCGACGAACCCATTTTACAACCAAAACCGGAATTTCCTCGTCCGGATCAATATGCCGAAACCTATCAGGATCCGCAGGAAACTCCCTTCCGTTCACATCGACAACAGCCTGCGTGCCTTCCCCCATTCGGGTACAACACAGAGATATATCCGGAATGTCAATTTCATGCAGCACACCGTCCCTCAGATCGTCGACAGATTTGACTAATTTGCGGGAATTCGTTTCGGGGAGGCGGAAAGGGATGCCTTTTTCTAGGCTAAGGGTTTCTTTGAAACCACTGAGAATCGCGTTTATTGCGTCTAATGCGGATAAACGCCAGCCGGCACGTTGGTGGAGGTTGAATGAATCGCCTCTTTGCACATCCAAATGAGTCTCGGTTGGATGGTCTACAGTCAACGCCTGCGATGCCTGCATCACTGACTCCAAGGCTAACGTCTCTGCAACGGAAGTCAGATCAGCCGACGACTTCACAGACCCCCCCTCGTTAGGTGGCGACACCGTCGGCCGTTGCAATGACGGCATGCTCTGTCGCATGTCCTGTGCGCTCGGGATTTGCAGTTCTATCCCACCCAAAGTAACCTGAGAAGCCGTCAATTTGACAAGTTTGTTTCCAGAGGGAAAATAGTAAGGGCGATTCGCCTCCAATCGGTCAGGAGTCAGACGCACATCCTTCGTCAGCCCAACGTTCGAAAAAAGGGTCAAATGGACCGGGGTGAGGGAGGAGAATGCGTTAATCACCTCGCGTTTTTCTTTGTTCCAGCTGCTTGCTGCAAGGTCTCCAGGAACACAACCGGAGGATTTCTCTTGTTTCCGGCGGGATTTGTACAAACGATCCCAAAGACTCGACATTTTTCAACCTTTTTTTGTATTTTCAATTCGGGCTATTCCATCGTGTCTTTGTGTTTAACACCCTGATAGGGGGAGAAATTTGATAGGTGGAGGGGAGGAAAAGAGAGGAGAAGGAAGGATAAAAGAATCATGGAGGGGGTCTAGTACTATGTTATTCTAATCTATGGGGCTGGGTCCTCCCAATTATCTAAAAATTTTCTAACAAAATGAAGAAAAACAATATAGTGAACATCTATGCGCCCCACAAAAGGCGGATATTTTTGACAAAAAAATGCAGAATTAAAAAAGAAGGCCATTTTTATGACTCTCTATCCCATAGAACCACCGAAGTAGTTTTGTAGTGGGTTCACCCTTGCAGGGGATCCCCCTTGGCCTCCGTAGACTGGGTCGGAGAAGTCGTAGTTTTGGAGTGGCTGCGTGGAGTTGGTGTAGTACTGCTGGTCCTGTGGCTGGCTGTCGTAGCTTTCTATACCGCTATATCCATCTACGTATCCGCCATGTGACGCGTTGTGTGCACCGTAGTGTACACCTTGGTCGGGATTGCTGCCATCCATCGTCTCGAAGAGGTAGGGCTGTGCCTGCAAAAGAAAAAAAAAAAACGTGACATACTTCCGACGAAACAATAGAGATGTTAACATGATTCAGCGAAGACAAACAGTACTAAGCAAAAATGAAAAGCAAAACCTCATACCTGCCTCCGCGTCGTTGGCAACCCATCCTGCGCAGGCCTCTCTGGGAACGCTGTTGAGAAGCGTGGGAGCACTGGGACCTCCTCCATTGGCGGTGGTGGTGGTGGTGGCTCGTCTATGTGGACCACTTGGGGTGGGGTTGGCGGGCGGGGTGGTGGTGTTGGTGGGGGCGGCGGGGGTGGTGGCGGAGGCGCAGGCTTCTTCTTCTTACAGCAGCACAGACAGAGCAGGAGGATGAGCACCGACAGAAGCAGCGCAGCACCAATCGCGATACCCAGAGCCACCCACAACGCATCCGACGACTCCGCATCGTCTACACGCTTCTTGAACGACGGCGTCTCCGGCAACGGTGTGCCATTGCTCGGCAGCAGCTCTTCAACCTTGCCACTCAAGGGGTAGTGCACCCTCGCGCAGGTAATCGCATTGGCCTGCAAGAAGTTTGTATCACGCAGCTTCCCCATCATCTCTGCTGACAACGCATCGTTGTTGCGTATCTGAGGCCCCGGCGGCGGAAATGCGTCAAAATCATTGTTAAACTCAAACAACAATATACCAGGAAGCGGATCACCCACATCAGAGAGAACATCTGTATTTTTTTTTTTTTTTTGCATTTTTTTTTTTTTTTCCAATGGAATAGTCCAAATGACCTTTTTTAACTTTCGTACATCAACGACAATCCCCCCCAATGCATACCTATTCTATTCGTTTCAACCTCCATGCCTTTTGCTATCAGGTCGCGACGTGCCTGCGCTGTATGAGTCGCGCCTTGGTCGAAGCAGACCTCAAACCGTGTCGGCTCTGCAGCCTCGCTAACGATAACCATCTCCGCTGTTTCTGAGGTACCACCTTCTGAATCGCGTAGGTGAAACACTATTTTGCGCTCCCCTGATTCCTTTGGGTTTAGAAAGAATTCTATGACCCCATCCCCGCCCAACACCGGGGGAGTCAAGAAGATGTCGTTCTGCCCCACCGGGTTGTCCTCCACATTCCAATGGAAGGCCACTGTCTGATACGCTTCATTGTCAGGCCCTGCTTTGATCATTGTTGCGAACGCTGTTTTGACATTCCCTATTGAGCGCGCAACAGGAAGACGGCGGATGTCCTGCTGAAACGAAGGAGGGTCGTTGACAGGTTGGATGGAGATGCGGAGCGTGTAGAGTGGCGATTCGTTTTCATTCGGAAAGTCGTCGCGGCCGTTGTCAATAAGCTTGACCGGAATGTCTACATCGCCAAATGCATCATCCTGCAAAGCAAAAGAGACACTCCCTTTATCATCCAAAGACGGTACCTCCGTAAAGTACTGATCAAACACACTCTGATCGTACGCTACCACAAAAGAAAGGCTTTGCCCTGTCTCATCGATCGGCCCCGCGCTCATCTCTGCAGCCCACAGCTCCGCAACACTCCGCCCAGAGTCCTCCTGCGCCTGGATAACCAGACCTGGCTTAAAGGAGGGCCTGTCGTTTACAGGAAGGATGCGCACGATAAGCTCTACGGTTGCCCAGTTTTTTGAAATATCCTTGGTGTTTGGGTCCAAATTTTTGGGGCCGTTGATGTTGTTGGGTCCGTCATCCTGCGCGTTGAAGAAGATCCTCGCGACGCCGTTCATATCTGGTGCTGGGGTGAGCCGGAGAGAGGTGCCACCTATGAGTTCTGGTGGTGACCCTGCTGCGAAGAGCTCTGGTTTGTCCGTTGTAAGCCACACTGTAGCCGTTTGCGAAGGGCTTTCCAAAGTACCCGGTGTGATGGCAGTGACAATTGAGGAGAAGATCTGCGCGTTGTCCTCCAGGATTGTAACAGAATCGGTTGATAGTGTGACCACCGGTGGGTCGTTGATCGGCTCAATGTAGATCGACATCGGAAACGGTCCGTAAGAGTTGATCCCAGATGACCCTTGCGTGATGCATCCCTCCCGCCCACCATCATCACGCAACGTAATAAAGAAGGTGAAGTTGCCCCAAATGTTGGGTCGAGGCTTGAATCGCATCGTACAGTCTGGCAAGGAAATTTCTGGCGCCTTTTCAAAAAATTTGGTAATATTGAATGCAGCCACCTGCGTTGCGCCAGGCTCCCCGAGACGCCAATTATCTAATGTATCGAAGTAACGCAGTTGGATGTCAAATTCAAGCTTTTGCTGCGCATCTTCATCACCCCCATGCCCTCCAGCTGTCACGTCTCTACAGTAATTAGGCAGTGCCAACTCCGTGGAGCAATCCCCACAGGTTAGACACGTTGGTTCACACCGTTCGTTGATGACAATAGGGTTGGGACCATACGTGAAAAACGGCGGATCATTCACCTTTGTAATTTTGATGTTCAACAGCGTGACTGTGTTGGCATTGCCTGAGACAGGAGAGGACAGCGAATCGCCTGAGTCGCGGATCGAAACAGTGTATTGACACTGTCCAGACCGATTCGCCTCTGGTGAAATGAAGACAGACCCATTCTGATGCAGTACTGGACGGTATTTAAAGATCCGCTCGCACAACAGATCGACAGGTTCGATAGAGAATGTAATGTTCTGATGTGCCTCATTGAACCCTGCAGTGATCTCTGTCGCCCAAAGGTGGTTCGCGGCTACCGCATCTTCGCATATAACGATGTCCTTCCCAGGGCGATAGCTTGGCGCATCGTTGATGCATTTTACAACGATTGTGAACGGTTTTGACGTCATTCTCGCCTGATCCGAAATGTGTTCGGTGGTGCCTCCGGAGTCGAGAATATCGATTTTTCCATCAATCTGCCCGCAGCGTCCACGCGCCACATTCAGCTTCATATCATAAGCGCTTCCCAACAACCCTGGCAAGGTGTGCGAACTCACTATGGTCACCGCACCTACGATCACCCCATTCGGATCCGTCAGGGTCACTACCGGGGTAAGTGTCGTCTGCGGTGGTTCGACTCTGCCGAGAAGCCACTCCTGATCATTCCCTGGTGTGACCCCAGAGAGAAACCTTGTGATGACGCGGGGAACGGAGATGGATCCGTCCCCGCCCTCAGGCTCCTCGGTTAGGTGGCTTGGTGTGAGGACGGAAAAGTCTGGCGGGTCGTTGACAGGGCGGATGGTGATGGTTGTGTTCTTGCAGAGGTAGTTCTGCCCGGAGACCAGAGAGCCGCCGTTGTCCGTCACACAGCACTTCACCACCGCAACGCCAAATTCGTTCTGCGCAGGCGCGAACGACACCGACGCAGACCACAGCCCCACACCATTGCTTGTCGTCGAACGCACAACGTTGATCCCGCTCTGGAAGAGGTGTGGATTCTCCTTAATAAGGCACGACACCTCTATCGTCTGTGCAAGCCGCTCCTCCCCTGGACCAGCATTAATGTCTTCAATAAAAAATGGCCGAAAGAACGAAGGCGAATCCTCCCAAATCTCAATATTAGGTCTGCCAAAGGAAAAGCTAGGTGGGTCGTTGACTGGAAGCAGCTGGATGCTGAAGGGGTAATACGGTGATGTGTTGTTCGACGGTGGGACGTTCGACCCTGAGTCCACGCAGACCACCGTGAAGTGGTACACACCGGTTGCGTTTCCGGCACCCTTGAAGTACAGCGGCGCGTTCGTAAAAGCTATCGCATTGCGAAGGTACGGCACCACCTCAAACGCAGCTCGTGTCGTCGCGTTCACCAGGCGTCCGTCAATCCCCAGAACACTGCAGAACACTGTCTGGTCGTCCTCCAGCTGGTGCCCTGCATACACATTCCGCAGGAAGCTCTCTACCTCGTGTAGGTTGTTCTGCCCAAATATGCCTTCCGAGTCTTCTGGCACCGTGATAGCTTCAGGGGAAAGAACAAAAGTGGGCTGGCGGTTTGCATGTCGAATGAAGACCTGCAGGTCCTGTGTCTGCGCAGTGTTGCACCCACCGCGTTTGGTGTCTTCAGAATCCTTCGCACCGATTTTGATAATCGCAAGGCCGTAGGCGCTTTCGGACGGTGCCAAGCTGATGAGCGGGAGAGAGTCGAAGTTGGACAACGAAGTGACTGTGAAGTTCGGCTGTGGGGAGAATTTGACAGCGTTCATTGGGAGGGCGGAGAGGGTGAGGACCTGGCCGTTCTCGTTGGAGGGTCCGACGGAGAGCGACTCGAAGATGCTGTACTGCTGTGCGCCTAGGTCCCATATGGTGACCTGCCCTGGGAGGAGGCGGATCACTGGGCAGTCGTTCACGGGCTGCACGATGAAGTCAAATGTCTGCACCACGGCTGCACCGTTTGTGTCGCGCAGTCTGCATGTACCACGCGTCTCACCAAACGCGTCGGGCGCCACCTCAAACATCATGTCGCCCGAAGTGATGTCCACCGTCAACGCTGTCCCAAACTTCAGCAACGATGGATTCGCCAAACTGCACTCAAACGACATGCCCTGCAGAGCTAAGTCCTCCCCAGGCGTGCCGGAGGTGATGGCGCTGGCAAACTGGAAGATGCGCACCACATCGAAGGTGTCCTCCACGGAGTACACGGGGCCCACCTGGATCGCAAAGGAGGGCGGCTGGTTCACAGCGACAACGATGACACGGAGGGTCTGTGTGGTGGTGTCGCGGAGGGGACCGCCACCGCCGTCATCCTTCACGATGAGCTGCATATCCTGCACATGCTGGCCTGGGAGGAAGTACCCTGCCTTGAGCTTGAAGAAGAGCACAGGGTTTGTCTGCGACTGGCTGAAGTACGGTGCAGTCTCAAACCACTCCTCCCCAGAGCCGACACCCACCGCAAATGACAGCACCTGTGTGTTTTCGTTCGGCGGGCCGGGCGAGAGGCTGCTGAAGAGCTGCGAGTAGCTGAGCAGCGGGCAGGGCGCGGTGTAGCACGCATCTACAAAGAGGATGTCGTCCGCAAGCGGCGCAATCGGGTTGTCGTTGACAGAGTTCACAATGAGGTTGACGTAGTACGAAACAGAGTTGCCACCAGAGTCCGTGATCGTGATGGTAAGCACCGTCTTGCCAAACGCATCATCCGCCGTCTTGAAGGTTATCATACCATTGTTCGGGTCCACCTGCGGGACGAACGACGGATCCAACAGAAGCGGGTCCTGTGCGGACAGCTGGAACACCACGTTCTGGTCCTCATTGGGCGGCCCCCCACCGAAGGCCTGGATGAGGTTGCGGAACTGCACGACACCAGAATCTTCATCAATCGCAATCTGTGCCGATATTGTCCGCGTTGTGCACGTCCCTGCCACGGTCCCCGTCGCGCAGGTGGTAGTAGTAGGGGAGCACTGTGTGTCCTCCAGACACGTCTCCGTGAAGTTCATGAACGGCGGGTCATCCACGGGTAATACGGTCACGGTGAAGACCAGTTGAGATGTATGCACCCCTGGACACTGTGAAGTGCCTAGGCCCCCATCATCGGACAGCGTGCACGTAACCGTTGACGTGCCGAATTCATTGTCGCGCGACGTAAACCGCAAATCCGCGAGGGAGTGTCCATTCATCACCAACTCCGGCGGGGCCGAGAAGAGGCCGCGGTTGGTGCTGTCGCATCCTATGGAGATGATGTTCTGTGTGGAGTCTTCGATGCCAGGCCCACGCGAGATGGACGTCACAAAGCGTGAGAGGTACTGAGGCCCGGCGTCTTCGTTGACTGTCACGACGGGCTGCGGGATGACGCCCGACGGGGGCGAGTTCACCGGGAGCACCGTGATCTGGAAGTTCTGCTCCGACAAGGAGCGGTTCTGCGGGTCACCATTGTCAACAGCAACCACCGTCACGACCGCCGTCCCCGACACATTCGGTTGCAGTGTGTACGAGAGCACCCCTGTCGACGATATGGTGGGCCCGGTAGCAAACATCGTCGACTGCGTGGACACAAGAAACGACACGGTCTGCGTGCTCTGCTCCAGAGGGTCGCACGTCAGCGCGGTGTCCTTCTTCCCTGCACAGATGTTCGTTGCCCAGAGAATGTCCGGCGCTCCGGTACCATCCGTGTTTTCACAGACGAACACATCGCCGCCCCCTGTGAAGGTTGGTGCGTCGTTGGTAGGTGTGACGATGATGCAGAGCTCTTCTGGCTCGCCGTGGAGGCCGAAGGTGTCCACTGCGCGCACTTCGTAGCAGCAGCCTGGGGCGGCCTGGTTTGCGTAGTTGTGCGGTGTGAAGCGCAGGTCTCCTGTTTGAATGTCGATATGCGGCGGGACGTCAAAGACCGTCAGGCACCCTGCAGCAGAGCTCGTTGTATCAAGACGGATGTCAAACCCGACCACACGGTCGCCCACCTGGCAGCTCCCTACTGGGTCCCCAAGCATATTCGTTGCCCACCCAGGAAACGTTCTCTGGAAGCGATCCCCCTCCTGCACCGTCAACGGCGAACCCAGCCCGATCCGCGTAAACGACGGCTGTCCATTCACCGGACGCACCTCAATCGTAAAGGTATGGCTCTCCCCTGCGCGGCTCGACCCCATCTGCGCACCACCCCCTCCTCCGAACAGCCCTCCACTATCCACCGGTGTCACCGTAACAGTCACCCGACCGCACTTCCCGTCCGCGGGGGTAAAGGTTAAATCCCTGCAAGGAAGCTCCTCCCCAGCAGGCACACTAGCAATAGCGGGCTGCACCGCAAAAAACGTTGGATCCGAAACGGTAATATCAAAGTTAACATCTTGGTACGGCCACTCCATCCACCCTCCGTGGTCGATCTGGCAAGCCCAGTCGGGTATTGTGGTCATTCCGTCACCTTCCTCCACTATTACCCCACCCTTCGGCACAAATGAAGGCGGGTCGTTTACTGGCAAAATATTTAGGGTAAAGGTCTGCCTATTACACGCAAGCCCTGTTGTAGGGGCGGCAGCGAGCCCTCTATTACATTGCTCATTGCAAGGGGTATTGGTAATAACCTGCCCGACCGGACACGGCACAGTGTTGCTTTGACAGTGACAGTTAATTCCGTTGATGGGATAGGTCAGGCCATCATCTTCTATCCACACCTCAAAGGTCGCTATACCCCATCTATCAGGAAAGGTTTCAAAGATGAGAGACGCATAAGAAGAATCTATGTTGGATGGGTTTCCTGCTGGATAGCATGGTATTAAGGGCAGACCGTCGCACAGATCAGGATCGGGAAGAATGTTCATTCCTTGACCCATACCAGGGATATTTGCATCACCGTCACGTCGAGGAACCCCAACAGGTCCTTGAGAGAAGACCATGTTCAAATCAGTGTCGGTGACGCCATTCGGATTGGTGGGGTCGTTAGGGTCAGGGCGGGTGAGGGAGATGAGCCGGAATTTGAAGGTAAGCGCTTGGCCTCCACCATTGCAGTCGGACACCCCGCAGCCCCATTGTTCAACGAAGTATGGCCCTCCATCCTCAAAAAAAGCGCGGTCTGCAAGAAACGGAATCCCCAAATTGTTGTTCAAGGTGAACGTCGGGGGGTGGTTGCCCAACAGCGCCCCCATTGCGTGCATGAGGACCTCCGCTTCTCGGAGACTAGAGTACTCCACCCTGGTGTGATTATCCCCAGAGACAGACACACCAAGCACACATAACAGAAAAATCTGTGTCATCTCAGTATCATTTAAAAGACCCCCTTTTCACCCTCCTGATTTGATGAGTTTTTGAAATTTTTGAAAATATTTGAAAACATAATCCGTTTTTTAAATACATAACTATACGTCATCCCCTTCTACGCCAAGGTGAGATATGGCGAGGAATCGCGGGCTCTAATAGGGGAAAGAGGGGGTGCGGTGTGGCAGGGGTTGCTGAAGGTGCTAAAGGTGCTGAAGGTGCTGAAGGCGCAGCCGGTTGATGGTAGTGGTGAACATGAACCTCGATGCGCCGTTTTTTCTTCTTTTTATTTTTTTTCATCTCTTCCTGCATGGCCGCAGTGTTTTGCGCATTAACCCGCCGGAGATACGCATTCTCCTCGGAAAGCTCCACCACAGCACTCTGCATCTGCATCTGACGCCGTGCCTGCTCCTGCATGAAGACCCGCTTTTCTTTGCTTCCACTCCTTCTTCTTCTGGGGTTTTTCTGGCTTTTCTGAATTTTCTCACTGCTATCTTCCAAAGATTCCTTTGATATCGTCTTCGGCACACCCTGCCGTATCACTCTCGCCATCACCATATTTTCAGCAATGGAGTTATAACACTGTCTTAGTAAACGCCGTTCTGCAGTCTCTCGGATAATTTCTAGACGCGATAACAGTTTCTCCCTTAACGCTAATGTATCGGTGTCATATGAACGGAAGGACCGGAGCAGACTGTCGTTCTCTCCATCTAGCTGCTCCGCCAAGAGACGGTATGTGTCGTGCATCACGCTCTGTGGGGGTGGCCCTAAGGGGGTGTGCTGCGGTGGCGGCTCAGGACCGTGCATGTGTACCAACGCTGCAAACATATGACCTACGCCACCTTCATGCTTTCGAGCCTCTCGTATCATTGCAGGAACAGAGCGGAGTAAATGGTTCAACCGGTGATGCATATAATACCGTGAGAGGCGGTGCTCATCTTGCAACGACATAAAGTATCAGTGGTGTGGCCGACGACCCCAAAATAGCAGAAAATAGCACAAAAGTAGCACCTCCTTTCAGCCACACCAATCAGTGGAAAAGGGTAAAAGGGTGCGGGAAAAGAGAATGGTCTTCAGGTGAGAAGGAGCGATGTTTGGACCAATGTTGAAGGTGATTTTTGCGTGGTTGCAAAGATGTTATTGTGTTTCTTTTTGGCAACGATATAATGTGTAGTGCTGGGGTGGTGGTGATGATGTTGTAGAGGGGTTTCATACAGGGCGTTAAATCAAATGTTGCAACGTTATTCATAACGTTGTATATCAAATGAGATTATAACGGTATGGGCCTTCCCATACCGTTATAACATTTGATATAACGCCCGGTGTGTTTGGGGTTTAAAAAAAACAATCAGGGGGCAGGGTAGTCTGGTGGTTACTCTTAAACTACACAGTATCAGTGGTGCAGAATGGTTGAATTTGATGTTGTGCGACGCAAACGAAAGCACAAAGGGGAGGGGGTGTGAATGGGGGATATTGACAGTCATGTTTTTGCAGTGGTGAGCCCACACAAAAAGGCAGACGTGGGGGGGAAAACTTATCGTCTCACAAAAAAAAATCGTTAATTTTGATACCACATTCAATAGAGGCATACTGTATCTCTCAATGAATGCAATGTCAAATTACAACTCTTTTTTTCTCTGAAAACTTGGTTGTATTAGTGTGGACACCCGAGGATGAACTCCACTATATTTTTTTCTCTGTTTGAATATCAACTATCAGTCCGAAGACAGATTCTGTAAACAATGTCGTCCGGAGCTCACATTTTGTCTTTTTTTTTTTGGAGTGCGCTCCACTTCTTTTACTTTGTCTTTTTGGCTTACAAATGTGTTGAGAGACATTATCTCAATTCACCTACCCACTAAAATCACCTTATCAACGCCCAAGGGAATGGGTCGTCATTTGTTAATAAATGGCTATTTTTTGTGTGTGTAAAAGTAGGTGTTCTTTTTTTGAGAAATGGGAAACCTTAATAATTCGTCGAATTTCGCTTTGCAAATGGGAAATTTTTTCGCATTCACAAAAAGCAAAATAAAGCGAAAAAATGAGGCAAAAAAAATATGGCGAACTGTTATGCTGCCTCCACAGATTTTCTTTTTTTTGTACAAAAAATCTAGAGGGATGGAACCAAAGGTACCATGAGAGTGTGATTTCACCACCCCTCTTACCCCACCTTAAGTCCTTGGCTGTACGTCATATGCGCAATTCGCCAAGAAGCTTAACTACCCAAACAAAATACCCCCCCTTTTTTTTTTGAGAGAAATTGACGTATCTTTTATTTTTTTTTGAACGGAACGAATAAAACGGAAAGAAGACGAAAAAAAAGAAAAAGAGAAATTTTGATAAAGATGAACCTGCAGCCACCAGGCCCATAGATACCACACCCCACTTTTTTTTGCAAACAATTTTATATTTTTTTGATAAATTGTTGGAGTAGTGTAGTTGCCTCGGTTGTGTTGCCACAGTCGTGCCATCTCCACTGTTTTCTTTGAAATTCGGAGGGGTTTCGTCACCCAATCTTCACTTTCGCCTTTCCAAACAATGTGAAGTTGGAAAAGGGTCTAAATTTACCACATATCAGACATACGGGCCTCAAGCAAAGGCGCTGGAACCCTCCATGCGTTTACCCTAACACCTCTCGGAATACACTTCTGATAGTGTTTACATGAGGGGGGGAAATCAGAAAAATTAATGGTAGTTATTGATGCAGACATTTCCGACAATGCCAGACCCGGATGAAAGCATCAATTAAAAGAGGAAAAGTAGATGAATGTGTTTCACAATATTGTTCACAAACCCCATTTTTAAAAAATAAATAAAACTGAAAGACAAGAGCAGCGATATCAATACGAAGAAGTCCTAACCCCCCATGCAGCTGTGTTTCTTCCTTTTGTTAAAAAAAAAAAACCATTTTATTTTTGAAAATACGATTTGTTTCAGTGAAAATATACTCCCAAATGGTGTTCTTCATCACTCCACCTTTTTTTCGTACAAAGCATTTTCAAAAAAAAAAAAATGATAAGAATAAAAAAGGGAACTAAAAGGAACACAAACACGCATGCCGCTGGTTTGTATGATTTTTTTTTGTCAAAAAAAAAAAAAAAAATGGAAAATGAAAAAAAGAGTGAAAAATATTAACCAATAACGCGCCGAATGACCCATGGTCGTAGAACACTCTCCAAAAAAAAAAAAGAGTTGTGGAAAGATGATCAGAAGCTTCATGTTTAGGTCGCCTTATTGCGTTATTTGGCAGTTCACCGTATCAAAAAGACGGGGTTTTTTTGCATAACAAACCACAACATTGCACTCGCAGCACACAACAGATGGCTCTATGTGACATCCAAATAAGGTAAAGTTGATAACGTACAGACACCTTGTGGATGCACTACCATCTCTAAGAAAAAAAGACTTGTAAGATGAATGAGCCTCTCGTACAACAAACATCTTCAAAAAAAAATAACAATAAGACGCATCAAGGTGAATAAGTATGCTTGATCACCCTGAACAAAAAGGTGGCAGTACGAAACCCCTCCAGGACGCAGACACTGATGTTCCGCAGGGTTATCGAACCACCTCCGGAGAGTGTTACACTTTTTAAAAAAACCAAAAAGAGAGAGAGAGAGCAATTAATGCTTCTTCTGCAAAGTATCCCACAGAAAACAGAAAAAAGCAAAAAAAAAAAAAAAATGAAAACACACGTTGATATCCCCATGAGGGGGAATCATGATGAAAGCAAAACCAAAACCCCCATTCCCCTCACATTGAAGTCATTTTTTAAAAAATTCATTTTTCACTTCAAAGTTTACAGTTCATTCCACTACTCTGGTACTCGAACGTTCAACCTTACTACTAAAAAAAAGTAGAAATTTGAGGATAGAACACAAATGGCAACGTTCCAGGCGTTGGCACACCAAGGTGGAGCGACATATGGACACACGGTGCTTTTCTTACATCGGCCCAAGCATGGTGGCCACACGGCGGACGGAGATCTTGCGGATGGGACGCGGTACGGTCGGCATGCCTTGGGTGATGGAGGAGAGGTTGTACTGTTCGCCCTGCAGGTCCGTGCGGGTGGTGTTGCGGTGCTGTGCGGAGAGGCTTTGGTTGGCTTCGGTGGGTGCCATTCCTGAAGTGGTGGTGTGGATAGTGGTATGGATAGTGGTGTGGCATGGTGTTTGAAAGCAAATATGGGTACCGTAATCGGAATAATGTTCGTAAAAAAGGTCGAACTTCCAAAAAAAATCCTGAAAAGGTAGAACATTACGGTCAATTTTTCCGATTAAGGTAGTTCCTAAGAGTGTAACATTGTCGTGTAGGTGTGGCGATAACGGATGAAAGAAAAGTCCATAAGATGAACCTAAGCCTCTCATCCTTAGTCGAAAAAGGTGGAGAGGTGTCTCTGTGTGAAATATCCAAAAACTAAACAAACATTTTGCCGATTTGTCGTCACTAATCTACTATCGAGTTTTTTTTCGTTGACCGCAGCCATTTAGGAAGCCAGTTAGGCTCTTACCCTGACGCACGTAATAATTGCGTGAGGGGAATGATTCAAAGGGGGATACAAAAAAAGACCCACCTCCATCACATACCAGTCAGCATGCAGTTTATTTCGTCGACGTTTGACCCACAGCTTCCGACAGAGGAGAAGGACGCGTTTTCACCCATTCTTGCGGACTCGCAGGCGCGGACGTTGAATGAGTTTGGCGACATGCCTGATGGGTGATTTTGTTTTTCTTTTATGATCTACTTTCTCACATACCTGTCAGGAGACAGTTGATCTCATCCATTGCCGATGCGCTACCTGCGGTCGGGTGGGCCCCTGCGGTGGGCGAGGCTGCTGCGGAGGGAGGTGCGGACCCTCCTGCCCACTCGGCCTGCACGGCGCGTGTGTTGGCTCCGGTGGGGGGCATGCCTGTCATCATGCACACCTCCTCCGATACGTCGCGTGATGCAAACATTGGGGGCGTGGGGGGGCAACTACACAAAAGGGGAGAAGGGGGAAGGGAGATGCGGAAGGGGAAGGGGAAGGAGTCGCGCGGTGCGCACTTTGTGGGTCCTTGGTGTGGTGGGGGGGGAAACGTCTCAAAAAAAGTTACATGCAAAGCACATGTAAAAATCACATGTCATGTCGTTTACTTCACCGTCGTGCATATGCACTGTGGAACGCAGAAGGTGGTACTCGAGGTCCGTCCAGCTGTCTGGGCATACTGTACAGAGGAACTGAACTATGGATTCGTCAATGTTCACCGTGGGTCCAGGGAGGAAAATAATTCGTCGATGTTCAACATACACACTCATTATCGGATGCCGACTTCCATGGCCACCGTCCTGCTGTCTAAGTGAACCTACACCCTTTGCGGCATCTGATGAGCGTATGAAAATAATGCATTCGGGACAACAGTCAACAAAAAATACCCCCTCCTTTTTTGGTTGGTAGAGTGTGAGGTGTGATAGTTAAGGGACCGGTCACTCGGAAGAGCGTCCTGACCCTTTGTTCTTCTTTTTGCTTTTTTTTGTTTTTCTTTTTGACATTTTTTTCCCATTTCATGGAGGTGACGGGGGTGGAAAGATATGGCATAGCTATTGTGAACACGGGTTCGCACTGCTTAGCGTGCAACAGGTTGTTTCAAAACTACAACATAATTGGAAAAAAGAGAAATTCAGAGGGAGAAGGCGGGTATTAAAAATAAAATAAAATACACACGGCGAAATGACTGTGCACAAATAAAAGGCACAAAATACATTTACTTTCTGTGATTCCTTTCTTTTAATAACCGATACACAGAGAACAAAAAACCCCCAAAAAAAAATACTTTTGGGGGTAGAAAGCACAATTGGCATGCGCAAGAGATGGTCAAAAAGCGCTGCAGGAGGCAATTAAAGCCGCTGAACGGGCATGCTTTAACGGGATAAAGCACCCTTTGGCATCTTCGTCGACAGAAGGCTTTGGTAATAAAGATCAATTCCATATACTTTCCCTCCAAAGAAGAGAAAGCACAGAGACAAAGCAACTCATCCATATCAAAGAAAAGTTGGATAACTAGATACCTAGATAAGCTTGTGATTTTAACTAAAAACTGGAAAATATCATCCGCCAACTGATCTTGATAACAATAAAAAAATGAAACAGTGTTTTTCGTTGATGTTATTTTCCGGTACCCTCCACAACACACACGGTGGAGTCTGACCAGCTTGGACTCAGTCCAATCCGGACTCACCCCCGAGTCCGCCTGTTGGTCAGACTCACCACAAAAAAAAAAGAAGAACAATTATTAAAAACAGCAAAGTTTGTTGAGCCTTTTGAACGCACAATTTAATGCTTAAAAATGGCTGCTCAGAAGAGCTATCGCATGATACACAAATTTGACGTTTTCGATACATAAACACACAGCGCTCTGTTTATTTGCGGGACACCAGAGAAGTGAGCCTTTCGAGCGCAATAGACATGCAAAGGTATGTAGTATGTTGAACACATAGTCTGCAACCCATGAAATATCACAGGTGAAGGTGGGGGGGGGGAGAATCATTGTGTGCTGTATAAAGCAACGTCCGAGGGGGGGTGGTAAAAGCGATTTTTTAAACTCACGTTTGGGGTCGGAGTTTTGTTGTAGGTTTGCTTCCCCCCTCGGGTTCCGCTTTTTACTTGAACGCCATATTGGGTTTGTATTTCAAAGAAAAAAGAAAAATAGTGGAAACCAAAAAGGAGAGGAAGAATATAGGGGAAAGGTCAGAACGCAATTGTCATGCGAACGAGGAGCAACGCTCACATTTAGTAGGGGGTTTCTTTGGGAAGTCGAAGTAATAAAAAGAGGGGTGAGGACAAAAGAAAAAAGGAGAAAGGGAAAGAGCAAAAGTGTTTCTCGCACCCTTTTGTTGGGGGCGGCTGGTTGGTTTGTTGAACATTAAATATGGGTCACAGAGCAGACACCTTTTTTTCTTAAAAAAGAGTCCGCAAAGAAATAGTCCGACCACACTATCGGGGGAGCAAACTCACCACTGTTTCTACACAAAAACGGAGTAGCCAGAGAAAGCAAGCTATCAAAAGGGATCAGTACACCCCCTCTATTTTTGTTGTTTTTCACAAAAAGTATTTTCATACACAAAAAAAAAAAAATATATATATAGAAGAGGGGGGCTTAGGTGGTCACGAATGTACGCTGACAGAAAGGTGACCACTTCGCCCTATTACAAAAAAAAAAAAAAAAAGAGGTAATAGTACTCCTTGTTTGATGGTTCTCTGGGTCGTGTTTGTTCGTTTTGAGGAAGGTGGAAAATAATGCTTTCTCGAGAGAGGGAAGATATGGAGACCCTCACCAAAAATTAAAAAATGGGGTGTTTGAAAGTTTGTTTTGTTTTTGTTTTTGTTTTTGCTACTTTTGCTACAAACGGCTGTCAATATCGCTTTACCAACCTTTTTTTCTCTCGAATATCACAAAAAAATAACCTTTTTTTCCTCTAGGAAATCTTATAACCCCAAATTCATGATGGATGCAGTGCGTCCGGTTGGCATATGGTCGGAGGTGTCCTCAGTAAGCAGCTCGATCGCGCGCTGCTGGCCGTCGAGAAGCTCATCGAGCTCTCGCAGGCGGTCGAGGAGGGGGCGGGTCATGCCGTCAAACACTTCCTCCTGGTCGGATTTGAGAAGCCTCTTGCCACATACAGCAGGGATCATGTCGCGGAGTGCGTCTGCTTCGGCCTGGCTGGGTCGGATCATATTAAGAGAAAAAGAAAGAATAAAAAAGGAATAAATCTGTTGTATGGTTTTTGAGAGGGAGGGGGAGGGAGAGAGAAATGAAAAGTAAAGAAAAGGTAGAGTTGAAATACAAAGCCCCCTCGTGACAGTGTACCTTTGGTATGACCGGCTGTACCGGGGGGGGTGGACACCCCAGCCATGCAAGTCCAATCCATTTCGTGGTTTACATCTGACAAGTTTATAGGATGAATCCTAAGCCTCTCATTTGCGTAGTCAAACCTTGAATTCGCTATCGCGCAGCATGCGTTGGGTTTCCACAAGATTAGGGATGATGTCATAAAAGGGGGGAATTTGGAGAACGATACGATTTGAAGACTTTTCTGCGCTGATGAACGCAACCCGCTATTTTTTGTGGTAATATTTTTACTGCAATACGCTCCCACTGACCCTGGCCGTGAAGAGGAAACCTCTGAGGCCAAAAAAAAAAATCGCAAAGAAAACAAAAATTATGCTCTAAGGAGATCAGCTGCCTGTTGGGATAGATCGGTGGCGCGTTTCAGAGCAATAGCGAATTCAGCAGTGTCCATGCAGGCAGAGAAGCGTTGTGTCACCTTGTCTGGGTGCCAGGATGCGAAGATGTGTTTTGCGTATTGACGCATCACGGATGGGGAGTGCTTTGCTGCGAGGGGTGTAGGGAGGGAGCCGTCTTGATGAAGCGAAGGCCAGGGCAGATCATCTGCAGTAAGCATCGCACTGCCTGCATCGTGCGCATCACCACGCTGTGCGAAGAATGCTTCGTAGCGTCGATCATTCTCTCCCACCACATCCCGCTCCCTAGCTGCCTTCGGCTCCGCACAAAAGTCAAACCATTCCGGCGTCACCTCCCTTTCCCCTCGCCTCTCCTTCTTCTTCGCTCTTTTCTCCTCTCTCCTTTGCCTTCTCTCTTCCGCTTCATCTTCCTCCTTCAACGACGCAATTTGAATCTGTCTTTCAAACACTCTTTGATATTCCAACGCAGTCCAGGTCTTCTCCCTATCTCCATCTCCCACCTCTTCAAATGAAAGCGACGCACTCTGTGGATCCTCCGCAAAGACTCTCGATTTTTTTACCTTAGTAATATGCGTTTCTGATTCAATGAGAAGCGTTAAAGCAAATAAAAATTTCCGTTCGCTATGTGCCAGATCAAATGGACGTTGGTTGGTTGCATCTCTCTCAGCGAAGAGAGCAGAAAACTGAGAATTATCACAATGTTCGCGGATGAGAGCGTTTAGTGTACGGATGTCCCCCCAGACTGCGAGGATGTGGAGAAGATTGCGGTTTAAGGGAAAACGGAGTGCAAAGGCGGACGCATTGGTGTGGGTGACAAGCCATTTTCGGTCTTGGAGGGAGATGGCTTCGGTGAAGAGCTTTTTGCGGAGGGTTGAGGTAGATTCTTCTTCTTCATGCGCTTTGTTCTTCTGTGAATTCCGTCGTGAATGCGAATCCGAAGACGAACCGGACCTCCTCCGCTTCCGCCCCCTACGCCTCCCTTCCCGTCTCCTCCTTCTCGCCGAACGCTCTTCACAAGAAGATGGCACATCACTATGTTGCTTCACACTGTACGTCTCACTATTGTCATCATTATGTGTAAAGATCTTTTGGGACATATTGAAAAAAAATTGAATTGTCCAAAGAAGACGAAAAAACCATCTGTTTTGCAGGGGTATGTGTATGGGCTGGGAGTAGGTATGTGAAGGGATTAAAAAAAAAAATTGATTTGAAAGTGAAGTTATTAATGCAGGCACCTCCGACTGACCCACGTATGATTCCTTGAAATACAACAGCCCGCTAGTGAACAGTGTACGTTGGTTCAAACATGACCGGTGTACCGGGAAGGTGGAGACCATGCAGTCCTACATCCATTTCGTGGTTTACAGCTGGTAAAAAAGGGGGGTTTTGTTGGGGGGGTGGGCAGAGAGTTTTCGTTTGACGTTGATAAACGTGACGCCTTTTGTCTGAACACATGTTTGTGAAAGAATAACTCGGAAGATAAAGTAAAGACCCCTCTCTAGTTGGGGCACAAAAAAATCCATTTGAAGGCGCTATTCGCACGCTATGAGTTAACCAAAGCCAAAAATTTATTATCTAAGAGAAAAAGAAACTGTAATTGTAAGATGAATGTGCACACACATGTCTTACCCACAAAAAAAAAAAAATCGCCATCGTACGGAGAGAAAGTAATTGACACACCTTTTTTGTTATTTATTCAGCTTCCCCCCACCCCGGGCCCCCACCTTCACCTTGAAATACAAAATATCCAAAAATGTAACCGACGGGAACATATTTTTTTTTTTCTTCTTTTGAAATAGGCAATCATATTTTCAAAAAAACAAACCACAAAAAAAAAAAAAATGATAATCTGATGGCATAAGTGTAGCTGCCGTTCGTACGTTTTTTTTCTTATCAAACCCGAGACATAAAACTGTCTCCATACCTTTTAAAAACCCATAAGGAGCGGAGCGAAGTTCTTAAACGTTTTCAATCGCTCCTCCCCAACAAGAGGAAGCGCTGTTGAACCCACAGTGCTCGGTCACCTATAAAAAGACTGGAGTGCCGCTTTCTGTACCAAAAGACCAGGTTGGTGAGGGGCCACCTCTTGTATCTAAAAAAAATTGTGAACCAAGACGCAGTGCAGATACCTTCAGGCGTTGCACTCATGAACGATGTGGTTTCACAACACGAGAGGGAAAAACCTGTATGCAAGATACAGTTGAATCATATTTAAAAAAGAAAACAAAGAAAAGTTTATAGGATGAACCTAAGCCTCTCGTGCTTAGTCACCTTATCATATTCTTTTTAAAGAAAAGTTGGAAGTGCAAAACGACTCACCGTTCATCGGCGGACGCAGGGGGTAGTGTTGTCACTACCACAGATGACTAGTCTGTTTGGGGACTACTAGTAGTGCTAGTCGCCCACATGACTTAGTCTCTTTTACGAATAGTGTTACACCAGTAACACGACTAGTTTAGCCCTATTCGGTACGACTAGTACTTCCTCCAGTAGTTCCCCAAACACAACTCCGTCGGTGTACCTTCCTTATCAACCCGAAGGCTTGGGAAACTGACTTTTTTGTTGTGTCAGAAACCATAGAAATACAATATTTCAAAAAAAAAAATCGGAATCCATTTCTGGGTACCAAGGGATACACAGCGTGGATTGTTCAGTGGGGGGGGGGGGGGGGGGGGGAGGGCGTGGGAGAAAGCTTCTTTAGGTGAGAAGATAGGCTGGTATATAGGTTGGTGTTCCACACACCGTGAGACTCTTTTTTGTTTTTTGTTTTTGCGTTTTCACCAAAATATTTGTGACGCTGTGGGGGGTGGGGTCCCCCACTGGGGGGGATTTTTTTTTGTGTTGAAAAATTGGAAAAACAGTATTCTAGGTGAAAAATTGTTGAATCGTGGTGAAACGCACACACCTCGACCTGTTTGGTGAGGAGTGGCTCTGCAGCGCGGTTCGTCCCTAGAACCGCGAGTGTGTTCAAAATGCTTTGTTTCTATTTCCTCCTTCATGAGGTGACAAAATAAAAGCACATAAACTTTTGTTTTTTGAAAACGGTCACCACCACGTAGATGGCCCACACAGTTTTTTTTTCTTGAAAGTGAGACTGTAAGGAAAAAAAGGTTTAACGACGAACGCAAGCCCGATCAGATGAAACCTAAGCTCAATGTACTGAGCTACCTTCAAAAAAAATAATAACTACAGCCCCTCTTGTGGTGCTTCCCGGGGGGTATGCATTTCACAAATTTTCACAAAATGTGACAAGTTTTCACAAGTTTTCACAACACGAAAACCGCTATAAAATTGTGAAGGCTGGTGAAAAATGGTGAAAAATTGTGAAAAGTTGTGAAAAGTTGTGAATTGATTTTATTTTTTTGGGGGGGTTTTTTTTGGGTTGGGTGGTGGCCCACCCATTGAGGGGTATTTTGGGATTCACAAGATAGAACGTGATGTGGTGTACCTGTGTACCTGTGTACTGTGTACTGTGCGGAAATGACGAGAACTTGTCCATTTCGGCAAATTGACCCCACCACTGGCCGGACGGATTCCGGAAATGCAAATGCCGGCATTTAAAAGCTTCACCAACAAAGAAAAAAAGGGTGGTGAAAAGTTGTGAAAAGTTGTGAATTGAATTGAAAATTTGTGAAATGCATACCCCCCGGGAAGCACCATCTTGAGAATATCTTCTTGAAAAAAAAAAGGGGGTTTTTTAAGATGATCCTAAGCCGCGCTTAGTCATCCATTTTTTTTGGTAGCCGCGCCACTGGTACTGCCTCTTGCTTAGTTTTGTTGTTGTGCTACTTAGCGGGGTTCCACACTGCGACTGGGCAGGGGGGGACAGTTTCCCTATTCGGGCTTTTGGGGGCACAGCCTGCACCCCCCTAGGTGTGGCAGAGCCTCTTGACTCTGGGCTGACGACAAAAGGGGAACCCCATACTAAGTTTTTTGTTTTTTGTTTTTTGTTTTTGTTTTCGTTTTTTGTTTTTTTTTTTTTTTGTTTGCAAAAGTGGTTTTATGAAAAAAATTAACAATACGCCACTCAATTTGACCAATTTTCTTCTTTTCTTTTTTCTGAAAACTTTGACAACGTGTACCCCCCGCGAACGGGCAATCCACGCGACCTTTTTTTTATCTTTGAACTCCCTCCCACATAGCCAGCATCCTCGGGGAAGATGGCGCACTCCCGTAATATGACTTAACAAATTGGGAAGTTTAACACACTGTTTGGACCACTTAAAAACCAATAAGCCACCCACACCCCCCAACCCCCCCAAAACAAAAGAAAAGCTGGGAGATGACGTCTTCATTTTGCTACACAAAATAGAATCATGAGATGGTGCCCGCCACATCGAAAGGTGTGCATGAAGACTATTGCCACTCAGCGTGGTCGAAGCCCCTCTCACACGTGACCCACGCAGTGGACTCCAGGTATAGCACTGTGATTTCCCGCGGGCTAAGGTTCTTCGACATATCGGAGTTGAGAATGGAGAGTGCAATCAAATTGCGGACGGCGCTGGACTGTTTTGGGTTTTTGGAGGGTAAATGAAAAAAAACAGCTTGGTTAAAAAAGGGTTGGTTCTCTGTCTTGCTTTGGCTTCATGATTTTTGGTTGGCTGGATTGTTTTGGTCGGGGGGGGGGGGAGCTTTCATACCGAAGGCCCGGTCACCTCGTACTGCTCTTCCGTAGCTGCAGAAGACGCGAATCTTCTTGAGACCTGCATTCCGAAGGCCTTCTGTGGTGTGTTTTTTTTTTGATAAATTGTTGGGGTAGTGTAGTTGCCTCGGTTGTGTTGCCACAGTTTGTGCAAATCTCCACTTTTTTTTTTTGTAGTTTCGACAATCACCTATCCGAGGACGGGTTCTGTACAACAATGTCGCTAATGAATTCCAAAGGTATAGGACGATGCCTTTTTTGAATAAGAGTAGAGCGTGGGGAACCAAAGGACCTCAGATAAGTCCTCTTGCAGGGGTTTTTAAAATATATATTAATCTCATACCTTTGGGGCCCGCGAAATAGACGACGTGACGGCCGACCGCAACACTGAAGGTGCTGGGAAGAACATTGCAAAAACCGACTCACACCTCTTTTTTTTCCACTGCCTTACGCGAAAAACACCCCCACTTCTAAGATACTGAGTTAAAAAACAAAATCTAGATCTATGGGGGGGACAATCGGGATATAGAGGGGAGTGCGGGAAAGATAACTCCTTGATGTGTGGATAAAATCTGTTGTTGAGTGTATTTTTAAGTTTTTTGTTGTGTCGACAATCGCCTAAGAACCCACTTAAGGGTTAATAGGGTTTGTACTCAATGCTGGACGAAGCACTACGGAAGGTATAGACGTCAGTCGTCCTGAACCCCCATTTTTGTAAAACTCAGGCAGTATTCGCTACTGGGAAGATCAATCAGGGCAGCCCTTACAGATGTGTGACGAAGTGCGTCCGCCAGAGTTGCCAGTATTTTTTCATTTTGTCGGTAAAAATCCAGGGTGATGAGGTGAGGTGGAGGTGTGGAGGTATGGGGGGGAAAAGGAGACGTTTCTTTTTATAGCAGAGTAGTTAATCCTCAGGGAGCCCACACCTTTTTAAAGGGTAACAAGGGGGAGTGGAACCCCTAAAAAAAACATAATTTTAGTGCATATTTTGGCCGCGATTCAAATAAAAAAAACTTAAAAACGTTGTTCGCTTGGTTGCCGTGTGTGTTCAACCCTTCCCTTGGGTCTGCTTCACTTCCGAGCTTTTTGTCTTGGCTAGATAGACGCGAAAGCCCAAAGGTATAATCTCCCTTACCCTCACTTCAATGCCTTGCCCATGCGACACGATGATTGCTGTGATAAAAGAAAGGTTTGATGCTTAGTCACCATCACACAAAAATGTATTTTCCATCGCATAAGCAATGAACGCAGAAGTACCCTGCAGCCGACACCAAAAGCTGTACAGGAACGAAACTGCCGTACAATAAAATGCACAGAAACAGGGCGCTGCTAAACCACTTGCCCAGCAACCTACTTAATCACGAAAGCACCCATAGTTCGGATGCATCTCTCGTGTACCCACCCTCACCCACTTAACAAGACACCCATACCTCCTCTAGGAACAGTGCTGTCTCAGTGACGGTCCGTATTGCCTCGATGCCGTGGCTTTTCTGTGTTTGGTGTTGTGTTGTGTTTTTTTTGTGTTTTTTGACCACGTAGGATAGGCAACACATACCGAACTGCCTGCCTCTGGTCTGCTGCGTGCACCCTCTTGCACCGTTAAGGTCTCGCCGTCCGCCCCCAGCACCATCCCATACTGTGCAGCAAGCTCGACACACTGCGCACGGTCCGCAACCACCCGCGCCATCACACTCTCAACAGAAATAGAAGAATACGCACGACTAATCACCTCCATCTCACGCTGCTGCAGGCGTACTGTATTGTGGGCAAATTTATTTTCAAATCAACTCAAAAAACATACCTCTTAAGTCCCGCACCCCGAAGGCAAACGCCTCTGGCCATGTCTGTGTTGAAAGGAGAACCTGCGCCTGCACTGCATCGCCCTGCCAGAGCGTGCGCACTACAGTACCCACTGCGACCACCGTCTCGTCAGAGAGCACGATTTGGGGGAGCCGTTTGTACAGAAAGCGAGCCCCGTCGCAGTCGCCATTTACGAGGTGCCCGAGAAGCGCAAGCACGTAGACAGAAGGTGGCGCAGGGCTGTCGTAGTTCATGCTGTCATACTCCTCTGTCTCACGCACAACCTTCTCCCAGCACCCCAGCCCCGCGTACTCCTCGACACTCTGCTCCACAGCACTCATCTTCCGCTTCCTGTTCCGCCCAGTTGCTGCAGACGCTTCTCTCTCGTCAAGCAAAATCTTCCAATTTGTCTCCCGCCTGAACAGGGCGGTCTTCTACGATATGTGTACTGTTTATAATTTTCCCTTGTAGAAAGCGCAGATAAGCGTCGGGGGTGAGGGAGAAAAAGATAGCGGTGTTTACGAAAAAGATTAGATTCATATACTTTCAGTTCACAGAATTAAAAGTATTTGAGAGGGTCAACACATGCACCCGACAAAGAGATCGTTGAAAGGGCCTCTTGGGTGGGTTGAGACTGTAGTAGGAGAAGAAGGAATCAATGTGGGTGACATTGCTCCACCCAGATAAATCAGATGTACGAAATGCGTTGCAGGAGTTGAGAACGGAGCAAATGGCAGAGAGAGAGGCTAGCGGTGATACCCCCTTTTGCTGGATTGCAGTACAGTGTAATAGAGAAAAGGTTGTTGTTGAGTTTTTTTTCTTTTTGTTGTTGTTGTTGTCGACAATCTGCTAATGCAGGGTATTCTTGCAGGGAGGGGGTATCTTTGTTGACAAAAAAAAATTGAGTCAACAAAAAAAAAAAAAAAAGTGAAGTTGAAATAGTGCAAACGCCTCTGGGACGCAGGCACTGACACTCCGTGGGGTTATCGAACCCCGGAGTGTTGCGCAACAAAAAAAAAAGGGTTCGGTTGTTGTGAATGCTGTCTAATAAACTAGACTTGAAATGCAAAAAAGCCCCTCTTGTGAACAGTGTACCTTGGTACGTTGACTGGGTGCATACATCATTTATAAATGCGATGCTTTTTTTTGACACCATATCCCATGAGCGCAGTGGGATCGGACAAAAAAAAAAGTGAAGTTGTGATAGAAAAAACTGGAAAAAAAAAGGGGGACACAAAAAACTAGGTTCATATGCTTTACAATCAAAGAAGAGAAAGCACAAGGACGTCCTAAACAGATACAAAAAAAAAAATACTTCTGTGGGTAAGACAGAGACCCGAAGGCAACGTGACAGTCATTCAAAAAAACATAAATAAAGTTTTTTTGAAAAGTGCAAAACGCCTCCTTACAATCGGCAAACGTAGGGCACTGGTTCTCCGCGGGGTTGTTTTGCAAAAAAAAAAGAAGAAAAAAGCCAAAAAAAAATACTACTTTAAGAATTGGAGAGACGCACAATATCTTTAACAAAAAACAAACAAACAAACAAACAGATACATATAACATGAATACTCTTGCACGATGCACAAGCCACACGGGACTCGATGCAGCTATGCATAAACAGGGTTTTTGCAAAAAAAAAATAACAAAAAGAAACTTTTCTAATTTCATTCCCAGAGTGGGGCGTGAATTTTTGGCTTTACTTACTAAGCTTCATCTAAAATAAAGAGGGCAGGGATTTGGAGAGGTAGATCGGTGTGTGCCTGGAAGCAGTATCCACCTGATTTTTACCCCGCGAAAAGGCGCGTATAAGACCGTATAGGATCGTATAGGCATATACAGACCGTCCGTACACGCCTTTACGCGGGGTAAAAAACAGGTGAGTAGAGAGGGAGAAGGAAAAGAAAGATTGGTGATATACGGGGCGGGGTTTCACAAAATTTCAAATCCTATTCACGTTTTCACAACGAAAAGTTGTGATTTTTTTTTTTTTTTTTTGAAACGTTGTGAAAAAACCCCCCCGTATATCACCAAAAGAATAGTTAATTGATGCAGACCACCTCTGACTGACCCACATATGATGCCAGCCATCCGGATGAAAGCACAAAGAAAAGAAAGCTTGAACGATGAAGGTGCCTTTCTGTGCACAACATCTATCAAAGAAAAGCTTTGCAGGATGAACCTAAGCCTCTGTGCTTAGGCACCTTAATCACAATCGTTATCAAAAAGTCGAGAGGGAGGGAAAATAGAAAGAACGACGAAGTTGATGAAAATATACGATATGTCTCGTACACACCCATCAAGAAAATTTGAGGGGACGTATTGAGAACCTCACCCTAGGTATTAACGAAAAAAAAAGATCGGGTCTTTTGTCTGTGCGCTCAAAGCCGGGAAAACAAAAAGGTGAAAAAATGTGTTAAACTGAAGTACGGTTGTTGTGGTTAATTGAGTGCTCAAAGAAAACAAGCAAGCTTCTGTTTTTTTTTCAATCCGTTTTGTTTGCCCTGCAGCGCTGCCTCCAATCTTTTTAGAATTGACAACAAGTTGTTCTATCAAAAAAAGATGGGTATCGGGGAGTTGGGTACTAAAAGAAAAAGCCCTTAAATGAGTCAAAAAACATTGACACAGCTCCTTGGCAGGTTCTGTGGGTGCAGATAAGTTTCCAAGCCAAAATCCTACTCTGTAAAAACAATGTCAGTAAATGAATACTATTCCCTCACATCAACACAGGGGGCGGCAAATTCACACAAAAGCACTATAACACTTTTATTGGATCAAAAGGCACGAACTTGAAGTACAAAAGCCATCTCGTGACAGGTGTACCTAAGAAATATGCTGAACCTAGTTATATAGAAGCCATTGAAATAGAGGAAAAAAAAAGTCCAAAAAGTAGAATAGACCTTCGACTTTGCATACTATAAAAAATCTGATGGTATTAATGTGTTCCACTAATACTCTCGGAGGAGATGCGCACAAAAGAAAAACAAAGAAAAAAAAGTTTATAAGATGAACCTAAGCCTCTCGTGCTTCACCTTTGATCACATTCGTTATCGCGCAGCATCCGTGGGTTTCCACAAGATTGTTGTTAGGGTCATTTCCCCAGCCGGAGTTCGTAATCTTGGCACGAACACTATCATAACAAAATATTGGATATCATTTACAAAAAAAATACCCCCCTCTCCCCCTCCCCCTTCACCGCCTCCCCTAATTTCTTTCACAAAAAAAAAAATACACAAACCACACACAAAAGTGAGGTTGTTTATCTCATACACCGCTTCCCTTTTTCCCCCTTTGCCTTCCCAAAGCCTCACCTCTCCACCCAACCGTTTTCAGTCGCCATCACACACCCCACAGAAAGGACCATATTCTGCGTAATAATTACCCTCACAATACTTCCTCCACCCCACACACGGTGACACACCCCTTACTGCTGAGACGGAGTTGATGGAGGTGGGCGCATATCGGTGAAGGACGAATATGGTGTGTGAATTACTTCTATCATGCCATCGTAACGTGCAGTCGCGGTGCGCGAAGCAGGCGAGGGGAGGCCACGGTGACGCGACTGTGATCCCACCGAGGTTCCACTACTGGAACCGCCGAGGGAGGTCTTCCGGGACAGACCATACACGCTACCACGCCCACCACCTCCACCACCACGGCTGGGCGGGGGTATCGCCCCTAAACCCTGCGAGGAGTGGGTACTATGATTGCGTCGAAGCGGTGCATGCCTTGGACTAACTTTCGGTGTTAAATTGGGAAGTGGTGCTGGGCCGTCGCCGTTCTGCTGTCTTGCCACGTCGTTGACGTATTTGTCGTGAATCCTTGGAGCGGAGGCCCACTGTTGTAGTCCCACCTTTTCACCATGCTTGGCAACAAACCCTGCCATTGGCATCACCACACCGTCTGCCCCTATCCTCTCCTCCTCCGCAAAGGTTAACTGCACAGCCCCTTCCTTTCTCGGACCTCCCCCATCACCTACAGCATTGTCGCATGCTTTCACAACCTCCTCCATCCCCGACACTGTCATCCCATTCACCTCTACGATCCTCCGTCCATAATACCGTGTCAATTCTCTGTCCAAAGACGAACCTAATTTGACTCCATGCAATACACCTTCGTCAGTTAAAAGCAATGGATGGATTAGGGGGCTATACAATACACTAACCTTTGAAGGAAGGGCGGGGGGAAGGCGGCGGTGAAGAGGGGTGGGGATGTTGTTTGTCAAGCCGTGGTTCGGGTTGTTGCGGGAGGTTTCGAGGGTTGAGCCGGCGAAGACATCGTTGTGCGGGTTGTAGGCTGAGGTGCGTGGTTGCTCTGCGCTGCCCGCTTCGAGGAGCTGGCAATCATGCAACGGAACAAAACGGTTTCCACGCCCTTTGATGCTAACAGTTGCACCACCCCCACCTATCGCAGACACCACCTTCCCCACCTCCCCGGTGCTGCGGAGGACAATGAAAGAACCTTTCGCAGGGCCATTCGAGGTGATGGTCTTTGGCACATCAAACCCGACAGTGATCTCGCGGCCTCGTGCGCGGCGGACTTCGTTGTCTAGTTGGTGTTGGTTTTCGATGCCGCCTTTGTTGTTGACGTGAGTGATGGTGTCGCCTACAAAGCGTTCAAACCCCGAATAGTCTGCATTGCTCCCAGGCAGCACACCAACGAGGATGAGGTCCCTGCCGTTGTCGCCGTTGGAGACGATGAGACCGCTCTCCCCACCAAAGGTCTGCAGGTTGGCTTCCTGATAGGATTTGCGGTATTTCAGAGCGTTTTTGGAAGGTGTGGCTGCGGTGGTGGAGGCAAGCCCGCCAGTCTGTATTTGGTAGATTTCTGCATTAATTTGGTTTTTTTGGACTTCTGGGGAAAGTGGTGACGCAGGAGGAGGAGATTTGTCCATATGCACCTCGCGGGTCATAGCGCTTTTCTTTGGTGTAGGTTTGTCGTCGACAGTCTCCTTGAGGGTGAGTTGTGCGTTTCCGGATTCTTGCACTGCATTGTCTTGGTTTTTCCTGCAGCGCCAGAAACCGCCGGCGATGCAACACATTCCGCAGAACATCGCGGAGATGCCGATCAGCGTGAGGCGTGTGTAGTCGTCGAATTCATCGCTGCCGTCGCTTTTTGGAATGATGCAGGCCCCTTCGATGCAGATCTTCGCGTCGCTCTCGTCGTCTGCACAGGACAGTCCGTCTGGCTTCCACGAATCGCATTTCCCTGAATTAATGTTACACACCGGCTTTGCACAAGGCAGCTCCGGACACTGTGTGATCGAGCACGCTGCCGTATTCGCTGCCAGCGGACTTAACGTCTCTGGGATCGTCTGCATCACAGTGTTCACCGGTGCAGGTGTCCCTGCGCAGACATCTGCAGGAGTCCAAACAGAGTTATTACACAGAGTCGCCATACCAATGTTCACAGTAACCCCTCCCTGCAGCTTCGGGCATTGAAAAGAGCAGTACTGCCCAGACGGAACCAAACTCCCCGACTGACACAAACTTGTCGAAGAAGGCCCCGGCGCGGTGAGGTCGTTTACAAAACACTCCGACCCCCCGCAGCCCCCATAATACACAGTCCACGCGGCCGATGCGGTGCTGGTCGCTGCCAGGCAGGTCGCTGTGGCATAACAACCCTGCGTATTATGCTGTATCCTACAGGACCCACCGGTATTATATATGGTGCTGGGAAGACATGCTGAGGGGATGCTATTGCCTATGGTGTAGTCGGAGCTGAGGCTGAGTGTGTCTACATTGCATGTGGTTGCGAGGTCCTCTGGCATGGTCGTGAAGGTGGAGCACATATTCCGGAGCTGAAGGGGCTGGACGCATTCAAGGCCATTCACAATGGGGTATACCAACCGCGCTGCTGTAGATCCTGCAGCAGCGCGTTGACTCCGCCACGTGGTGTCCCACCCACTCTGTTGCCGCACACAACACGACCCAATCCCCCCTGTGAAATAAAGGTCCGGTGACGTCCCCAGCAGACACTCACAATCACTTCTCTGAAGACGCGCTGGGGTGCACGATAACGCAGACTCCAGCTGAGCCCCGGTGCATTCACTCTGTGCATTACACCCCACTACTACAGCCAAAACACCAAATATCCGCATCATTTTGAAAGTTGAGTTGATGGACCACCGAAGGAAGCCCAAAAAAAAAAGGGGGTAAAAAAAGAGGGTTATTTGCAAACACCAAGGGGGATATGGGAAACTACAGAGTTATATTTTGTCTAATATTTGAGGGGCATGGGATAGCGGGGGAGGTAGAAAAGGACGTGGATAAAATGTGTTTACTTTTTTGTGTTCTGTGGTGGTGGTGGTGGTGAAGGAGGGGGTTATTTGAGGAATCGACAAAATGCGCAGCACGGTAAAAGTGGGGGTGAGAAAAGAGGGGGAGAAACACACCCGATAAGTGCAAACCCGTGAACACTTTGCGGAGCATGGCGCGTCGTGGGTACGTGAGAGATTAGACAGCGGTTGTAGCCTCTAAGTCCGGGTAATCGGGGACCGGAGTCCCCTTGAGGAGGAGATGGCCGACAAAAAAAAAAAAACAATGATTGAGAAAGAAAAGAAAACATCCGTTATTTTGTTTGAAAAGTCAGTTGAGGTTTGTGCTGGAGAGGGGGTGGGTGTGGGGCATTGGGTGAACATAATGTTTTCCCCGCACTGCTTCAAAAACTCTCATAAAGGGAGGGAGGAGGGAGGAAAAAATATTTAAAAAAAAAGATCAAAAAAGCTGGTAAAACCTAAGCATCTAGTGCTAAAGTCACCTCGAATAATTCTTGAAAGATAAAAAAAAAACAATGATTCACAAACGGAAACACATTTTTTCTTCTTTCAAAAAAAAAATAATTCAAAAAAAATCTAGGGGGTGCGGAAGGTTTATAGGAAAAGGGGAGGTTTTTTTCAAAAAAAAAAAAAAAATCCGCAAAACACACATTGTAGTGTAGACACCCGAGGATGTCTCTACTAGCTTGATATTTTTAAAGTTATTGACAGGGTTTTTTTTCTGCATACAAACAATGTTACCCCTGCCTGAATAGGGGCTTTTGAATGGGTTATTTATGAAGTTTGATAAATCGTTGGAGTAGTGTAGTTGCCTCGGTTGTGTTGCCACAGTTGTGCAAATCTCCACTGTTCAGTTTTTTGTTATGTTTGCTTTTGTGCTCTTGTTCTGAATGGTGGTTGATCGGATATGACGACACCTCTCCCCCCTCATCGTTTTCTTCTGAAAATTTTGATACCCATACAACCTCAATAGGCTCTCCACGCTTTTCTCTTGCATTTTTATTTAAAAAAAAAAACTTAATTAAGGGATCTACGGGGGGTGGGATGGCAAAAGAAATTGAACAAAATAAATTCTTGCCCAACATTTTTTTTTTTTTGAAATTACACACATACAAAAGAACAGGGGGGGCAAAAGGGGAATAGGGAATATTGGGCAGACTAGAGGGGGGGTGTTGAGGATGAGGTGAGGAAGAGACTGTGGACAGCTCCCCGCAAAAAGGAAAAACAAAAAAAAAAATAAGAGAAAGGTACGACCTTCGCTCTTGTAACTTCGTCACTTTCTAAGTAAAGAGTAGTTGAAACGTGCTTTTGGGGGCGAGCCACACCAAATAAACAAACAAATTAAAAAAAGACAAACATTCTGAAAGAGGTCAACGCAGGTACAGAAAAAAAAAAGCTCCGACTTGAAAAATTAACCTCTCAGAGGGGAAAGGATGTTGGCGTGAAACTCCGTGTCATTTATTGTGGTCTGTTGGTCCCCATCTGCTAATTGGTTGGAGAAAAGTGAATTATGACAAAAGCTTTACGCAAAACAAAATTTTTTGGTAAAATGAACCCATTCATTGTTTCACTACATACTGCATTTTTTTTTTCCCATTGAATTTTAAACTCTTATCTTTGCAGCAAATCAATTTTTCTCCCCGACTCAGTTCTTATTTTCCTATTTTATTTTTACTTTACCTTTTCAAATTTTTAGATACAATAACCACACCTAGAACACTCCAGACATTTTCCGGGGCGTTCCAAGTGTAAATAACTCTCAGACTCTGTTCAAAGGGAACCGATCTGAACAATGCAAAGACAAGCACAGGGAACACACCTTTGGGGGGAAAATACTTTTTCTTTTTTTGACAAATGAACCACACAGCCACCCCCCCCCACTCTGGAGGCACAAAGGTTCATTCTACTAATGGTTTCTATTTGAAGGGAAAAAATGGGGGAAAAAAGAACGCTCTAAACAATTGGGGAGGGGACTGAAACGTGACTTGAAATACAAAAAACCCTCTCAACGTACTTCAGTCAACTTTTTTGGGGATATCTAAAACTTTTTTTCACTTTTTTTTTCCCCTGCATCGGCAATCAACTCACCCCAGGGGGGTTTTTTTTTTGTACTTGACGCTATTTTTTTTTTTACATCATTTTGTTTTAGAGAAGACGCTGCGGGCTGGGGGCAATCTGCGATCCATTCATATCCGGTGGTGAGACAAAACGGACGCCCTTTTTTGCGGAAACTGGAGGGGTGAAGGTACGCTGTGCAGAACGTGCACCGAGGGGCTCGGATCCACAGCGGCCGTCATCGCTGCCTATACAGGACGCGAGGTCGTTATAATCAGTTTTGGAGGGGGTGGGGGATACGAGAATGGCGGGCTTCATACGCGCACTGCGTGGGGTGCTGACGGGGGCAAGATGACGGCCTGGGGAGAGCTGCTGTTGCTGCTGCGCGACAGCCGTCCTCCGCAATTCCTCAATCGTATTGTCCGCCCCATCACCACTGATCCCAGCAGCCTCCCTCTCCACACCACTCAAACAATTCGCCACAATCCACTGCAACTGACTCCGCAGCCCTCCCAGCCCTGCGCACAACCTCGACAGCCCTTCACGCCCCCACTTCACATGGCTGTTCCCGGTGTTGCTCTCCTTCAACACCGCCTCCATGAGCTGTGTAGCCTCCCTATAGGTATCCGAGGCAGTTCTTTTACACGAACCAAGCTCCAACGTTAATGTCTCTCTGGTTGCACAAATAAAATCAAAATCTGCCTTCAAGGAGCGAGACGTCTGCGCAATAGTCGCAATTCGGGTCAACGCTTCGCATGGATGAAGAATATGGGCATGCGGAGAGTGCTCTCCTTCAGCACGAATACGCCATACCACCTGCCCGATTCCTTCACAAGGAGAATCTCCTACCATCGCCTCGACAAGACCCCAGAGGTGTTCTCCACGACGCGTCATCTCTTCTATACTGTGCGTCAAATTGTACACCTCTTCCTTCAAGGATGTGACAGTAGAATCCGACTGCGCGGACTGCGAGTTAATCTGCACCTCAGCCTGCTCTCTGAGGCTCGCAAACTCTGCGGTGCGTCTCTCCAATTCACCCCGCGCCGCATTCGCAGCAGCACGCTCTGCACTGAGCTCCCCTGTTGACCTGATGTGCTCACCCTGCAGATGCATGATGTCCTTTTTGAGGGCATCCATATCTGCAGCACGGACGCTGTTCAACGCAGCGAGGTCTTCTCTGAGACGAAGCGCTTCTGCTGCCGCAGAGTCGCGCTCTGTTGCAAGCACGGAGGCAGCCGCCTTCGCCTCTGATGCTTCGATGGCAACACGGTCCAGCTCTTTGCAAAGCTTCTGTACGTCTTGATGCGATTCACCTCGCGTAGCGGAAAGCTCTTGGGAGATGGAGTCGAGGCGGGTTTGGAGGGTGGCAGCATCAGCTTGGGCGGCCTGCTTGACAAAGGAGGTTTCTTCGAGGACAGAGCTTGCTTCGCCTTCACGACGCAGGCTTGCTTGCAATTCGAGGTTTACGTGGTTGAGTTTTAGGCGGTAGTCATCAGAGAGGTGCGCCGCTGTTAGTGCGTTGAGTGCGTGGGTCTCGGAGGTGAGTTCTGCACTGCGTAGTGCTTGTTCTTGTTCATAGATTTGTTGGAACATTGTAGTCTGCATAGCGCCCATAGTGCTAAGAACTGCGTCGCGTGATTGTTTGACCTGCTCTAGCTCAATGCGGAGACGTCGTGACGCAGCCTCCGCCTCATCAAGCATCGCAAGGTGCTGTTCATCCGCCTGCTCCCCGGCCATGGAGGCCTCCTTCTTTGCCAGGCGAAGCTGTGAGCGTGCTTTGGTAAGCTGTGCTTCAATGTCCTCGCGTGTGTGGCGTTCCATCTCGACCTCTTCTGCAAGGGAGCGTTCGCGGGCTTCGTTGAGGCGTTGCAGCTCCGTGACGCGGCGGGTGGAGGCTTCGTCACGTTGTGCGGCAAGGCCCAGCTCTGAGCGGAGTGTCTCCGCGTCCTGCTTCTGTCGTAGCATCGCGTCGTTCAGCGCGGCTCCCGCAGTCTCCTGCTCGCGTATAATGCTCTGGTACGACTCCACCTCCATCGCCAGTTTCTTCTCCGCCCGTGCGCCAGTGTCCTGCAAAATAGTCAATCTATCAACATCACTCCTCAGCTGCTCCTTCTCAACACGCACCCGACGGAGCATCTCCTCAAGCGACGCAATGCGAGCTTCGCTCTCTTCAAGAATCTGCTGCTTCGAAGCGACTTCCGTTGCGAAGCGCTGAGAGAGAATGACGTGGTATTGACGAATTGGGATGGGGGATGGGATGGGATGAGATGGGGGATGGAGTGGGGTGCGTTTACAAACATACCTGTTCCTCTCCTGCCAAGGCAAGCTGGAGGCGGTCGACGTTGTCTTGGAGCACCCGGGCGTCCTTGCGGAGAGTCTGTGGAGGAGGGGGTTGCAGAAACGAATGACAGTACCGAAAAAAATTGGCACATCTTTTTTTCACCCTTTTCAATGAGTTGTGGAGGGTTCGTTCTGCAGAAAAGGGATGAGGCCATACCGCTTCCTGAGACAACGCGTCTGTGAGCCTCCTGTTCGATGCGTCCAGGTCGGATGTGAGGCGCTGTTAAGGCGTTTTGGTGTGTTGTGAATCAGGGACATTGTAGCAAGTAGATAATAGATATCATGGACTTTTCATCTAGCATCTGGCATACCTCCTCGAGCTGCTTGACCAGACCGATTTGGTTTCGGTCGGCACGGCTGGTGACACGGAGTTGTTCGGTCTCGAGGCTAAGTTCTGTCATGCGCTTTTTGAGTGTTGCGTTCTCTGCCTGAAGACACTGCGACTCTGAGCTGAGCTGTGCACAGTGTGTCGACGACGACTCGAGCCCCACAGCCTGCTCCTGCACCTGCCTGCGGAACTCTGCCACCTGCATAACCGCAGAGTCTGCTGCCTTCACTGCAGTCTCGAGACTCCGCACCTTCTCCTCGTATTTGTCAATCAAGCTCTCCATCTCACGCTTCAAACCACGGTTCTCCTCCTCAATCACCAGCTGCCGTGCAGAAATCTCACCGTGCGCCTTTGTTGCTTCCTATGGGAAATGTAGTAGAAAAAGAGAAAAAAAAAGGATGTGTCATCCATACCTGAAGCTCCTGGAACCACTGCCCAGAGCTTGCCTGGAGTTCCTTGAGGGCGCGTTTGCTTTCCTGTTGGTGGGAAGAAGAGGGTTGGAATATATGAAACGCATTGTGAAAAGTAAGGTGGAACATAAAACCTGGTGGTGGTTTATGTGCTCGGGTGGGATGTGATGTACCTCGCATTCAGTTGAAGTGCTTTCGAGTGTAACCTTCAGTCGGTTTGCCTCCATGCTTGCGTCTTCGTAGCAGTGGTGGATCTCTGCAAGTGCCTCTGCCTGACCACGTTCCGCAAGCTTGTGCGCGTCCAGCTCCGCCGTCTGTAGGTTTGTTAGCATAGAGAGAAAGTTGAAAGTGCAAAACGCCTCACCTTATCTCATCAGCGTACGTCGGTACTGATGATAGGCACTATATTACCGACAATCTCAAAATGCATCCAATACGAAAGGTGAATGAATCAATTTTTTTAAGATGAACCCATGCCTCGCGTTAAAGACACCTTTTGGCCGCAATTCGTTAGGTACAGAATATAAAGGACCATACCATGCATGTGATGTCCTGGTTCAGACGGGAGATGGTCAGATGGCTTTTCCCTTGCTCGGTGTCGGCCTTGGAGCGAAGCTCATCACTCTCCTTTTCTTTGTCCTGTTGTGATGTTGCAATGATGGATGCATCCTGAATACCTCTACATACCTGGACGTAGTCTTGATACTTCGCGAGGGCGAGCTGTGTGGACTTGAGGTCGCGGTCGACGACACCCTTTTGGCTTGTGACGTCTGCAAGCGCCTCTTTGAGGTCCTGCACCTCTGTACCCAGGAGCAGCACCTTGTCGGCGCTCATGCTGACACGTTCCTCAAGGCCTCGTTCAAGCTCTGCGTGTCGTGCCTTCTCATTGGCCATCACGCGCTGCAGGTCGGAGAGCTCCCTTTCGACGCAGTCGCGCTGTGATTTGATCTCGTGTGCAACCTCGTTTGTTTGCGCCTGTGCCGCAGCATGGGTGCTTTCGAACTGCATGCACTGTTGTTTGTGTGTGTCCTTCATCTGTGTTACGCTGTCCCTCAGATGCTGGCTCGCCGTCTCCCGCTCGGTCTGCAGCAGGATGTTGAGTTGGTCAATGTGGCGTGCGCTCTCGGCCTGCTCAAACTGCAGTGCGTTCATCCCCTCAGAGAGCGTACGCACCTTTTCGTCGCTGTCCGCGCACTTCACCTCCAGGAGCTTGCGGGCATGCTCCTGCGCACGGAGCGCGTCGCGAGCGGTGGCCTCTTGGATCTCCATCTCCTTCTGGTAGCGCAGGGTTTCCATATGCATGCGGTCGCGCGACTCTTCTGCAATCTTTCTTGCGTCGTTGAGGAGACGTGCGGTGGCTTCTGCCTCTTCAATAGCGTCCTGGGCCATGATGCGCGCACGGTTGAGCTGTGCGACTGTTGCGTCGAGCTCTTCACGCAGCTCCTCTGTTGCACGGCGCAGCGACACGACCTTGCCCTCACTCGTGACAAGCTCCTGCTGCGACACCTCGAACTGCCGCTTCGCACGGACCAGCTGCCGCTGCAGCGACTCCAGCTCTGCCAGCGCCTCCTCCCGCCCACGCATTGCACGACGCAGCTCCACCCCCATCCGCATGATCTCATCCTCATCCCCAGGGATCAACACCGGGTGCACGACTGGGTGCACCACAGGCGCCATCATCGGCTGCTGCTGCTGCCCTGGCAACATCATCTGGCTTGGACTGTTCACAATAGTTGTCGCCGGATGAGGCTGCTGCTGCTGCTGTGGCTGCGGTGCAGGGTTGTGGGTGTGGTGGTGCTGCTGGTGGTGGTGGTGTGTGGTGGTGGCTTGCTGCTCTTTGAGAAGCTCCCTGAGGCGGGCCACCTCTGCACGGAGGGACTCTGTCTCAGGGCGCTGCGCTTCGAGCTCTGCAACGCGTTTTGTGAGGCGTTCGACCTCTTGCTTGAGGCGGGCAGAGGTCTCGCGTTCCTTTTGGAGCTCGTGTTCGACGTCTTCGAGGCGGTGCTGGGCAGTGCGGAGAGCCTTTTCTGCGTCGCGCAGCTTTGCTTGGGCTTCGTTGGCCAGCTGCTCGATGTCACGCAGACGTTCTGCAGTGCGGCGCAGCTTCAAGGCTTCGTCCTCAAGGTCAGACGCACGCCGCTCTGCCTTGCGCAGCTCATCCTCAAATTGGCGTGTCTTCCGCGCATCCTCCTCTCTCGCCTTCTTCAAGGCCTGCTGCGCCTCTTCCAGCTGCTGTTCGCTCCTCTCCAACTCTGCCCGTACCTTCCTCAGCTCTGCTTCTAAGGCATGCAGTTTGTCCTCACCACGCACCTCAGCGGCTCGCACGGCACGCTCCATTTCGAGTTTCATGCGTTCCCGTAGGCGTTCTAATTCGAGTTTGAGATCGTCTTCGCCGCGAAGGTCGGAACGGAGCTTGCGGATCTCTTCGTCCTTGGCGGCGTTCTCGGCACGGAGGCGTGCCATTTCGGCTTCGAGGTTTTTGATGATTTCTGCCATTTGCTCGATCTTGGCTTGGTAGCGTGGGGTTTCGTCGATGGTGGCTTCTTCGGAGAGGCGTTTGCGGAGGCGGCGGAGCTCTTCTTGGAGCTCGTAGAGTTCGTCTGAGTTGTCGCGTGGGATGGGGCGGCCGGAGAGCATGTCGCGTTCACGCTCGAGGGCGGCGATGCGTGCCTTCAGGTCGTCGATGAGGGCGTCCTGCTTGGCTAGCTTGTCATTTGCGCCGTTGATGTCGTCAAGTGCTGACGCCAGCATCTCCTTGTGCTTAGCCCTCAGCTCATCATGCGCCCGCCTCTCCTCAGTCAGCTTCGCCCTCAGCTCCATAACCGTATGCGAATCCTTCCCCCCCTTCCGTGCCTCCATCAGCATCATCTCCAACTCATCGATGCGTACCTGCTTTGCGCCGAGGTCTTTCATCAGGCCTTCTAATTCTTGGGCGTGCAGAGCGACCTCTGCCTGTTTCAAGCGGGAATGCAACACCGCAATCGCCTCGTCAGAGCCGCGGGAGGAGTTGACCAACTCCATTTGCGCCTCGACCATCTCGAGTCTGCCGTGGAGGTGGTCGTTCTTTGCGTCGTTCTGTGCGGCGAGCGAGGCGAGCTGGTTTTCCGCAGGGACCATCACCGGGACAGGGACCGGCACCTCATGGACCAATGGGACCGGCATGGGTGGGGGCTGCGGCTGTGGCGGGTACATGACAGCCTGGGGGCGCTGCCTTACCGGGCTGCTGGTGCGGGTGAGGTTCATGGGGTACATGCCTGCAGGCCTGTCCGGGAGGGGCTCAGGGGGGATGTCTTTGGTGGGCGGGAGCGCCGAGTGCACCCGTGCGCTGGAAAGCTCGCCCCGGAGGATCTGGTGTGCCACGCCCCCAGTCCCACCGCCACGACCTGTAGTCGTGCTCTGGTTTGTCACGCCTGCGGTGCCTACCTCAGAGCTGTCTAAGCCACTGCCAAGGAGGATGCCTCCAATGCGCTGCATTCACAGCATGTGTGACCAGCCCTCCTGAAGTGGTGGTGGTGGGAGAGGTGGTGGGAGAGGTGGGGGAGGTGAATGAGGCTGTGTGGGAGAGGAAAAGAAGTAGCGAAAGGTACTGTCAGGTTTCACCCCGAGTTGTTTTATGAGAGACGTTTTGTTGTTGTCGACAATCGCCATAAGCACCATGAGAGTGGAAGCCTAGGGGCCTGTACCCAATGTTAGCCGAAGCCGAGGGTAGTCCGCACATTGGTGGTATTCACTTTTGTAAGGCTACCTGCAAAAAAGAAAAACAAAAGGAAAGATTTTCACAGTCAAGACTGCCGTTTTGAAAATATAGGCATGGTTCTTTGCTCAAGACAAAAAAAATGCACACGTTTGTCAACACATGACACAAACTCCACAGGACAAGCACCCTATCCCCCTTTACCCTACTCCTCCTCCTCCTCCTGCGTGTAGAGGTACGGAAGCACCACCTCCACCACCTCTGTGCCCTCTTCAAACCCTTTCAGTTGATACCAGTCTCCCTTTCGGATTGTGACGGAGCCACCGGGACGGAGGTGGACCTCCTCTACTCCTTCTGACTGGTCCACTTTGTCGGCCTGGATCGTGACGACAGCGTAGCCCACTCTGCCGTAGAGCAGGAGGATGTTGTGGGTGTTCTCTGTGAACACAGCGGGCGCCTGCGACACCTGTTGCATGAGATGCACGCGAACCGAGGCAACCCCGTTCGAGTGCTCCGCAACACCCGTGTCGCAGATGCCAAACCCACCCCCTCCCCCGCTCTCCACAAACACCGCCCCATCCCTCTCAAACCTGCAGAACCTCTGTGGGGGCTTTCCCCATACCCTCCCGCCTTCCACCTTCGTTGGGAGAGACAGCCCCCAATCAAATGATGTGTAGTGCACGGAGGGTGACCCGACTTCAAGCACTTCCAGCATATCGCTTGACTCGAGCACACGGTGGCGGATCCCTGGGGGTTGCGTGACGCAGTCCCCTGCATGCAGCACGAAGGAGTCACCCTGGGCTTCGTAGAGAACACGAACCCACCCCTTCACACAATAGATTAGTTGGAAGGAGACGGTGTGGAAGTGCACGTTGTCTGCAACAGAGCCGCCGGTGGGGATGCGAATATGCGCAGCGGTGACTGCACCTCCTAGACGTGAAGGGATGAGGTCACGGTACAGCATGCCAGCACGGCCTATTGTCCATGCGCTGTCGTCGTCGCTGAGTTTTGTGATGTGCATGTCGGGGACCACTGCAGGGTGCGACAAAACCTTCAAATCCACCGGCGCCACCTCAACAACAATGTCCCCATCCTCAGAGGTGTGCGTCCCCCTCGCAAGCTCCGCACTCTCGTCCAACCGAAGGTGTGTACTACTCCTGTTCCCCCTGTCGCGTCGCAACGTCACCTTCAACCCATGCCCCTCCATATCAGCAGTGTTCGGGTCATCAGCAGGGAAGATGGACATCACACGAAACCCTAGCTCCTTCAAAAAGGTGATGCTCGTCTGCAGCAACGACCCTCGACAGTGTGCGACGATGGACATCGGAGAAGGGAGGAATGGGGAGGGGAGAGGGTCTGTAAGATAAGGGATTGGGAGTGGGAAGAGGGGGTGCAAGCTGGATGGCTGTCCAATTGACATCTTGATTAATGATATGCTGCAGAACGGGCGCCGTGAATCAGGTGGTGGTGTACGACAACGAGTTTGAGGTCAGCCTGGACTTCAGCCGAGAAGTACGCAGGGGATTGAAATATATAAACACAAGATGGAAGACGTCTTGACGTTAAACGACGGCGATGGCAGGGGAACGACCGATCCCTAAAGAAGATCGGTACGCACAGAATGGAACCCGCAGGCCCTCATCGCGCACTGCCGCCTCCACGATTTGGCCATCCAGATGGGGAGACTCATGTTACCAAAGAAGCGAGAGGCACTAAGGTCTTCCAGAAGCAGACGGAGTAGACGGTCTTGTTTCTTCTTTGTTTTTCTCTGGTACGACCTTCTGGTATGGTGCCATTGAAGGATGCGACTAGGGGTTCTCTGCCACAAAAAAAAAAAAAAATAGCTTCCCGGAAAAGCTTGAGAAGCAGACAGAAGATTGAGGAAAGGTAAAACTGTGAAAAGGTGAAAGGGGAGGAGAAGGTAACGTTTTTATTTGAGTACAATACGATGGGTCGAGAAAAAAAAACCGGAAAAATTGGTAAATCTAAATACAGTAATGGGGAGAGGGATGGGTGAGGATGGGAGGGGGAAGGATGGGTAAAGAACGGGGTGACGGGCTTTTCAAAAAAAAAAAAAATCGAAACAAGAAAGAAAAATGAAAAGAATGCAGACCGAAGGGGAAACAACACACCTTTAACAGAATTTGGGGCGAGGGCGCAACCGACAAAAAAAAAACACAACAAAGTTACAAAAAAAAATCCGGCGGTGTTCCTGACCCCTTATATGAAGCACGTTCGGTACTTTTTGGGGTAAAATCACGAGCACCACTTCACCAGTTTTTTTTCTCTTCTTGTTGTTTACCTGCTACTGTTTGTGATTTACAAAACTACCCCCTCGGCATCCCCCTTGTTTTTTGTGTGCTGGACTGCAAAGAGACTGTTTTATTTTTTTTGGGTAAATTGCGATAACACGTATACTTTTTTTTTCGATTTGCGATAACACAACACGTACACAAAAAGTATACGTGTTATCGCGAAAAAGTGTACGTGTTTTCGCGAACAAAAACGTACGTGTTTTCCCAGGTACCCAGGTACCTGGTTTGTCAAGGAAACCAAACTTTTTGTCACGGAAAAAGTCGTGACAGGGCACTGGGTACTGGGTACACTGTGTACAAGGAAAAAAGTCGTGAAAGAGCAACCACAGCTCCACATGACAAACACAAAAGTGTCCAGTCACGTGGGGCATTCATGCACTGAGGAGATAATGATCCAACAATTTACAAGAAAGATTACTTAACCTACTGCTGGAAGTTGCCAGGTCGTAGTAACACACAAAGTGTGCCTCCGTTCGGGAATACCGGATATTCTAGAGACCAAAAAGGCCTCTTCCGCTAGTCAAGGTATAACCGAATGAACGGCCCAAGACCCCCGTGGAGAAGTTAAATGTTGTAATGCTATCAAGTACAAACTGCGACCACTGTCTTACCCTCCTCAATGCATGGTGGAAGATGTCTTTGACAACAAATATCCTGTACCCAGGTACCCATATTCCCAGACCCACGCAGTACCACGTCGCAGTACTACGCAAAATTTACCACCAGACCCTGTGTTCGTGCACCTTAAGTACGTAAGTCTGGTTCCCAGACCCACGCAGTGGCACATGACCGCAAGTGTGAGTGACCCACACAGAGGGATACGCAAAATTTACCACCAGACCCTGTCTTCTGAATGTCACACGTACATTTTTTTGAACACTTTTCGCGATAACACGTACATATTTCGCTAAAAAACGGGGTGCTCGCAACCGCGTTCTAGACCCCCACAGATGCTCAAAAGTGCCAAATTTTGCTTTGAATGGCCTCAAATCGTCGAAATTAGCCATTTTTGGGGCCCAAAAAAAAAAATTCGAGGGTCTAGGTATGGAGAGCGAGCACCTTAGAAGAAGGAAACACGTACATTTTTGTTCGCGATAACACGTATACTTTTTTGACCACTTTTCGCGATAACACGTACACTTTTTCGCGATAACACGTATACTTTTTGTGTACGTGTTATCGCAAATGGAAACAAAAAGTATACGTGTTATCGCAATTTGCCCATTTTTTTTTAATAAAAAAAGCACAAAAGGAAAGTGGCATGAGATGTCTGCGAAGGCACTATGCTTGGTGTACTGTGTCACGCTATACCTTGCGCCCATGCACTGTGCTTTTTTCTTAAGGATTGCCACGCGAAATTTTAGGGGGGAACTGGTCGGATTAATTTTTCTGCGTCAATATTACATTGTGGGCAATTCACGACTAAAAAACCTAGGGCTACACTAGCTTTCCGCAGATGAAAAACTGAGCCAACATTTTTTGATTTTTTTTTTTTGATCAATTTTTTTTGGGGGGAAGGCAGTGTTTCCGCGCTCCTTCATTGGGTACGATTTTTGATGAAGAATCGTGATTTTGTACATAAAAGGTAAATACGTCCCGAGCCCGGCGCGCTACGCGCGCCGGGAGTTCACGGAAAGTTGGGGGCCTCCGGCGGAGAAACTAGAGTTCTGGCCCAAAAAACGCGTCCCAGCGCAGTCCCTGAGATTCCAAAAAAATAAAAAGGCGCTGTCGAGCCCGACCCGGAATGAGAGAATTCCTCGGGTATCCAACTGAGGAGTTCAACTTCATTGATATTTGCACCAGACACACGAATTATCAGTAACCTCAGTACGTGTACAAAAAGAAACGGTGGTCATAGCATCAAGGCTCCTGGCGAAGCCACGGTACGCAACATTTCAAAAAATTGCGCTTAAAATTGCACATTTTTACTGTCATGGGAAGGTGGGTTGCAAGCTTGCGCCGCAGTCGCACGGTACGCTACTTTTATTATTTCGCCATGCTGCATGTTTCCTTTTCGTTCGGCGTTTGATCAATTGAGTCGCGTTCTGGCTGTGACGGGGTCACTTTGTTCATGAGGCCAGTTCTGGTCAGTTCTGGTGATGCGGGGTATTTTTTTTTCTCTCCCGGGAATTTATTTTTATTTTTATTTTTTTCCAATGAAGAATTCTTCATTGGAAAATTCTTTTTTTTTTGGGATTTTTTTTTTTTTCGAAGAATTCTTCATCGGATTCTTCAGCGCGGAAAGTCTGGGGGAAGGTGGCCCCGTATTTCAAAGCAAACGCCTTACTACATGAGGAGAAAATATTTGAGTTATAAATTTGACCAGCTAGCACTATGCCAACCAGTCGAGAGAGCAGGTGGAAGGGGATAATGTAATAGAAAGCTAATAAGATGATAACAACCCAGTCAACAGGGTTTCTGTATTCAACACCATCTGGTAGGATACTATTTGTTGTATTGGTGTTGTATCAGACACTCGAGGATGAACAGTCATTGAACTTCACCTTTTTGTTGTATCGACAAATCACTTCGCTCCAAAACGGAGCAAAGTTTTTTATATTCTTTTTTTGATAAATTGTTGGAGTAGTGTAGTTGCCTCGGTTGTGTTGCCACAGTTGGGTGATCTATGATCGTCTCCGTGGGACACGTAACAGGCTGTGAGAGCTTGTGAGAGCCTGTGAGAGCTTGTGAGAGTCTGTGAGAGCCTGTGAGAGCTTGTGAGACCTTGTGAGAGCCTGTGAGACCTTGTGAGAGCTTGTGAGAGCCTGTGAGAGCCTGTGAGAGCTTACTGAGAGCTAGTGAGAGTTAGTGAGAGCTAGTGAGAGTTAGTGGGAGCTGTGAGAGCTTACTGGGAGTTAGTGAGAGTTAGTGGGAGCTAGTGGGAACTAGTGGGAGCTGTGAGAGCTTACTGAGAGCTGATGACCTACAGTATACTGTGTATACACAGTATACACAGTATACACAGTATACACAGTATACACAGTATACACAGTATACACAGTATACACAGTATACACAGTATACACAGTATACACAGTATACACAGTATACACAGTATACACAGTATACACAGTATACACAGTATACACAGTATACACAGTATACACAGTATACACAGTATACACAGTATACACAGTATACACAGTATACACAGTATACACAGTATACACAGTATACACAGTATACACAGTATACACAGTATACACAGTATACACAGTATACACAGTATACACAGTATACACAGTATACACAGTATACACAGTATACACAGTATACACAGTATACACAGTATACACAGTATACACAGTATACACAGTATACACAGTTTTCACAATACAAACGCCAGGTGGTCTGAAGAGTGATCTGACCACATTGTCCCAGTATAACATACGCCCAATAAATCCATTGAAGAAGGAATATTTCACGTTTGACCACCACAGAATACATGTTGCCAGCCACACCACACCACTAACAAAAAACCCCTCAGAGTTTGTGAGAGCTCGTGAGAGCCTGTGAGAGCTTGTGAGAGCCTGTGAGAGCTTAGTGAGAGTTAGTGAGAGCTGTGAGAGCCTGTGAGACCTTGTGAGAGCCTGTGAGAGCTTGTGAGAGCTTGTGAGAGTCTGTGAGAGACTGTGAGACCTTGTGAGAGTCTGTGAGAGCCTGTGAGAGCTTACTGAGAGCTAGTAAAAAAATCTCTCCCCGTTCATAGATCACCCAACAGTTGTGCAATCTCCACTGTTTTTTTTGAAAGTTCAAGAGCGGACTCTCACGGAGACGGAGTTACCCGTTTTTGTTCTCACCACTTAAACTCCTTTGGGGAGGAAACACAAGAAAAAAAACAATGAAAAGCTGAATAAGCCTCTTGGATCACATCTGCAAGACGGAGGTTAGTGAGGACCCTCAAGCCTCTCTGTGACTTAGTCACCGCCAACCAAATTCCATCGCAAAAAATGCTCCATTTTCGAGAATATTTGTTTGACATGACATTTTTTTTTCTTGATAATCTGTTCGTTCAGCGCAATGCTGACAGGCAGTCTTCATGTATTTTCTTTGAGCACCAAACGGGGGTGTGTGTCCAATTGTAGGTGTTCTCTACATGAAAAAACGAAAACACAGTGGGAATATTTGTTTGCTTTTGCGCTTACCAGAGGAGACACACCATTTGGTTTTTGCTTTGTTCAGAGAGGGAGACATCTGTGGAAGTAATCCCCCCCAAAAAAAAAGTTGAATAATGAAGATGTCTCACGTACGTACACATTGCGTATATTATAAATATACGCAATAGCTGTCTGCGCTGCAATCCCACAATAAAAAATAAAATGAAAAAGCAAAAGAGAGAACATGAGAGAAATGTGCCTCTCGTGCGAAACGCTATTTATAAAGAAAACTTGTAAAACGAAATGTGCCTCTCGTGCACACACATCTTTACATCTTAAATAAGAGAGAGAGATAAAATGCCTCGTGCCTGACGGGCACAACACATCTTTCAAAATGAAAAAAACAAAATATTTTTTTTTTTGCAGATGACCGTGCCTCTCTCGCACACATCTTTAAAAAAAGCCACGTCAAGAACCGCGCATTTTATATAAGGGGGAATCTAATAATAAAATAAATACACCAAAAAAATCATACAAAAACAAAAACATGTCTTCCCAACACATCTTTTTTTCTCCAAAAAGATCCAAATATCACCACCAATTCATCAATAAGCATGGCCTTGAGGGGTGACATTTTGTTGCCATTTTTCAAGCCAATCTGGGTCGTTGCGGTCTGGCGTGAGACAGTCTTCGTGGCGTGCTGGGCAGCGGGGTGGGGGGATGGACATGCCATGATCTCCTCCTCCCCCTCCCCCCCCCTCCATGCTCCATAGCACCACGCTGCTGTCTTGTGATCAACTGAGACATCTCCTTTGATTGTCTCTCGACCAATGCCCGCAATGAATGTGTCTCTGCATGAAGCAACGCCAGCTCCGTCCGCGTCTTCTCCAACTCCCCTTCCAACTGCCTCACCTTCCTCTCGGTCCCCTCCCCTCGGACCGGCCCCGCCTCCATCGCCTTCACCCTCCTCTCCAAATCCTCATAACGCCTTCTCTCCTCAATCGCTTGCAACGCTTGCAACCTCTCGATTGTCTCCTTCTTCTTTAGTTCCTTTGGCGACAACACATCCCCCACCCTTGGTGTCGTACACCCCAAATCCCTACAGCTAGACGGCGTCGATGACGCTGTCGGAGGCTCCTCCTCCTTGATCACAATAGGACGCGATGCGATGCAATCCTTCAAAGGAGGTGATATAGGAGTAACCGGCGGGGGGCTGAGAGCGACCTGGATGCGTGGAGTTGCGTTAGTGGTTTGCGGAAGCGCGGTACGGTTTGGCGGAGCAGGTGGTGTGCTATCCGGGCGCCGGCGGCATGATTTGCGCTCATCGCGGGCAACACGCGGTTGTTGTTGTTGCTGTGGTGGTGGGTCATGAAAGGTGACGTGCTGTTGTTGTTGTTGTTGGTGTTCTGCATCACGCCCCCGACCACGTTCCCTCCCAAAGGACGCATGGGTCTTATTGATATCCGAATATCTCCTCTCTTCCTGCCCGTCTCTCATCTCCCTCAGAGGGACCGGCATCGTGAAGAGAAAGGGGTCTATTGGTCTAAGGGGGGTGGTGGTGGTGGGTGGTGGGGTTAAAGGGGGGGGAGTTAAAAAAGATGAAGTGAAAATTCTGTCGATGATTCTCTATTATTTTGAATTTTTTTTTGGAGTTATGGAGCGGGTTTGGGGTCTTACTGGGGGGGGGCTAATAAAGTATACGGTGCTAATAAAGTATACGGGGGTAATAAAGTATACGGTGCGGAAACCCATTTTGAGCGTGGAAATCTGTGAAATAAAGTATACGGTTTTTGTGTACATTTTTCTTACTAAAAAATTTTTTCAGCAAGTTTTGCACAAAAAATCGAAAAAAAATTTTTTTGATTTCGGTGGTCCGGATTCTGTGCGTGCTGTGATGGGGTCACTTTGTGCTGAGAAACGAGTATTTTTGACCTAAAACGCGTGTATCAGTTTTCTACAGTTTTTACACGATTGGTGCTGATGGGGTTCAGATTTGTGAAAATTTAAGTCACCAAAAAATTGTTCATTTTTCCACATTGACCCCACCACTGGCTGGGATTGGCCCAAAAATGCCAATGGTGGTGTTTTCGCGAGGTTTCGGCCACTAGAAACCCCAAAATAACAGTAATTTTTTTTTTTTTTTCCTTTTCGTTTTTTTGGCCATTTAAGCAGTAATTCCCGCCGAATAAAGTATACGTATACTTTAATAGCTCCCCCCCAGTAGGAAAACAACTTTTTTTTTACAGCGAATCTCACTGCCCTTCGATTGAGATCCCTCGATTATGCGCGATTTTAAAAAAGGGGTATTTTTTTTTGTTATACAACACCCTCCTTAGCTGGAGGAGACGAACAGATGAAAGAGATTCCTGATGAATGTGTACACAAACACAACACAAAGGGGCCATATTCTGCACAAGAATTACCCTCGCTAGGCATCAACAACACACACAACACACATCTATGAAAATGTTGGTTATCTGACGCTTCAGGAGCCTCCACGATGCACAGAAATTTCAATCCGTATTTTTTTCATTCGAAAAAGCAAGATCCACGCTCCACAGGCGCACACCAGCAGACAGATCACCATTGGTGGCCCCATATAACTCCACCAGGTTTCGCTGTGTGAGTACTGCGCGACCTTGTGGCTGTACATCCCCCAGACACCGTTTGGGGCCTCGGGCGCGTTGTCGCTGTCCCCCCCAGTACTACTGGACCCAAAGTCACTCCCACTCCCACTCCCACTACCACTCCCACCAACAAGACTGCTGGAAAGCGTCTTGCCATTGGGCTGTATCGTGCGAAGCTTTAAATCAGTGATGTTCACACCACGGAATTTGTTGCCAGATTTAAATACCTCGGGTAAGTCCATTCCCGTCACCTCCTTGAAGTGTCCAAGAAAGGCAGGGTCGCGTTGCACCGACCACTCAAGGTCAAATTCAAGTCTGCACCAGTACTTCGTTGCCTTCTTCTTCCCGGCACGCCCAAGAAACCATGTGTCCCGGTTGTTTGTTACGTAGCAGTCCATCTGACGGAGACCGGAGTAAAAATCTTGCACCGCCTTTTGGATGACATCAAACTGAAGATCGTCAATGAGGACTGTGTGCAGCGGTTTTGCGAGGGTTTGAAAAAAGACTAAATCAACGAGAGCGCCGGATCGGGTGTGGTCGCCATCGATGTGAATGGTGTCGCATGCGTATCGTGGGTTTTGCTTGACAAACTCTGGGATTGAAATGCGTGAGTCTCCCTTAATCAACTTCCATCTGTCACCAAAATTCGACCGAAGATGTTCTGCGCCAACTTCCTTGCGGATTTTAAGATACGGATCCTGCCCGAACCTTCCTTGACTATCTTCCCATAGATCAAACGTAAGCAAAGTGATGTTAGGATTGGACCTAAGGTATCCAAGAGACGAAAGCCCCGAGCCAAAACCTACTTCACACATTTGACCCCCCTGTGGCATTTGGGATATCTGGTGTTGGTAGTATGATGCCTGGTCAGGAAACATCCAAATATGTCCGGTGACCTCGGTAGAACGATTAACGTCGACGATCTTCCAAAAGAGGGTTTGTGCTTCTGTGCGGACCTCGCCAAAGAGGGTCTGGTTGACCTCTCCCCAACCCCATTTGCGAAGAGGAATCTTCCGAAATCTCCAGCGTCGGGCGTTAGCATCGCGGCGGACCTTCTTTGCATCACTCTCTGCACAAAACAGAATCAATACTATACACAATGTCGCGAAATTCATTCTAAAATGAAGGTTGTAAAAAAAAAAAAAAAAAAGTGTGTAAATGGAGGGTTTTTAAAAAAAAAAACGGGGGATGGTTCTATTGGTAGTGGTGATTTTTGTTTCAAAAAGGTGTATTTGATGGTGGAGCTACTGAAAATAGAAGGGAGGAAGGGGAAGGGGGGGAAGGGGGGAGGATATATTTTCTTTCTGGTCGGGTTTAATTTTTTCAGTGTTAGGTTTTTTTTTTGAGGGAAAGGAGGGGGGTGGTAGGGAGAGAGATGTGAGAGCTTTTTTTCGTTAGTGCTCGAGAAAAGATAATTTGTTTGTTTTGGAAGATGCGCACGGTGACTTTGTTACAATAGTAACAAAGCAAAAAATGGTAACAAAACCTGAGCTTTGTTACACAAACGTAACAAAAAGCTTTGAGTGATATCTCCAAATTTCCAAATGAAGTGACATGAACTAAGTAACAGACTTCGCACCTTGAGCCGGAGTTGTATTTGTAGCATCAGCAGGCTGCCTTTGCCAGAGGTAACACATCCCCCATGTACTCCCTAGGTGTGTACATATTTGATTCTTTGTTTCATCTTCGCAATTACGTTTTTTGAATCAAAGAAGAAGAACAAAAAACAGCTTAGAAGATGAAAGCCTCTCATTGTTTAGTCACCTTAAAAAGGAGAACCTCAAAGTGCGAACATCAACATAAATGATTTCTTTGCCAAGGTTTGGATACAGAAAGCACTATCATCCACATCCTTTGTACTGAAATACACAAGGTGGTTGTAGCAAACCCTTCACCCTATTCTCCCATTTAAAAAAAAAAAAAAAAAAAAACGAAAAATGAAAAGATATGCACGTACACACCTTCCCAAAAAAGAACTACTGTGTATCCCCAAAAAAACTCTACTATTTTTTGCTATTTTACGTATTTTAAAAAGACTGAAGTTAAGTGTTAAATATCGCCATTTTTTTTTGTGACGTTCCTCCCTCTCTTATCCCCCGAAAAACCCCCCTCCCTCCCCCCGAATTTTTTTCCAACCCCTTTAATTTCTTTTTTCACCCCTCATCTTCATCCCCTGGGAGGTCTTCCGCGAGATCTTCGTCAATCTCATCTGGGATGTCCATGGCTTCTCCGGCGGGGTGGTGGGCACCTTGGGGGGTTTCTTGTTCAACATATTCTACTCCCATAGCACTATAGACTGCTTGGACGAGCTGAGATTCTAGATAGAGAGGGAGGACGATCTGTCTGTCCCGCATTTGTTCGATTAGTTGGTAAGCCTGTTCGTACTCCTGCCGTCCGGTGTAGAACTCAACGAGAAGTGCAAATATGTCACCTACCCGCACCGCTCCCTCGATATCCTCAACGTCTAGTAATGTTCGGCAGGTCTCGACCATCTTCGCAGGGTCCGTCTTCACCAAATTGCGCGAATCCACAAACCTCTCCACATAAGAGACCTTTGTCTCGAGCTGCTGGATCTTGAGGTCTCGGTTGTTCGCTTTGCTTTTGTCCATGTACTTCGCTGCGTCTTGCAAAGCACCCAACGCCTTATCGTAATCTCTGAACTCATCGATGTAAACCTGAAAAGAGAAAAAGGGTAACAAAAGGTGTAACAGAGAATGTTTGCTTTGGTTGGGTGGCGTACCTGAGCTATCGCATCGTAGAATCCACTGAGGGATTCGTAGGCGCGCGCCTTAGTGTAGAAGTTGATGATGTTCTTCGTGATGGCGGAGTTGTTGTGCCAGTCGATGGTCTGCAGGTAGTGTGCCGCCAGGATGTAGACGTCCTTCTGGCGCGAGTGGTTTGTGAAGAACACGATTTTGTCTGTGTCGCCACTCTTCAAAAGCACCTTCATTCCCTTGATGCGGTCGCCGGCCTGAAATGCGATAAGTTGTTCAACAAAACAAAAAATAAAGACATAGGCAGGCACCTTCGACTGACCCACGATGCCAGCCCCCCGGATGAAAGCCAAATATAGTGAAGTTGTGCATGCTTGTCTTGGAGACAGGCATGTGTGTTGTGCGCATCTCCGATATTGCTCAAATGCGTATCCACCGTCAATGCATACCTGGGTGTACTTCTTGCACGCAAGATGCCATGACTCCTGCACCTTTGCCACCTTCGCAACCTTCCGCAGTAGTGACAGACGGTGTGCCTCGTCGTCCTCGTTGTCTGTCTTGGGGAGCGTCATCTCCTCTGCCATGTCTTCTGTGAGCTTCACGTTGTGGTCGAGGCAGACCTGTAGGGTGATGTGATGTGGTGGATGGCGGAAATGGTACAAAAAAGAAGAACACTTTGAACGGATCATGAACGATGCAAAAGTTCAATTTTAACCAGACACAAAACTGTACCTGAAGCGCCTCTGAGTATCCCCTTGCCTGGATGTACATGCGGACCGCCTTTTCATGCTGGTCCTTGCTGACGAAGTACTGCGCGCATTGGATGAAGACCTCCGGGTCTGTGTCTTTGTCGAGGTCGTCAGCAAGCTTCTGGAGGGTGTCGAAGTGCGAGCCACGCACACAGAGGTCGATGGCCTTGGCAAGCTCGCCCGCCTTCTTGTAGAGGATGACGGCCTTGGGCAGGACCCCTTGCTCCTCAAACCACTCTGCAGAGTCAATGATCGTTGCTGTGTCCGCCTGCAGCGACAGCTGCATCACCTCCCCAGGCATGTTGTTCGTCCGCGCGATTCTGATCGCATTCTTGTACGCCTTCGCTGCTTTGTAGAACTGAAGTGTTTCCTTCATTTTGCCGGCCTCCTCAAAATGACGTGCAAGGTGGTATGCTGCTGACTGTGGTGTGATGTGTTAAAAAATGGACGTAAATCCCGACGATTTTAAAACGCAACGATAAAGTAGTGCATACCGCCGCGTCCTTGCTGTTCTCTGGTGCCTGCACCAGCAGTGCGGCCGCATCGAGGTCCTTGAGGTAGCAGTGCAGGCGTGCCCGCGAGAAGACGTCGCCCGCCTCCTTGTAGAACTGGAAGGCCTGGTCGTAGCGCTCATTGCTCTCGCAGTACTGCGCCCACCATGTGTACACCTGCTTCTCGCCGCTGCGTATCGCGTACTGTTCAAGCTCATCCAGCATGCCTGCATCGTACAGCATCCTCGGCACCTCGTAGCCGTGGCACTTCGCAAGCTCGTACTGCACAATCGCCTTTTGAATTTCACCTAAGGACTCCAAGTGTCTCGCGTAGCGGTAGTGGATGCAACGAAGGTGGATTCTGTCGTGCTCCTCCGCTGTCGAGATGGCAACGTCCCATCGACCGCAGGCCTGTTGTGGTGTGTGTTTGGAGTGCTAGTGGACAGCAAGGCATACCTGGTGCATAGTGTTGAGCAGGTCGTGCCTGTCGCACTTCTTGTAGAGCACCTCCGCATCGTCCAGCAGGCCCAGCTGCAAGGCAAGCATGGCAAGGTGTGAGTCCACCTCGGGTTCCTTCTTTGCTTCACGCAGGGCGGCTGCGCCCTTGGCGTCTTGCATGTTGCCTAGGCAGACCTGTGGTGAAGGTATGAAGAAGGAGGGGATGAGAAAGAAAGGGGGTGCGGCAAAGATTGGGTGAGATCGCAAGAGAGGAGGAGGAGGAGGAGGGGGGGAGAGTGCATACCTCAGCCACGTCTAGGCGTCCGGTTTTCACGCACATTTGTGCCATGTTTGTCCAAACGTTTTCATCTTTGATAAGCTTGACAGACCTGTACGCAGCGTCCATGTCCCCGCAGGCAAGATTGAAGGAAAAATCGAGTAACGCCTCCTTTACCCGTGGGTCTGTGCAGTCGATGCCCTCGAAGTCGCGCATAACCTTGAGGCCGACCTGTGTGAAGGCGAGCATGTCTGTGCGCTCCTTGGGCTCTCGGAGGAGGAAGCAGAAGTCGGGGACGGAGAGGCCTACCAAAGCGGTGTACTCCTTGGAGGGGAAGAACCTGTCTTGGAGCTTGATGCCGCGCTCAGAGGAGAAGAAGGTGATGATCTCCACGGTGCCTGCGTCGTGCTGTTGTGTCTCGTTGTCCTTCGGCTTGAGGCAGGTTGCTTCGCAGCCAAAGAGCTTGTGTTCGGTTTGATCCCAGAAGATCTTTGTGGGTGTTCGGTTGAGCTCACCGAAGTCGAAGGAGGCAACTCTGTCGTGCTCGAGATCACAGATGTGTAGGGACGCCACGTTGTTTGCATCTTCCGAGATGATGCCCACCTGCGACCCGTTGCAGTTCAGCTCGATGGAGCGGATTGTTCTGTTCTCGGTCGACTCCCACACCTTGCGTGGGTAGCCGTGCGCCTTTTCGTCGCCGGCACGCCCGCCAATCCACCAGCACGACACAAAGAACTTCGACGTCACGACACAGAGGTAGTCGTTCGTGCACACCATGTGCACGATCTCGCCCTCATGCGCCTTGATCGAGAGGTGGCTCACCTTCTGCAGCTGCAGGTTATAGAACTGCACCGAGCTGATCCCACGCTCCGTCCTTGCGACCATGAGCTTCTCTGGGTGCAGGGCTACTGCAACATTCTCAACATCAATCACACCCACAGAACTTGCACTGTTCAACTGCACATGGATCAACTCCACTTTCGACCCATTCCTTGTAACAATATGCGACCCCGACACGTCCACATGCTTCACACGAATCTGCGACTGAATGGTGTGCGACACCTTCATGCCAAAATCCTCATAGTATATCGTCTCTGGTGTCTGCTGCACGACCATCATGTTCCTGTAGAGCTTCCGCTTGAGGGCAGAGCCGTGCAGAATCACCACAGAGTCGGGGATGACTGCAGAGAGCACTGATTCGGTGGGGCCCCAGGACACATCGGTGACGCAGCCGTCCACGCTAACCTTTGAGGTAAGAATCCAGTCGTCCTCTGTCACCGATGAATCTGGTCCGTTGTACTGCCAGAGGAGACACCGTCCGGACTGTGTACCTCCACAGAGAATACGGCTTTTCTTGTTGAAGGAGATGGAAGCCAGGCGTTCGGGGGTCTTGCGTTCGGGGTGGTCCTCGACACGGATGACGTAGTTTTCGTTTGCATCGATGTTCCAGACTCGGATCATTGATTCGTGCGCAGAGGTTGCAAGCAGACCAGGTCCTGCCCAGATCATTTGCGCGGAATTGACGTTGGCTGCTTTAGAGAAGGAGAGCTTGAAGCGGGAGTGCTGCACCCACCGGCTTTCGTCCATTAGAATGAAGTATGAGACCAGGCAGGCCTGGTTCATCGCAATGATGCCGGACTTCGTTGGGTGGTACAGCAATGCGGTGATCGGCTGTGAGTCGACATTGAAAATCGCGCCGCTGTTTCCATCCTGGTCGAGACCCCAAATATTGCCAGACGTCCCACCAACAAACCAGGTGCACGCCTCTGAGAACTTTGTAACAGAAAAGGCACCGCCCTGGTACTCCGCCATCTCCTCTTCATCTTCAATCATGAGTTTGTGCGCATCGGAGGATTCGTCGGTGTTGCCTGCAGGTTTGCCTTCTTTTGTTGTAGCAGAATGTCTGAACACAACGTGTGTAAGAGATCCCTCAAATGGTTCACGGTCTTTGTTTGAAACTACTGGAGTGAGAGTGTCTGAGTCGCATTTCCAGACCTGCCATACCCCATGGGCATCACCAGAAATAAGCCGCTCTCCATTTGATGAAAAGGACAGAATCGTGACAGAACGGCCCTTATGAGGTGAGGTGATCTCCTTCAATCCGTTTTCACTACACCATGAAGTCACGGAACCGTCCTTCCACCCGCAGATTAACAGCTTGCTGACAGGGTGCCACGCAATCGCCTCGCAGACCCCTGAGGTGCTGTCTTCACCATGCGGGAAGGTGAGGTCAACAATATGGTCTCCTTCATTTTTGTAGAGGGAAACCTTGCCGGTACCACCGGGCTCAGAGGTGGCGACAGCGATGAGCGGGTGGATTTTGTGCCATTCTGTAGCAACGACAGTAGCCTTCCAATCGGAGCGGGTCTTAAAAACAAAATAAAGTGCCATTTTTGTGTATTTTTTTTGTGTAGGTTAGAGAAGGGTTGAAAGGGAAGGGGGTTTTTGGGAGGGGAGGGGGGGGGTTCCCTTTCTCGCTCTTCCTGATAGGGTTGGAGGATAGTTGAAGTGGAAAATGAAATGTGAAATGTGAACTCTCAGCAAAGATTGGAAGTATGTACAAATACATCCGGTCAGTATACACGACGTTGACATTTACTTCAACGTTGTGTCTGGTGAAGGAGAGGGGGAGGGGGAAAGGGAAAGGGAAGGGGGAGTTTGAAAATGTTTTTTGTATGTTTTGAAAGTGCTTTGTGCTCTGTTTAATTTTGCTTGATAGTTTTGTAGACGTGGAGTTGGAGAGGAAGGGCGCGTTACTTTGTATGAGATTACGACTTATCCTCTTTCTCAGCCACTGTCAAATATCCTTGTTATTTGTTTGTTTATTTGCTTGTCTTCGTTGAAAGAAACGAAAACAAAAAAAAAAAAAAAAAAAGGGGGGTTGAAAAAAGAGGGTACAGCCAGTACACCTTCCCTCAGGGTGTAGCAGGGCTGTTGAGAGGGAAGGGGGAGTATAAAAATGTGAAGGAGGAACTTTGTTTTTTTCTTAAATTCAAAAAAAAGAAAAAAGTGATGAGGGAGTTTGAATTTAAATTTGGAAGAAGAAGAAAAAGCGAGAATATGGGGGGGAGAGAAAAAAATAAAGGAATTCCCAATATTTTTTTTTCGAAGAGTGAAAAAAATTTAATAAGATGGACGTACCTCGGGCACACAAAACACATCTTTCAAAAAAAAAAAAAAAATAGAAAAAAAATCACACACACCAATCAAATAAAACACAAATGGAATACTATTGAAAGGAAAAAAAGGGGAAAAGAGTAGTTGAAATGTGCTAAAAACGCATCTCAGTCGAGCAGTCATGCAAAGGGTGGGACGCGAGCGGTCCGTACCGTAAGAGAACGGAGGCGGTTCACACAAAAAAAAAAAATGGATGGGGATCAAGCGTCGCATCCCAGGAAGCAATGCAGTGTGCTGGTCACCCCATCCTTGTTTATTTGTCTTGCTTATTGATAATGTATTCACAAAATATTAGATTAGTTGCCACCCTTTTTACCCCATTTTTTTTATTGAATGTCATACATTCGCTTTACATCTAGGTTGGAAGAGCAAAGCGTTGGTTTGCATCACATTACAAACTATTGTTGTTATTTTTCTATATTTTTCTTGCCTTTTTTTTTTTACGTAGTTCCCTCGGTTGTGTTGCCACAGTTGTGCAATCTCCACTTTCTTTTGTGAAAAAACTAACGCAAATGGTACGAGGGTTCTTTAAAACATATCAACCGAGCAACATAGAGTTGATCTGGTGCTGCACCAGTTGCACCTCCGGGGGCAGGCACTGACACTCTGTGAGGGTTATCGAAACCTCCACAGTGCCGCACTAAGGAGCACAATACAAAAGAGAAAAAGGTTAAGATTACCAAATACCTCTCACGATGAGTCGGTACGCAATTCCATTTTTAGGGGGCAGATTTTTTTTAAAAAAAATGCTTGAGAGAACAATACACGTTCAATCTCAGCAAAAAAAAGAGAAAAGTATTTCAACGCTTTCAATACATTGATAGCATAGGTCAGTGTTTCCGCGACCCAAAAATCGGACGAAGTTCGTCCGGACGAAGTTCATCCGGGGAGTGGGAAAAATGGGTGGGGAGAGGGCCCGGGGTACATTGTAAAGTGGACGAGGTGGGGTGCGGCCCCGCAGGGGACGCACCCCACCCCGTATAGAAAAATAAAGGCCTCCCCTCTTTGGCGTCGCGCAGATCTGCAGCCGCACTTATGGTATCCCCCTCTATCATTCCCCTGGCATCCCCTGTCCCCCACCTACCCCACTCCCTACTGAAATCACCAAACATAAATTTATATTTAACTTTTCAACCATGCCGGCTAAAAATCCTTCCGCAAAGAAAGGACTCCGCCAGATGACGCTATTTGGCAGTATGAGCGCCCCCCTACTACGAAGAAGCGCTTCGATTACAGCGCGTGGAGTGGGCAGGTCTGCCTGGAGCAGGCCAAGCTCCGGGGCTTGAAGCTCCCGACCGGGACTAGCTATCTCCTTGTGAGCGATCAAGCGCTCTTCATCAAAGCGCATGATGAAGGGAAGACCGCGGTCGCCAACCCGACGCCGCCATCGACGAAGCGCCCACCCCGGCGGCCATGCAGACGCTCCGCCACGCTTTGTTTTCGAGTATCTCGTAACGTGAGTTTCTCACCTGTTGTGTCTCACGAAAGACCGTGAGGCGAGACAACTCCGCCGGAGGCCCCCGACCCGGCGCGCGAAGCGCGCCGGGCTCGACCTGTATTGTGTTAAGCACTAGTAAAAAAAAAAATTTGGGGGGAAAAAAAAACTCGTCCGCCCCCTTCGAAAACACCGGAAGAACGCGGAAACCCTGGCATAGGTATAGGGATAAAAAATGTTCCCAGAAAAAAATGAAAAAAAAAGAAAAAATCAGATGGCATAAGAATGCACATCTAATTAAAAATATGAACTGTACCTTGGTTGATGCACACCCCATCGTTCAAAAATCATAAAAATATAAATAAATGCAGCGGGAAAAAGTCTGCATCCAACATAGCTATCGCGTTGTAAATAAGGAGTTAAAAAAAATGCATTTTTTTCCCCTTATTTATTGTGTGTTAGGTAGGTTGTGTACGTGGAAGAACCATGAAGAGTAACCACGAATAAAAAAAAACGGGATTGTTATATGAGATGAAGTAAGCCCCGCTTAGTCATCCATTTTGTTTTTCTTTCTTTGAAAACTTGGTTGTATTAGTGTAGACACCCTAGAGTGTGCTCCACTATACCCCCTTATTTCTTTTATAGCAATAGCTGATAATGCAAAATATTTCATTTACTTTCTATTACAATGGTATAATAGGGTGCACTAATTGTAACCCAAACTTACAACAGTGCAAAAATTTTTTTTAAAAAGCCTCTCTGGGACGCATACAGTCGCTTCCAGAAGAAAAACTTTTGTGTTGTATTGACAAAAATCACTTTACACCTACTGGTTATAAAGATCCGTCCTCAAATATCGGCAGAAGCCTTTTGAAAGATATCGAATATGGAAGAATACATCTCACGAAGGGGGGGGGAAGTTTGAAAATGTTTGTTTGATTTGAAGTGCTAAAAGGGGGGAAGGGGGGGTTTTCCGATGAACTTAGTGCAGTTCCCACCAATTGGTGCAAAACTCCACTTTTTTTTTTAAAAACAGGCAGCTATTTTATTGAAGTAATATTATTGTTGTTACCAAAACAGTTCGTTGTTACAAAGGGAGAAAATTGTGGGTTGTGGGTGGGGGTGGGGTCAATTGTGTGCATCATGAACACCTTCTGATAAAGGACTTCTATACCAATCGAGATATCTTTTTTTTTTTTGTAGTTTCGACAATCACCTATCCGAGGATGGGTTCTGTACAAAACAAAGCCGCCCGAAGGCTAATGATTTTTTTTTTTCAAAAGGGAACCCTTTCAGGGGGGGAGGGTTACCCTCTCTATGGAAAGTGACGATATAGCCAAGTGAATGACACACCGTCTGTTTGATTTGCTTTGATCAGTTTCCACCTATTTTTTTCCTGAAATTTTGAGTTTTTTTGGTGGACTTTTTTTAACCACCAAAAACTCCACTAAATTTCAAGGGAAAATCAGGTGGTATTTTCTTTGAATTTGTCTTCACCGCACAGTGTTCATGATTGGGGGTTTTGTCGGGTGGGGGGAAAGAGACAAGAAGATATGCATCTGAACGAAAAATTCAAATACTTACTACTTTAGCAATCAGTAGTATTAAAGTGGTGTAGCATCTGGAAAAAATAGAAATAAATAAAATAAATAAAGAAAGTCGGAAAGAAGATGCTAAGCTAAGTCACCAAAAAAGAATAAAAACTGTTGGAAATCGTATAGCTTCACGAGCTAGTCGTTACTTTTATTTTAAAAAAAAAATTGCTGGAAGAAAAAAAAGTTTTGAAAGATATGATCGAACGCCCAAAAACGCAGTAAAAAAAAAATATGAAATCTTTCACAAAAAGTCTCGACGCGGAAAACAGCAACTAAACCATGCCATCTGACAACGCGTTTTTACAAAGCCTTTTCGAAAAAGATTGACAGGACCTATTTCGGGTTTTCGAATAAAAAAGTTGCGCAGTTATTATTTTGAAAATTTCCGCTCCTGGAAAACCGCTTTTAGAAAAATGAAAAAAAATTGACAACACCATCTGTGCGAACTCCACGCATTTAAAAAAAAAAACTACTCCCAACTTCGGCATTTTTGGAAGCAAGACGGAGAAATATAACAAGAAAATTTCTTATGGGATGTGGCTCGCTGGGCACACCTCATCAAGCTGAGAATGGTATTTTGAAAAAATTGCAGGGCCTAGTCGAGAAAGGCACCTAGTACAAGCTAAAAAGAAGAAAAATAGTTAGACGACCGTAAGACTCTCGTTGAAATACGTCATCCATCCAAAAAAAAATATCAAGAAAATATCCCCTCCATCAATTAAATGAGTCTCTCCTCAATGACAGGAAAACGGTATGTAAATAGATGAGGGGGGGGGGGGGGGGCGTACCTTCGCTTCGCCGAAGCCTTTTTTTTTAAGTTTATTTGCAATGTGTCCAAATACTCTACTGACGTAGGTTCTGTACACAATATTGCCCGAAGGCAGTATTTTCTTTTTCTTTTTCTGAAAAATTGACAACGTGTAGACTAAACTCCGCGCAATTTTTTTTTCTTTTTCAACAAAGTAGAGAAGAACACAAAAAAAAAAAAATCCGTATCACCATATAAATGAATCGCAATAAAAGAGAGGATATGGTCATTGGTTAGATCAGCCATGGGTATGGGGGGGGGGGGGGGGGGGGAATTTGAATAAAATAAAAATGGGAAAGCGTGCTGAAACCAAATGGTAAAAGATAAAAAAATGAGGGCAGCGTGTGGAGGGAAGGATGTAAAATTAGGCAAAAAAAGAATCTGTGTTGTGTTTTTTGTGAGGGGCTTTTTTTTTTGAAAACTTTAGTAGTATTGTTGTAGACATCCGAGGGGATGAGCTTTCACATTTATGTATTCTCCTTTTCACAGTTCTTTACCTTTTTAGATAGGACCATTGCTCTGTACAAAAGGAGGGTAGATAAGTTTCAAAAAAAAAAAAAAAAATGCTTTTTGCAAGAATGCGGCACAGAAAAAAAGAGAAATTTTTTTTTGTAAGATGAATGCACCTCTCTCGTACACATCTAAATAGTAGGATCGGCAAAATAAAGTTTGTTTCGTTGATTGCACACAATCCTCCTGTTTTTTTGAAGGATGATTGACCGTACCGGTAATATTATACTATGCTATTTCTCCTATAAAGCAAGCGCTTCGAATCCAAAGAAAAATGGTTTCTCGACAGAAGATGGACGTCAATGACGATGCCACTACAAGCCGAAAAACGGAACAAAAAAAGCAGAGGCGAAGATTTGGGAAAATAAAGCAAAATCTTATACCTTAGTCAGGCAACCCCATTCCTGTATGGGGGAAAAAAAGAGGTGAAGTTAATCGTGCAAACATCTGGGACGCAGGCACTGCCAGCTCCATGGGGAATGAGGAGACAAAAAGGTCTTTCCCCCTTATCCAAATGGAAAGCTAAGTTCTGCTCTCCACATTTTTTTTTTTTTTTTTCGTTCAAAGCATGCTGTCCTCTAAATCGGATTTAGGATTCAGGATTTTCTATAAGAAAATTTTATAAGGGCACGGTAATTTTTTTTCTTGGTAAGCGTCAGACCACTTCTCAAAAAAAAGTACGCACGCACGCAAAAAAAAATTATACAGTAAAAAAAATTATGAGTGGTGAAAAAAATTATAGAGGAAAATTATAGTGGGGGAAATACAGGTACCAAAAATATTTTCCCACCAATTTTTGCCCACAAAAAATCGGGGAGAATTTTTTTTGATTTCGGCTCTCAGGAGTCTGTGTGTGCTGTGATGGGGTCAATTTGCGCTGAAAAATGTACATTTTTTACCTAAAATACATTGTTGAGTTATTGAGGGTCCCCCCTTATAATTTTTTTTTCTGCATAATTTTTTCCCCTGGAATCTTAAAAAAAAAGTACGCACGCAGACGCTTACCAAAAATAAAAATTACCGTGCCCTAAGAAAATTTTATTTTTGCCGGTGAAAAATTTTTCATATGGATATGGGGCAGTGTCTTTTTTAGGGAGGTCGGAATAATTTCCTGGTAGAACAGTGGTTGAACCACTGGGTAACTGAGTTACTGACCGCACCGTGAAATCCCAGGCTGCCCCCTAATTTTTTTTGCCTGCGGCGCCATTATTTATTACTTTTTTGCTCCGCAAAAAAGGGTTCGTTGACTGACTCTGTAGTGTAAAAAGCTACATTTTACACCGTACCCTATTATTTTTTCGCCTGCGGCGCCATTTTGTGTTATTCCTTTTGCTCCGCAAAAGGAAAATAAAATACAGTTCCCTATGTTCCCAATGTCTTCGCTGGTCAGAACTGAAAAACATCTTGGGGGAACCACAAACTGACCCCAAAGATCTTGAAATCTGATTCTTGGATAAGGCACTGTGGTGTGGAGAAAAATGTGACCACCGCACTGCGGGCCTACAACAACAAAAAAATATCTTCTTCTGTTGCGCGCGAAAAATTTTCGCGCGCAGCGCGAAAATTTTTTTTTCTATAAGAAAATTTTGAGATTTAAAAATCAGAAAAATCCTGATTTTTCCCGGATTTAAGGACATGCTTGGTTCAAAGGATAGTTTCTGGGATATTCTCATTACCGTAATCATAAAAATGTTCGTAAAAAAGGTCGAACTTCCGAAAAAAAAATCCTGAAAAGGTCTAACATTATTACGATCAATACGGCATTTTATTGTATTGTTGGAGAAGAAGGGCGTTTAGCAGAGTCGCTTCGTCGACAAATTGTAGAATTGACAATCCCGTCCGAGGACGGGTTCTGTACAACAAAAGTCGCCCCAAAAAGGCTAAATTTCAAAGGTATCGGGATAAGGTATAAGTACAGATCATTCTCAACTCAATGAAATTTATTTGAAAAAAAAAAGTTTTTTAAGACAACACACGGTAGCTGTTTTCTCCGCGTTATTATTATTTTTTTTTTGAAATGGAAAAGAGTAATGACATGTTGAAAATCAATTATTTTTGCAAAGGAAGGGAATGTGAGGAGCAGGACAACCCCAGATACAATCACGCATATTTTTTTTGTGCGGAAAAATTGAAGAAGAAAAAAAAAATTCCGTTTTATTTTACCATCTTTCACTGCAACTGAATGTGCCCCACCAATCTGAGAGACAAACGTCTCAAAGAGAATCCAGGCAGGTCACCTCATCTTTGCAAGGAAAAAAATATGAAAGAAACGTAAAAATTAACAAAAAGAGTGACAGAATATGCATGGGGCGCCTGAGCACACAAAACCACCTTTAAAAATGGGCACTGCTTCCACAGAAGTACCCATAATTGATTTCAATTTTTTTGACAAACAACAAACATTAGGCAATCGATATAGTCCGTTAGTCCCATCACATCGAGCAGGTTAACAATCGAAAAAAGGAGGGTGGACATAAAAAAAAGAAGAAAAAAATGTAAGATGAACCCAATAAATTCACGCGCTTAGTCACCTTGATCACAATCGTAATAAAAAAAACACGCTTGGTGAGATACGAATGCTTAGTCATTACAAAATATACCCAAAAAAAAATGCTATAGAAACACTAAAAGAAGAAAAAGAGGTTGCAATTTTGACCCTAAGCCTCTTGCTTAGTCACCTTGATCACAATCCAAAAATAAATTTCAGGTTCTTTCTATTCAAAGAAAAGAAAGCATGAAGAGGGCTGGCACTGTGAGGTACATCCCTATGTTTTATTCACAAAAAATACAATCTTTTGAATAGGCGACTGTCTCACTGTAAGCGTACATCTACCCAATATTCACATGGTGTGGCTGACGACCCCAAAATAGCAGAAAGTAGCACAAAATAGCACCCCCCCTTCAGCCACACCAGCACATCTACCCAATAGTAAGAAAAGTGCATAAGATGGACCTAAGAGTGTGCTTAGTTTAGTCACCTTGATCACACAGTCTTACTGAGAATGGGCTAACCCACTTTAACACACATAACACAATATGTTGCAAAGAAATGCAAATGGATGTATTAAAAAGCGAAGACTGCACAACAAAAACTGTGGTCTATATTACCCATTATTTTTTTTACCCCCTCCATAAAAAGGGGGGGGAAATATAGTCAATTCCTGTTTTCGTGTGAGCAGCCTTCATTTAAAGATGAACTATAAACCTTTCGTTTTGGTCATCGAGAATCAATGGCGCAGAATAGACAAAAAGAGAATAAAGAGAAAAGAGACCTCTCCTGAGGACACGCACCTTTTAAGAAGTAAAGAAAAGCGAAGGTATCAATGCAGACACACCTCCGGCTGACCCACGTACAATGCCAGCCCCGGATGAAAGCACAACCCACAAATAAAAAGAAAAAAAGTTTATAACATGAAACCCCATCTCTCGTTTGCTTAGTCACCTTTTTGATCAGAGTCGTTATGAAGAAAAAAAAAGAAAGGCATCGAAAAAGCGAAGTTGATAGTGCAAAAAAAAAAAAAACGCCTGGGACGCAAGACACTGACACTCTGTGAAGTTATCGAAACCCCCCCCAGGAGTGCTGCACTAAATATAAAAAAAAATGCGGAGAAGAACGACAGCCTCCAAACACGATTTAGATCCAAAATAACAATAATATTTGGAAGAGGGGGAAACGGGGAAGGGTAAAGGGGGGGACACACATCTGAAGAAGCTAACAACGAGCACGCGAACCTTGTACATAATGCAAAAAGGAACACGCCATCAAGACAACAAAAAAAAAAAGGAGGGGGCTTGTCAGAGTTAACCTAAGCCTGTTTCGTCACTTAAAAAAGTGAAGCTCTTGAGAGTATCAATGCCAAAGGCAGACATAAAAAAAAATCCTATTTTTTATTTTGAAGTAAAGGGAGTGATTTTGCATCTGATGTGAAAGGGAATAACAATAGAAAAAAAAAATAATCCAGATAAAAAAAAAGAAAATTGAAAAGACGAAGGTACCATGTGAATACACGTAGTCTTTCAACAATGACCCTCCCCCCCAATTCCCCCCCCCCCCCCCACCCCCAGCATAAGTACAAGGACAATACAGGTATCACTCCTGCCAACAAACCTGCGAAACACACATCTGGTAGATGCGATAGTGTCTAAGTGTATTTGTTCCAGGGGGGCCGCCACCTAGCAAAGTTCTGTTGATGGTCAACAGAACTTTTTGAAAATGGAAAAAAAAAAAAAAAAAAAAAAAAAAAAAGTTCTGTTGAGTGGTTCAGACCCGTTCTACTTGTCAAAAAATCTCAGGAGAAGAAGATATGGAGAGGTGAGTGCGCAAACGTCCCAAAAAAGTCAAAATCGGGTGGTGGAAAAAAAAAAAAGTTGCGTACCGTGCGCCTGCGGCGCAAGCAGCTCCCACCACCAACGCAGTTCCATTTTATGGGAACATTTTTTTAAAATGTTGCGTACCGTGGCTTCGCCAGGAACCTTTGGGTGTCATGACCGCTGCTTACTGATAAGAAGGCTGACACCCACTACGGCTTGTGGACGGCCACCGTAGAGTACAATGTACAGCCTGGTGAGAGGGAAGAGCAAATGTCGCTGATTCGGAGGAACTCTGACCGGGCTTGGGGAACATGCGTCTCTCCGCCGGAGGCCACGAGAAGGTGCTTTGCAGGGGTTTTCGCGCGAAGCGCGAATTTTTTTTTTTGGACCATCAACAGAACTTTTTCAAAACCCAAAATCCTGGCGGCGGGGCTGATTTGTTCCCAAAAAAAAAAAAAAAAAAAACACAAACCAAGAAGACGTCAACAGGAACAAGACATAACGTAACGCAGTGTCGTCAGGCAGAAACGAGCTTTTTTTTTTTCTTTTTCTTCTTTTTGATAAATTGTTGCAGTGCAGTTGCCTCGGTTGTGTTGCCACAGATGTGCAATATCCACTTTGTTTTTGACTATCACCTAACATGGAGGGGAAGAAAAAATAGAAAATTGACTTCCCAGATAAACCGAGAATGAAACAAGAGAAAACAGGAGGTTTTTTTTTCGGTTTCTCGAGCGGTTGAATTGTGCGTGCTTTTAAAACTGAACTATATTGGAGTTGTATTGACAATAAAAGCAACAACCAACACGCACATTTTTCATCTATTTTTTATTATTATATTTCCCCCATTGCCAAATGTGCAGAATAAAATCCCCCCCCAAAAAAAATACTAAAAATAAAGAGAAAAAATATTGAAAGGTGAATGCATCTTCCATGCACACACAGCTACAAAAGAAAAAGGCAGCGGTTGATGTGCGTACGCGGAGTGGCTCTCCAAGGAAAAGGCTTAGGATATGTTACAGAACGGCACATCTCATCCATAAGAATGTGGCAGAGGGGAAGCTCTGGTCTGACCTTTTTTCTATTCATTTCTTCATTTCAAAGAAAATTCGATCGTCGAGTCTTTACAAAAAAAAAGACCATAAAAAAATAGTTTCTTTTCAAAAAAAAGGGTGAAGAGGAATGGGATCAAGAAATTGTTTCATATACATTCTTTTTCTGACGAAAAGAAGGTATAGAGGGTGCTAAAAATGTACCCTTGCTAAAAGAGAAAAAAAAAACCCATGGCTGTGCAGAACACTTTTTAGGGGTGGTAACAAAAAAAGAGAGAGAGAAAAAAAACAAAGAAAAGTTTATAAGATGATCCTAAGCCTCTCGTGGCTTAGTCACCTTAAACAAAAGAGAAAACGTTACAAGATGAACCATAGCCTCGCTTGGTCGTCTACACGAAAACTTTTTTTAAAACGATGACGGTGCTTTTTCTATTTGGATGGCTTTTAACATGGTACACTACCATGTAGGTAATATCAATGGGGAAAAAAGGTAGACTTGAAATACAAAGCCCTCTCGTGACAGTGTACCTTCGGCTGTACCGGGGGGGTCCCAACCATGCAGTCCTACATCCATTTCGTGGTGGCCTGATATAAACCACAACCCATCTGATATAAAAAAGCCCCGTTTACATCCTTTTGTCTCTTCGAACGGAATCATAAAAGTCGATTTGAAATGCAACAATCTATCTATAGGGGTTGGTTGGAAAAAATTCCTGGAAAAATGAATGCCAGTTTTTTTATTTTAAAAAAACGTTTCCGTATAATAGAACTGTGTATCTCAAGAGAAAAAAAATGCCCCCCCTTTTTTTGCATACTCAGGGAAAGATGGAAAAAGACAGGAACAGCACACACACCCCTCTCCGGAGTTGTGGCTGTGACAGAGCAGAAGGGGAAAAACAAAAGAAAGAAAAACGTTGGAAAATTTTGGAGAGTGCAGACTGCTTACGTGGCAGTTACACTCAAGCCAACAGATTATTAAAAAGAGAATACAATAATCGTACCAACAAAAGCTCTGGTCTGACCAAGAGAACATAAATAACACCATCCGACCTCCCCCAAAGAAAAAACTAAAGAAACCCTAAGCCTCTCGTTTGCTTCACCTTTGATCACATTCGGTATTGCGCAGCCTCAACAACAACAAAAAAAACTTAAGATCTATGCCTCACGCGCACATACATCTTAACAAAGAGGTGAAGAAAACGCAGCACAGTGAAACAATAAAAAGCCCACTCCCTGTCTCTCTCCCCCTCCCCAAAGATAAAGCCAGAACAACACAGAATACAAACAACAAAATTCGTAGATGAATTTGTGTCTCTCATGCACACACATCTTGCTTGAAATAAAAAGAGGTTGGAGGTGCAAAACGTCTCACCGTACATCAGCGGGACGCAGGGTATAAAAAAACGATGGGTTGACAGTGCAAACAACGTCTCGGACGCAAGCACTGGAGCCGAATATGGGTTTGGGACATTGTTGCAATGCATTCGTCCACAGCCCCACGACGTGTAGGTATTTGGCTTTCTTTTGAAAGATGAGTAGGGCAGGGGGCAACACATCAAGCCTTCAAAGAATGGGGTGTAGTTTTGTTTTCTTTTTTCTCTTTTTGGAAAGTGCAGGGTTTCCTGCAATTGACAAAAAAAAAATGGCTAAAAAATAAAATAAATAAACGGAGTACCTGCAACGGGCGTGGTGAAGAAAAGAAAGGCAAAAAAAAACACAGCAAAAAAAAAAAAATAAATATAATCGTGGCACACACAGTGACTACAAACTGTCAATTTTTTTTCATGACTTTTTTTTTTTTGAAGAATTGGTGAGGTAAAAGAAAACGAAGTATGCTTTATTGTGTCGACAAACACCTACCAGATCAGCTCCGTACAGCAGTATCACCCGAGGGCTATTTGTACTGATATTATACCGGTAGGCGCAACCTTTTTCCCTGATAAATTGTTGTAGTGTAGTTGCCTCGGTTGTGTTTCCACAGTTTGTGCAAACCTCCACTTTTTTTGTAATTTCGACAATCACCTATCCGAGGACGGGTTCTGTACAACAAGGTTTTTCCCCCTCTTTTTTCACTCAATAATTCCTGCTGTGGGTTGTTTCCCTTTAATGTCAATATGTACAGGTCTCGTAGGAAAGGAAGTGAACGGGGTTTTATGAAGTTTTTGTTATGTTTGTTGCTCTTATTTTGCTTTTTTTATTAGTTGGTTTCTAGCATATTTAATTATTTGCTCTTGTTTGTAAGGAAAGTAAGTGGGGGTGGATATAAGTAAAAGAGAGGTTGAAAGCGCAAAACGCCCTCCCATACAAAACCGGCGGACACAGGGCACTGTAAATAATAATAAAAAAATAAATAAAAAATAGTGCGATGCGCCTCAGCCTCTCTGTGCTTGGTCACCTCACCAAAAGTGAAGTTGCTATGTGCAAAACGCCTCTAGGATGCAAGGCACTGACACTCCGTAGGGGGTTATCAAAACCCCGGAGTGTTGCACTCAAGAAAACGATAACTACCAATATAAGAGGATGTGGAAGTTTTTTTCAGAAATGGGTTGGGGGGATGTTGTAGATGCTTCAATGCAACAAACGAACAACAAAAGAGACACAATTTTTTGATGTTCATGTTGCGTGGCTCATCAATGATTAATTATTGCAAAAAAAAATGGAAAAAATGAAAAAAAAGGGGGGTTTGGTAAGATGAACGTTACCCTCTGGTGCTGAGTCAGGAGGGTGTATTTTTTTTTTTTTGAAAAAAAATGTTGGAATAGTGTAGTTGCCACGCAAGCTCCACCGTCCTTTTTTTATTCAGAATTAATGTGCTTTCATTGTGCAAAGATCTTCAAATACGGGAACGAAAAATACAGGAACGACTCTGATCGGAGATAGCAAACAAAAAAAAATGGTGATGGTATGATACCGTACTATAAAGAGAAGAAAAATGGCAATATGACCGCCATTGTGTGTACCTACACAAAAACAAAAAATCTTTTTGGAATGACAAAATTCAGGTATCTCTCTATTCAGTTCTTCCTTTTAAACTTTGCTCCACAACATCCAACCACACCGGCTGGACACCTTTTCCCTCCCCTCCATCACCTTTATTTTCAAATCAAATCGTCCACATTCGGCCCTGACGAAAGCACGCCACCTTTCTCTGATCTGCCCCTCGGCAGAATCGATCCGCGTACTGGGGGAGGTGTACCGAGACTGCTGCCGGTATCTAACCCAAAAGAGACTCTTGAACGAGGCGGGGCGGTGCCCCCGCTACCTCCTACTAGCGGGCCAGCCCCAGCATGGAAACGACGCCCTTTCTTTGGTGTGCGCTGCACCCTTGGAGATGATACCATTCCACTTGAGGAGGAGACATTAGTGTTATTGCTGTGTCCACTGATATTCCCAAAGTCAGCTGGGTTGGCCTCAAGACTGTCGTATGTGTCACTGTGCGGGCTTGGCGGGAGGTTGTTGTTTGCTTCGGTATTCACATTACCCACCTCAACCTGCGCCAAATCTGCTAACAAACCGGTCCATGTTCGGGTCCTTCTAAAATTCTTTTTTGGGTCGTCGGTTGTGATGCTTGAGACCTTTCTCATGGGGGCGAAGGAGGTGTTCGAAATACGTCTACTTTGCGCTTGTTGAGGGGAAATACCGCGTTCACCTATGAGCATGAGACGGCGGATTTCGGCAGCGCTTTGTGGCAATGCAATGTCCTTTTGGAGCATCTCTGTTGGGGTGGTGTCGGGTGTTTCTGCGAGGAGGCCGCGGATGACGGAGACGGAGGTGGGCTCGTCATAGAGTTCGCGGTTGGTCTCTGCAAGCTTGATGAGACGGATCAACGCTTCCTTCCTTTGCGGGAGGCGGGGGTCTGCTGTGCGAATGCTGTCATATGTCCAAGAATTGTCCCGCATCGCGCTCTTCACAACCTGTAAAGCCTCCACATCTTCGTAAGGCCTGCTCCGCCCTGCAGCCAAACGCATAATAGTGTCCAGTCTCCTCGCGTCTCTCGGCATCCGTGTGTCGCTCTGTTTCAGCTCATCTGCAGAAGCCTCCCCATCACCATCCTCTCTCCTCTGTTTGTTGATCGTCTTGACAGCTTCCACTCCATCAGATTCGGAGTACTCGTTTTTTATTCTGTCCCTCGCGATTTTTACTAGGCGTGGCAGAACTTTGCCTTGTGGCAGGGCGACGTCCAGGGCGCGGAGTTCTGGGAGGCTCAAGGCGGGGTCTTCTGTGAGAAGTTCGTGAAGGCATGCGGTTGCCTCTTCGGGGTTGTATATGCGGCCGTCGGGGCGCTTTGCTAGGGTGATGTAGCGGGAGATGTTTTCTGCAGTTTGGGGATGACGGGTGTCGTCTTGACGCACCTCTTCGTGAGTTAGGTCAGGGTTTTCAGAATAGAGCTTGCGGATCCGCGCAATACTGACACACGGCATGAACTCCGTCTGCTTCGCAATGCGGATGAGCTGCTCGATGTCTTGCACATCTGGGGGAAGCTTTGAGTCCTCCCTCGCCAGGTGTTCCGGGTCTAATGCTGATACAGCAGTGCTGCTGGTACTGCTGCTGCCTCCACTGCTGTCCAATGCTGCCTCCATTTTGGCCTGGATAGCTGCGACTGCGTCCTCCACGCTGTATGCTACGTCAGAGGGATCGCGGATGGTAGCCTTCCTCGGAGGGCGCTTCCTCGCAGTCGGGGTAGTGGCGTAGCTGTTGCTTGGTGTGTCGGGAACGGGGAGGGAGTCGAGAGAGTAGGAAGACCTGCGAGGGGATTCGTCGTGCTCGCTCTCCGCAATGGGCGTCATTTCCGCAAACTTTGCGTTCAAAAAGCTGTCGTTCTTGAGCGATTTGAGGTTATTATAAACAAAGCCCTCTTCCTCATCCTCGTCAACATCAAATTCATTCCATTCCGCCTTTTGCAGCCGGGTGCGCTGTCTCTTATACAAAATGTAGACCTCCGTTCCAACATCACAGATCAGCTTTACCACAAGAAGCAACAATGTAATAAAAAAGAGAATCGCAGCAACGGTGATGACAGGGTGGTTAAGGTTTTCCAGGTAGAACCCCACTCCAACAAGAAGCAGGCCAAGCGAGACAAAGGTCAGACGCGCTGCATCGACCACGTTGTCCCTCTGTCTTGCATGCGGACGAAGTTTAATTTCCATTGCAAGAAACCCTGCGCACGCTACACTCAATCCCACACGAATATGCCCGCACTCAGCATACGTCGATGTCGGCGCTGCCGTGCCCACACCAATCAGCAGCATAAGAAGAAAGTCGTACACCAAAAAATGACAGCATTTCTCAGTAAACGGTCTGAGCTGCATCGAGTACCGGTATGTGATCGGGTCCGCCCGAAGCCGGGACACCCATTCGCCACGCCCCAGGATGAACATGAGGGCGGGGGTGTCTCTGCTGGTTGCCACCCTGTAGCGGCAGTGGTTTTGTTTGACGCCCTGACGGAGTTGCCGGGCGACGTACACAGGAACGGCGACAAGGACAAAAAGGTTGAGTGCGGAGACGACAATCTTCGCAGCTTGCCCCTCTGCGAAGCCGTCGAAGAGCAGCACAAACGTGCACTTCGCCTGCCCCTGGTAGAAGAAGAAGAAGCCCAACACAGCCCCTCCAGGGAACCGAACCAAACCCTCTGCAGCGCGGGCGATCTTAACAGGGTTCCAATAGGATGGGATGAAGGGAAGGGGTTTGTCCTGCGATTTGATCTGTTAAAGGGGTGAGGTGAAAAAGGAAATTTTATAAGATTATCCGAAGCCTCTCGTGCTTGGCCACCTTGATTAGGGTAGATAAATAAATTTAATTGTTTCTTGTCCGAGACGTTTTGAAATTCTGTACGTACGTACGGAAAAAAATATTAGTTGGAAAAAAAATGTTGGAAAAAAAATCGCTACCATGGGAGCGGGGCAAGCAGAAGGGAGACAACTACATTGATTTCACATGCCTCGTTGATGGTAGGTGTCATTAGGGGGGATACGGCGATGTTAGTTCTCAGTTTTTTATAATGTTCTTGTACGTTTAGCGGGTTCGCCACTGCTCCCAGAACGCTTCCACATTTTGCGCGGATAGCGCCTTGCATGCTTCCGTGGCAGATTCTTCTGCACGCTCAGCTCAGCATTCCGAGGATGTTTCTGGCCTCGCTAAGTCCCGAAGGTCATCCCTTCACTGACACGAAGGAAGCTCACACTTAGCCCTGAATGTTACGGAGCAGGCTTCGTGCCCACTTTTGGAAAGTCTGAAAAATCGTGTTTCGGGACCAAAAAAAAAACACATCTCAAACAGTTGTGCACCAAGGGGTGGAAATAACAGTGTTTTGTGGCATTTCCGAGCCAATCCCGGGCTGTGGTGGGGGATATACGGAAAAATGGGCAAAATTTTAGTGACTTAAATTTTCACAAAGTATGAACCCATACTCGTAAGCAAGGGTCATTTTCAGGTCTGCAAACCCAACTTCAGATGAAATTGTGTTGTTGAGTGGGAACAGGTAGCGCCGCAGGCGCACGGTACCCAACTTTTTTCCTTTTTATTTTTTCCCTTTTCTCTGCTTTCTTTTGATTGCGCGAGCCGATTGCTTTCCTCGGTGGGGTCACAAGTGTGTCTAAAAACACTCTAAAGTACCGCTCAGGTCACAATAAACATTTTTAAAAACAAACATTTTTTCTGGGAATCTCGAAATTCTGTACGTACGGTGGACAAGAAACAAATAAATTTATTTATCTACCCTTATCAAAAATGATGGATTATCTATAAGAATGTGGCTAAGGTTGATAAAAAAGGGTGTGCACATACCACGTAAAGCAGCAGGGTCGACAGAAGAAGCTGCAGCAGCCACAGCCCCGACACCAGGAGGTTGTTGTACACGACGGCACCGAAGCAGCTGCTCCCCATGATGGGCGACCCGATGGGGTTCATGAGGGGAGGGAGGTTGTTGTTCGCAGCAGCACCGCACCTGAGGAGGAGAAAAAAGTTGGTGCACACGTCTCACGAATAAATGAAAAAGAAGACGTGAACTGCGACTAAAGACAAAAATGGCGCATTTGTCGCTTAATTTCCTGAGGACCGGGGGAGGTAAAAGGGGGGGCAACATACTGCAAATCCAAAAGCAGTGCAATGGACTGTCCAGCAGGAACTGCGCTGACGGTGTCGACCATGGCCTTGGCGACGACCTCCTGTTGTGCCTGCTCCACCGTGATGACGTGCGAGCGAGAGGCTGTGTCGACAACGGTCGAGGCATCGAACGCCGCAGTCTTGAGCGTGAACTTGATGCCCTCCTGCATGTCCGCACGGTAGCCCTCTACACGGATGTCCACCTGCATAGAGGTGGTCCCAGTGGTGCGCCACCAGGTGGGTGCACGTTTCATCTGAAACTTTCCATTCGTCAAGGCCCACCCCACGCCACGGCTCAGCACCGGAACATCTGTTGCAATGTCAAACACATCCAACGGCGTCCACGCCCAGTCCACCACCTGCCTCGCACGCAGCGCCTCGAAGAACGTCTGGTTCAACCGCCCCCCCTCTGCCAGCGAAAACCGCACCGTAAACCCTTGCTCGCCCACGACCGAGGACGGCAAGCTTGCTTCCGGCAGCTCCCACAACACTTTGCTGTGCACCAACGGCGTCGGCGTCAACGGCGGCACCGCTGTCTTTGGCACCTCGGTCCTCGGCGCATCTGTCCTCGGCGCCACCGTTGGCACATCCGTCTTCGGCGCCTCCGTCCTTGGCACCTCCGTCACCGGCGGGTCTGTCACTGGCACACCCGTCTTTGGCACCTCCGTCACCGGCGGCATTGTCCTTGGTGCCGTTGTCTTTGGTACATTCGTTTTGGGTGCCTCTGTTCTGGGAGCCTCTGTCTTGGGAGCATCCGTCTTTGGAGGGTCCGTAGGGGCGAATGTATCCGGCACTTGGGTAGGCACAGCGGTCGGCCCTGGGGTTGGCGGCGGGTTGGTAGGGACTGCTGTTGGGGGGGCCTCTGTGTCGACACAGGTAGGGTCTAGGCAGAGACAGATGAGGAGACCTGAACAGTCGAGGAAGTTGGAGCGGCCGTGGTTGACTATGAGACGCGCCGCCGCGACGTCGTAGAAACACCCCCCGGGCACCGCCACGCCGCCATCAGAGTCCACCTCTGTCACCTTGCTCGAAGGGTAGCCATACTCCCCCGCAGCCTCCTGGCAGCGCAACACGCTTTCTGTGTTGACATTGTTCTGCTTCGCACAGCTACCACTCAACACACGATGCAATGGACACTTCGACAGCCCTACCACCTCTGTCGCAAACAGCGCAATCAAGAAAACCCTAGACATACTGAACAATGGGAAGAGGAGGAGGGGGGATGAAAAGGGGGGGGAGGGGGTACTGCTTGTAAAATTAAACAGTCATCTGCACCGGGTGAGGTGGCAAAAAAAGGAGCTTGGGGGGTGTTGCTGTAGGGGGTTGTGTGTTGTGTTAGGGGAGGGGGGGAGAGATGCGGTATCGAAAGGGGGGAAAAGAGAAAAGTAGGAGGGAAAGGGGGGGAGCTTTGATTCGAAAAAAAACAGAATTGAGAGAGAGAGAGAGCCAAAGAAGGACCGTGGTATTACTGATCTTGGACAGGAAAGGGGTCGAGGGAGTATGGGAGGTGTGCAGCAGCACAAGGATGATGGGAAGATGCGCAAAAAAAAAGGGGGGGGGGGGGGGGGCCTTAAAATAGGAATGTGCCACACAATTAAACACGGATCGGAAAAGTACTTTGCCCAAAAGTAAAGTACTTTTCCAAAAAAAAAAGTACTTGAAGAAAAAAAAGTACTTTTTTTTCTGTGCAAAAATTGTACGGAGGAAAAAAAAAAAAGTACTTTTTTTTTTCCCGTCAAAAATTGTACGGAGAAAAAAAATAAAAAGTACTTTTTTTTTTCCAGTGTTCTAAATTTTTTGTACAGAAAAAAAAAAAGTACTTTTTATTTTTTCTCTCCGTACAATTTTTGATGGAAAAATAAAAAGTACTTTTTTTTTTTCAAGTACTTTTTTTTTTCCTGTACAATTTTGATGGAAAAAAAAAAAGTACTTTTTTTTTCGAAAAGTGAAAAAGTACTTTTTTTGACCAAAAAATATCACTTTTTAAAAAAGTACTTTTCCGAACCGTGATTAAAACAAAAATAAAAAATCAATGCACACGCGTTTTGGAAACCCTCGATTGAAATGTGAAGAAAAGTAAGAAAAAAGTTACTGAAGACGAACTTAATCTTCTCGTGCTTAGCCACCAAATCAAGGAACAGGGGACATAGCATGGAAGAGTGAGCACATATTCCATTTTACAGCAAAAAAAATGATTTCAGATATTTGCGCATACACATCAGAAACATAGGCATTACCCATCTAAACAGGCAGAAAACAACGACTTTTTTTTTTGTAAGATATCCAGCCTTGATCGCCAGACAATAAATAAATAAAAGTTCACAAGATGAACCCAAGCCTAAACCGTAGGTCTGTTCTTTTTTGGACACACCCTAATAAAAGACAGATTCTTAAAATGAGTGCTGTTTCGTTGCGTGGAACAAAATAAAAATAGAACAACACCACGTGATTTCCTTAGGTACTGTACTGGGTAAATTGGATCTGTTGGTTTTCTTCCCTGTACAACAGATGCATACCAAAAAAAAAGGGTTGTTTGATTTTTAGACTACTACGACGAGATAGCAGTTACGGGGGGGGTTTTTTTTTCTTCTTCACAGGATACATGGATGGCACCTACCTGGAGGTACCGCTTTTTGCAAATTCAGGATTCGTTACCAGGTATTACCGGGTTTTGGCAAACAAGTCACTCGTTGCGTATTACCCCGGTAAAATGAAAAAAAATTAAACCCCAGTAATTCCCGGTATCTGGAAACAGGTGCCATCCATGATGGACCATTAAAAGAGAGTAAGTAGAAGGGAGTACAACAGATGCATACAATAGACGAAAAAAAATGGTAGAGGTATGAACCTTAGCCCCCCTTTTCTGAACCCAAACAATGACAGCCTTGATGGAAGTGCCTCTCGTGCACAATACGTCGTACAATAATGAGCACATCTACCACCCACTCACCTATCTTCTCCAAAGGGCAGCCAGCTACCCCCCCACGAAAACGAATACGTCAGGAAAGGGGTGATTTTCTGGGGTTCGGGTTAAAAAAAAAGGGAAACTAAAATCTGATATGCGGTCCCTCAACTGTGGGCTCCACACGGCTAACACCCTTTAAGCTGATGGAAGGGAGAGAGACATCTCGACCCGAGGGAGAAGTCACCATGTTGGGAAAAGATGGTGCGTGTGGGGAAAGCCTGTGAATACCTTAAAGGGTAGAGGGGGCGTTGGTACGGACAGTAAGCTATCCCATTCAGCGCTTCTGAGGGAAGTGTTTTGAATAATTTTTTTTTTTTTGCGATTTTTTGCCAAAACTGCGGCAAAAAACGCAGTAAAAAAAAAAGGGGGTTGGGTACAGATGACCTTTCTAGAAGAGAAACAAAAAAGAAGAAAAAAAAAAATGTGCCGACGACCTTGTTCAAGAGCCGGCTTAATAAAGAAAAATTGAATAGAACAACCTTAAGCCTCAGACGCTTAGTGCCTTTCCTTGAGAGGGGCTGCCAAGACAGTGTAGGGCTGTCGATAGGCGCTAATAGATTTGGAAAAGAAAAAAAATACACTTGAAAGAGTGAATCGATGCGCCCCAGGTACACTCGCATCTAGTTATCACCCCTTTTTTTTCAAAGCGAGTGAAATAATTGAGTGCGAGCATATGTGGGTGCAGATAAATGGTATTTTTTTTTTGACAAATTGTTGGTGTAGTGAGTTACCTCGGTTGTGTTGCCACAGTTGCGCAAATCTCCACTTTTTTTTAAACCGAAAATCCAAAAAATATAATCCTTCAGTATTGGCTTGAAGCCCTGAAGGCATGGAAGAAACCAGACAGAAAAAAAGGACGAAAAAGTTGAAAGATGAAGCCTCGCGTACACATCTCAGAAGAAAAACAACGAAAAACTTATATGAATATGCCTCTCGTGCACATTAAAAAATAAATATCAAAGTAGAATTCGCCAACCAATCTTTGGTGGCGTGTATAAATATCATTTTTAAGTTTAGTTTAAGTTTTTTTTGAATGAGACACATTCCGAAATGAACACCAAAAACCCTTGGTTTCTTTCCTGTTATTAGTTCAGTCTATGTTTGCTTCCCCCGTTGAACACAACCAAATAAGGTGGTTAATCTGATGCAAGAAGGCAAAAAAACAAAAAAAAAAGGCGCTCCACATCAGGAACAGATGGTACACCTTTTCTCTAAGGGTGTGGCACAGATGAGACAAGAGAGCTCACGCCGGGTATTTTTGTAGTTTCGACAATCACCTGTCCGAAGACGGGTTCTGTACACAAAGTCGCCCAGCTGGTGCATTTTTTTTCTTCTCCTTTTTGGGAAAAGTACATGGGTTTCCGCCCTCCAAAAACCAGAAGTATGCGACGACGGCAACATTTGCCTTTTGTAGCTGGAAAAGTACCTCTCATGATCGGTTGGTAATGCAACAAATACAGATCATCTGCCACTATCATTTCCTCCTGGCATAAGAGAAAAAGAAGTGTCCTTTTTCAAAAGTCGTTGTTATTCAAAGTCAATTATTTTTTGGGAAAATGACTATAACACCCACGTTACTAATACCCATTTACGATAATACCCACTGGGTATTATCGTAAACTTTTTGGGTATTATCGTAAAGTTTTTGGGTATTATCGTAAACTATTTGGGTATTAGTTTTGGGTATTATCGTAAACTTTTTGGGTATTACCCAGGTACCCAGGTACGATGTGATTTAGCTGGCTACTCGCGCAAGGTATCAGAGGCGCTCGCACGCTGGTGAATGTGCAGACAAGGTATGGTTTCATCGACCCCAGAGAAAATACAATTTTCACTAAATATATGGGGGGGGTTTTTTTTTACACAACTTTTTGCATCCCTGTCTTACATCCTCAAATTCAGGGTAACCATTTTTCTTGACAATTAACAATTAATCTTTCTCCAAGCGACATAACTTAATTACACCCACATTTACACTCATCACAGGATCGCGAAATCTGAACTGCATCAGCGATTGCGCTTCTCCGTCTCCGACATTCTACACCTCAACATACGAAGACCTGGGTGGGAACATTTAGTCAGTCACTGCTATAGCCATTAACCCAGGGAGCATAGCTAGTGCAAGAAATTCGACTTTGGCAACCTTCCGGAAAGTCTGTCCTCTGCTCGCGGAGGACTAGACACAAGAAAATATTGCGTTCCCCCAGAAAACCAGTGCACATTTCACACTCCTTGTGGGTGGTCTTGTTGCCTTTTCGTCATAGTAATTTTGGCCCAGGCATGTTCTTGAAGCATGACAATTTAGTGTGTATGGGGCAGGGTGTTGTTTTGTTCTGAATTCTCTTTGTTATAACATCTAAGTCAATCGCGGGTGGTGGTTTGTGTAGCGTGAGGCACTCTTTTTAGCAAACTTCCTGCGGCTGCTAAAGTGTTATTTCTTCGGATTTAACAACGTACAGCGTAACATAGTGGTTTCGCCTGGTCGACACAACCTTTGATAGATATGGGATAACCAACCCCCTTCGACCCCTTGTGGGTTCACTGAACAAGCCCTAGTGGTAGTTAAACGCGATTGACATTTACATTCCTAGAGATGAAAGAACAAGACAACACTTCTGTACCCGCGCATCAAAATTGTGGAAAACTTTGCACCCCAAACACCCTCAACAACGCCCGCCAAAAGGCGCCCCTTGTTGCTGGGAGTTGGTTCTCATTGATACCTGCACAGCGGGCATTCCTCTGAGTCCAACGCATGTTTGGCCTGTCTGCGGCGTTGTACTTCAGGTGCACGAAGACAGGGTCTGGTGGTAAATTTTGCGTAGTACTGCGACGTAGTGCTGCGTGGGTCTGGGAATTTGGGTACCTGGGTACAGGATATTTGTTGTCAAAGACATCTTCCACCATGCATTGAGGAGGGTAAGACAGTGGTCGCAGTTTGTACTTGATAGCATTACAACATTTAACTTCTCCACGGGGGTCTTGGGCCGTTCACTCGGTTCTACCTTGACTACCGGAAGATATTCTTGAGGCCTTTTTGGTCTCTAGAATATCCGGTCTTCCCGAACGGAGGCACACTTTGTGTGTTACTACGACCTGGCAACTTCCAGCAGTAGGTTAAGTAATCTTTCTTGTAAATTGTTGGAACATTATCTCCTCAGTGCATGAATGCCCCACGTGATTGGACACTTTTGTGTTTGTCATGTGGAGCTGTGGTTGCTCTTTCACGACTTTTTCCTTGTACACCAGTGTACCGTGTACCTGGGTACCTGGGTACCTGGGTACTACCCAACCTGGGTAATACCCAAAACTAATACCCAAAAAGTTTACGATAATAAAAACTTTACGATAATACCCAAAAAGTTTACGATAATACCCAGTGGGTATTATCGTAAATGGGTATTAGTAACGTGGGTGTTATGATAATTACCCCTTATTTTTTTTTTGAAGCTTTCTGCAAACGAAAATGAAAAAAAAAGTCTGGATGAATCTTAGCTCTCCTTAGCCTAGAAACTCAAAACCCAAAAAAACAAAACCTACCCAAAAAAAAAAAAGAAAAAGTTTAGAAGAATGAACCTAAGTCTCTTGCTTAGTCACCCTTTGATCAAAAAAGGAGGACAAAGTCTTTACATATTGGTGAACTTTTCAGTTGATCACACCACAAAAAAAACGAAAGCAACATTTGTTGCGCGCAAATGACTGATGCTGTTGTGGAAAGAAACGACAAAAAAAGACATGTCGTTTTGGGTAGGAAACACGAATGGATATCCGCTGAATAGATGAACTGAACTCTAAGCTACGGGACCTGAAGAGGTAAGAATTTGCTGCATGCAGACGCCTCACGGACACTCTGCTCGTCTGTATTTTGTGACAAGCAACGTCGCTGTGTATTGCTGTGCAGATGCTCTTTGAAAATAAACAAAAAATCAGAAAAAAAAAAAAAATAAGTTGAAAAGCGCCAACACCTCACCGAATGAAGAATGGGACACAGAACACCAAATCCAGCCACGGTAACAACTAAGATGGGGTAAAAACCCTTAGCTCTTACCTTAGCTCTTCAAAATCCGAAATCCCACGATACACCTATGTCTATACTACGGACGGTTATCCATTTTGTGAAGTAGGCACTTCCGACACGACCCGGATGAAAGCACGATATTTTGAAAAATAGAAAAAAAAAAAAAAGAACACAGTTGATACGATGAACACCATTTTCTCTTTCTCGGGTCACCTACCAAATGAAGGAGTTGACAGTGCAAAACGTCTACGGACGCAGGCACTGGAAGGGAAAAAGAGGGAAGCTAGAAAGACGTGCCTCGAGCACATCTACAACAGGTGGCAATGAAATATCCACAACATCTAAAAAAACACGAAATGCTAAATCCTGGTTTTTTCTAAAAAAAAGGTTCAAAAGGAGACAATTTGGAAGAGAGAAAAAGAAAGGTTTATAAGATGAGACCTAAGCACGTTTGCTTAGTCACCTTGAAAAAAAAAAGGGGGCAAGATGAACTGAAAGACTGTGTTTAGTCACCTTACATCTTAAAGGGTTGGAACGTTGAATGAAAACTGTGTTTCTCGTGTGCACACACAACATCGTCAATAGGAGGAGGGGGCACTGGAACACAAGGAGACAGCCACCGAACGCTTAAAAGGGAGGAACTACCTTCATTTTCACATATGACGCCACACAATGTAATAAAACACGAGAAGGTGTTGATAGCGCAAAAAAAATTTTTTTTTAAAAAAACACCGCTGAGACACAATGCACTAAACGCTCCGTGGGTTGTCAAAAAAAAACCCCTCCGGAGCCTACAGGAAAACTGCCCTCTGGGAAAAACTAATCAGGCTAAAGAGAAAGAGAAAGGTTTTTTCATATACATTCTTTTTCTTGACAAAAGGAAGGTATAGAGGGTGCTAAAAATGCACTCAAGAGAAAGGTAAAAAAATGAACCTAAGTTGTTCACTGTTGTTTGCCAGCCAAAATGAAGGCTTTTTTTACTGGAAGCGCAACAGTACTGCTACCCACCCAGGGTAGACAAAAACATCGATAAAATTGATGTAATTGTAATCCATTTTTTTGACACGACTCTATCTCAAGGGCCATATTCTGCGCAAGAATTACCAACCCCATCTCACACCTCAACGGCCACCATCTTCCATGCATAGAACTTCACGTCCTGGCAGCCTGGAGGCCTAATGCGGACCATGTTACTGTGTGGCGGCGTCTCTCGTGTGATCTTTGGTGTTTGCTTCCTTGGTGCGTCTGCTGTCAGATGGGTGCTCTTTGGTGCTGTGCTTTTCTCCTCATTTTCATTCGGTTCGATGACACTACTGCGTGAAATAAGACTACCACGTGAAATGATTGAGCTACCCCGACACGCCTTTGACACACCATCCGTCGAATTCTGCAGCGAACCCGCCATCGCAGCGTTAATAATCGACGTAGGCAGCCACCCACCGATCTCAGACTGAACATACACTATGCACTCCACGTCCTCCCCCACCTGCTTCAACACTGTCCCTCCACAGAAATTGGTTGCTTTGACTAGAGAAGTCCCGGAGACAGATTTTTCCACCGCACGCAGCGGGGAGTACACAGAGGAGTTCACAGAACGTCCGGTGGAGTGCATAGACATGATTTCTCCGGTCGGGGCAAACTCGATATCTGTGCAACGAATGTCACAAAAGAAGCGCGGGCTAACGATCCCCCCTGCCTGGGGTTTGGAGGTAAAGATTTCGAGGAGCACCTCACGTTCTTTTCCGGTGTTCGTGAAGTTGGTGAGGGTGTCTCCTTTGAGAATGCCTTCTTCGTCCCATTGGGCGCGAGTGTCAGTCATCCGAATATTGTCAAAAACGGTCCGACAGCATGAGTCTGGCACGGTAAAGGTACACCGGAAAAGCTTGTTCTTGCGCTTCACTCCTTTGCTGCTTTCAACGAGGGTCTTCCCGCGCGACTCCACCTCCCAAGGCTTGCCCTCAGGGTTGAGCTTCCCATGGAACATACCCCCCTTTGCGGTCTTGAGAGCAATATCCATCTCCTTCTCCAAAAGAGGGAATTTGGTCATGTCGTCGTCACCGTCGGCGATGATTTTCTTCTTCATTTGTTCGATTGTTTTCCACATGGAATCCATTTTATTGTGAAAAGAGAGAGAGAGAGAGCGAGAGCGAAAAGGAGCAGGAGGGAGAAAAATCTGCATATAATAGTGTTGAAGATAGTTTGTGTTTGAGAGGGGGAAGGGGAAAGTATTGGTAATATTAGGTCGTTTAGAGATGAACCAGAAGAATACCCAGTCATTGCTATTGCTCTTAGGTAGAACAAAGTGAAGGTGCAAAACGCCTCTGGGACACAAGGCATTGACTGAAGAAAAGAATGCATAGTTTGGGGTGGCGACAGGGGGGTTTTTGAAAAAGTTTGTTTCAATTTTGTTGTTTTTGTTTTTGCTACTCTGTTTGTTTTATGAAAAAATGTTGCGGCACTTCGTCTTCTCCTTCGCGGGGAATTAGAGCATTACCATCCTTGAAGATTTCATCAATCTCTGTGAGGGGGGATAGGGGGGTCCACACGACAGGACCCAGTGACTTTTTGCTCTCTGCTTGTCCTTCACTTCACTTCACATTCCGCTTGCATGATTTATGCCATTCCACTTTGTTACTTCATTATTCTTTGTTACTTTCACTCCATCCCGCACAAAGCATCCATTTCTTTTAATCACAGCACTACCCCCTCCACCAGGTTACTTATGTTCCGCACTTTCCGCAGTGTTCTTTCACTTTCCAACACTTCCTTGAGGATACACCCGCCCAGTGACACTTGCGTCACTGAACTCTCCTTCCGCTTCCGCATCCCTGAGCGCACCCATGCGGTAACTGAGGTCGTAGATGTTCATGGGCGCGTTTGCCTCGGTGTATACACTGTGAGCGACGCCGAGAAGCAGAGCAAGTGGCTAAATGCCTTCCGCATCGTGCGCTACGTCGGACGTTCTGAGACACTGGGCCTGCGATGTCATCTTGCAAAGTACAGCTGCAGAATTCGGCTTGGAATGGATACGTGGACACCCAAATAGGCAGAAAACCCTACTTTCCAGTTTAAAAAAAAGCTTTTTTCTGGACTATGGCATGCCCCCCTCCGATGTCACACTTCTGTCCCACTTCCTCCTCCCGGTCAAAATGTGGTTTTTGTTTGAATATAAAACACTCCACAATGAAAGTAGCCACGCCAGGATCTACAATGTAAAACGTAAGGAGAGAAAACAACAAAGATGTGGCAGGATCCTTTTTCTTTTTTCTTTTTGTAGGTAATAAAGGACAACATACCCACCTCCAGCTTCTTCAGGATTTGCTCCTTGTTGGCATCGGTAGCAGTCTCAACTGTGACAAATAAGGTGTGGTTACTACACAACGTCAACAAATGAGGGGTGGTTAATAATGATTGTACAAAGGCAACAAAGAGTACACATATGGTGTGGCTGAAGGGGGTGATTCGCACCTTTTCCGCACTTTACCATGTTGGCTTGCTGACTGTGTCTGTGTACCTGTGCACCAGGTACACAGGTACACAGTGTTCAACTTTTACAAGGCGGGGAAAATTTTTGGGGGGGGCTGATTCGCACTTTTTCCGCACTTTTCCGCACTTTTTCCTCCTCCCCCTTTCACCAACATACTTGCAATTTTTGCTGATTTGGATAAGTCTGTTAAGGTCTTTGTGTGCCCTCCTAACCAGTCGTGATAGTACTTCAGGTACTGGTCCACAAGATTCCGATCATCGTTCGAAACCTTCAGCACCTGTTTCCCGATCTTGAGGAACTCGTCCTCTGTCATTGCATTCACTTCGAAATCGATTTGGTCAGAACCGCGGAGACGTTTGATGTCATCCGAGATCGCTGATTTGGAGAATTCGACGATGGTCTTGCAACTCTTCGCCTTTGATGAAAGCATCGTTGCCACTGAACCGAAAGCACCGGCAAATTCCATCATGGTATCGTACTTGAGATCCTTCTTGCTCTCCAGGGCGATGTAGATGATGAGTGGGTGTGCATCCTCACCCCTGGCCTTCTTCCGGATGTTATTCGCGTGTTTGACAAAGTCGAGAAAATTACGGTGACGTTTGGGGTGCGTTGCACACTCCGCGAACTTCTCCCACACACCCTCTTTAATCTGATCGATGAAAGATTTGCCATGCGTGACGCTACGATTGATCAATGTCTCCGCACTCAGTGACAATTCGAGAACACCTTCCTTGTACTCATTTTTCAGTAAATTCTGCATCAGTGTAGTTTTGCCTGAACCACTTTCACCCACCAACATAAGGAATCCATGTGTAACACCATCGATGTTGTCGCGCACAGACTTCCTCAGGGCATCATCTTGCTGTCTGGAAATGTACCCCCTGTCCTGGCCTGGTACCTGGTCGAAGATAGTGGGGGTGTAGTTTGCTGTGACAATTTCCCTGAGCATGTCGTCGAGATATGCTTGTGTCTGTGATTTAAGTTCCTTGTCTTTTTGTGCAAGTTCCTTGTCTTTTTGTGCAAATTCCTTGTATATTTGTGCAAGTTCCTCGTCGTTTTGTGCAAGTATCGCTTTGTTTTGGTCTTGAGCTTCTTCAGTTGCACACCCAAGTATACCATATACAGGCCCCAAATGAAGTAAAAGGCAAGAAATGATTTACACCAGGAATTTTTTTTACCTCGTGTCTCCGCACGTTGATCCACAAATATCCTACGGTTGGGAGCGTTCGGAGCGTTCGGAGCGTTCGGCATTTTCTCGTGAGAACTTGTGTACACCTGGAGTATGCGTGTCAGTATAGAGGGAGGTAGGGTAAAGGGTAAAGGGAGAATGGCTGGGAGTGGTGCATGCAAAAGACACAAAAGGAAGAGGGATGATGCTAGTGACACAGAAGAAGTTCAGACAGCATCATCAGACAGTACAAACTTTCTTCTTTTCATGTAACTCCATGTTATGAAGCAATCGCCCAGGAAGGTTTGTACAAAATATCACAAAATAGAGAGCAAGTATGAACCCGAGTTGTGCTCGATTAGCAAAGGGGAAAGGAGTTATTAAAAGAGTTGACGGCAGCCCCAAAAGGTGACCTAAAAACAGTGGGGGGGAAGGGGGTGGCTTTTATTGTTCTTCCTTTAGTAGCAAAACCAGACCATGGAACAGGCAGGGGAAGGGACCGAGGTCTCTTCGCTACCTAGTGGGCCATTCTGACAGGGGAAGGATGGGTGGAAAAGAGATAGGGCAAAACGTCTCTTATATGCAGCCAGTGAGGATCCGTGGGGTTATCGAACACCCGGATTGTGTTGTTTTGCAGGGGAAATAGTAGTTGTTGATGCAGGCACCTCCGACTGACCCACGTATGATGCCAGCCATCCAGATGAAAGCAAAAAGAAGGAAGCAACAAAAAAAAAAAAAAAAGAAAAGAAGACAAATAGGTACGACTGTCGCGAAGCAAAAATATATTGTTTTTTGAAACATGACTGTATCTGTACACATCTTGCTAAATGTAGCAACACTAATTTCATGTACTTTCCATTCAAAGAAGAGAAAGACACAAAGGACGCCCAAAAGCGACACCTCCCGTCTTTGTTTTTTTGTAGCAAAGGGAGAAAAAAAAGGAGAAAAAAGACGGTTTGTGGCGACTTTCAAGACAACCGAACAATGTTCGGAGGAATGGGGTGGGCTGTAGTGGGTGGGACGGAGACAAATTAAAAATTAGTATTTCAACATAATACTGTGCAATCAATACATTGATAGCACTGCAACGATAAAAATGAATAAAATAAAATAAAATAAACATGGCGGCCAAGGCACGCAAAGTGCTGGGTCCAGTTCACCACTGTCGTTGAGCTCGCTCGATCTAAGGAGACTCAACTGTGGGTAGGACACGTGTGACTCTGTAGTCCCAAAGAAAAAGGGATTCATATATCACAAGGCACACCGATAAGAGAAATACGTGACTTCAGAAAGGCTTATGTGCCTCGGTCACGTGGAACACAAAAAGGGAAGTTAGAAAAATGTAATACCGTGTACGGAAAAAAAAAAATAGACCAGAAAATACATGGGTGGCATATTCCGTTTGCCAGACAACACACCGGCGATAGAGTACAGGTATTTAGTTTCTCGATAAAAAGGTATTCGCTTTACAAACTTACGTCATTGTGGGAATTCAGCATTCCCAGATGGAGCGTACGTTCCTCAGGAATACAACATAAAACGAGTTGAAATCTACTGCTACCAGAAAAGAAGGGGAAAAAACAAAAATATCACAACGAAAAACGAAAAAAAGGCTGAAACACGCTGCGAAGAAGTCTCGTGTACCAACGAAGCATAACTTGGACACAGATGACAAAACCATTATTGGGTGAATCAGGAAATTCAGGGTTGGAGGTGCGTCTATTGACCCGGTCGCAAGACCGGGTCAAAAAAAATAAATGGGATTTTGGCAAAAAACCCGGTCTGGAAAAAATAAAAAAAAAGGTATTTGGGAGAAAATCGGTCGGAAAAAAAAATTTGACCCTAAAAAGCTCAGACCGGGTCTTTTTTGAAAACCCCAAATCTATCTCCATCTCTGTCAGGAATACTGTACAAAATTTAAAAAAGGGCTGTAGAGCTGAAGGGTGAACAACAAGAAACACTACAGCAAGTCTAGTAGGAGCAACGCAAAGACAAGGTAGGTGTCACGAATAAGACCTGACGTCCTACTACCAAGTTTGGCAGCAGGTTTGAACGGGCCTCTAACTCTTATCACTCATCGGTTTCAGGGATTTTTAACTCTCTTTTCAAAGTTCCTCTACACAACGCTTTGTTCGCCATACATCCCCGGGAGCTCTTCGGCCTGAGCAGAGGGATACGCGTTGCTGTACTCGTTGAATGCATTAGGGGATTTAGGTGCTGTGGTCGTTTGCTTCCTTGCCACATAGCACACCACGAGCACCACAGCCGCAATCGCAACAAGAGCCACACCGACACTGATACCGACAATGGCACCCACAGAGAGCCCTCCGTCGTCTGAATCAGTAGACGCAAACGCTCCCTTTGTGTCAAGATCTGCTGTCGGCAGTGCTGTTGGTGCTGCTGTCGGTGTAGCCGGCGGTTCTGCTGTGGGAGGCGCAGGTGTGGACAGACACTCGTAACGGAAGGCAAAATCACCACCATCACTCCCAGCCTCACTGGTGAAGAACACGTAGGTGAATCCTGTCGAAGTGAAGGTGAAGTCCTCAACAGTGTCCAAACCAGTCGCGTTGAAGAAGGTGGTCCAGACTCCGCTCTCTCTCTGCACCATCCACAGAGAGTCGTTGCCAATGTTGAAAGACGTCCATGTGATGTGCACAGCAGCTTCGCACCGTATCTCCCAATACTCCTCGTCATTCGGCCCGTACTTCATGTGGATCACATCCCCAGCAGTGTTCAGTGTTGATGGAAGAGCAGCAGGCACAGCGTCACAGGCCCACGAGAACAGCACCTTCTTGTTCCCAGTCTTCATACTCCAGTCATCGACACAGTTGTGTGTGGTGCAAAGCTTTTTCTCGTCAGTGTCGTGTGCTCACCACTGACACGTGACTCCTCGTTCCCGTCGATGCTGATGATGAACTCGCCATTAAAGTCGTTCAAGTACTGCACCACAAAGATGCCGTCACAGGAAACAGTCCAGACGGTGTCAGCGATCTTTGTGGGAAGCAGCCTGTCCACGATGCCACTGCTCGGCAGTGCAATGTCGTTCGACAGACACTCGTAACGGAAGGCAAAATCACCACCATCACTCCCAGCCTCACTTTTGAATAACACGTAGGTGGATCCTGTCGAAGTGAAGGTGAAGTCCTCAACAGTGTCCAAAACCAGTCGCGTTGAAGAAGGTGGACCAGTCGCCGCTCTCTCTCTGCACCATCCACAGAGAGTCGTTGCCAATGTTGAAAGACGTCCAGGTGATGTTCACTTCTTCGTGTTCCTTGCACTGCAGAATCCAGTACACCAACTCATTTGGCCCGTACTTCAATGGGCTCACATCCCCAGCAGTGTTCAGCGTTGATGGAAGAGCAGCAGGCATAGCGTCACAGGCCCACGAGAACAGCACTTTCTTGTTCCCAGTCTTCATACTCGCAGTCATCGACGCAGTTGTGTGTGTTGGAAAGTACAGTTTGGTAACTCTGCTCTGCTCACCACTGACACGCAAGTTCTCGTTCCCGTCGATGCTGATGATGAAGTCGCCACCAAAGTCGTTCAAGTACTGCACCACAAAGATACCGTGACAGGAAACAGTCCAGACGGTGTCAGCGATCTTTGTGGGAAGCAACCTGTCCACGATGCCACTGCCCGGTAGTACAATGTCGTTCGACAGACACTCGTAACGGAAGGCAAAATCACCACCATCACTGCCAGCCTCACTTTTGAAGAACACGTAGGTGAATCCTGTCGAAGTGAAGGTGAAGTCCTCAACAGTGTCCAAACCAGTCGCGTTGAAGAAGGTGGGCCGGACGTTCATCCACAGAGAGTCGTTGCCAATGTTGAAAGACGACCAGGTGATGTGCACGTCTTCGTGTTCCTTGCACTGCAGGGTCCAGTACACCAACTCACTTGGCCCGTACTTCATGTGGCTCACATCCCCAGCAGTGTTCAGTGTTGATGGAAGAGCAGCAGGCACAGCGTCACAGGCCCACGAGAACAGCACCTTCTTGTTCCCATGCAACTTCACACTCGCAGTCATCGACACAGTTGTGTTTGCTGAAAAGCTGGTTGTCGTCAGTGTCATGTGCTCACCACTGACACGTGACTCCTCATTCCCGTCGATGCTGATGATGAACTCGCCATTAAAGTCGTTCAAGTACTGCACCAGAAAGATGCCGTCACAGGAAACAGTCCAGACGGTGTCGGCAATTTGCTCGGGAAGCAGCCAGTCCACGATGCCAGTGCTATTGTCAAGGTTGTGCACACCAGCGTGCAGCGCCATGGTTGCCACAAGAACTGAATACACGGTGTTTCTTATCAGCCCTATTGACGATAGGTCGTGTTTGAGAAGGGGGGGGAAGTACTGGTATTATATCATGTAGAGATGAACCAGAAGAATACCCAGTCATTGCTATTGCTCTTAGGTAGAATAAAGTGAAGTTGATAGTGCAAAACGCCTCTGGGACACAAGGCATTGACTGAAGAAAAGAATGCATAGCTGCCCCCCCTTCGATAAAAGAGGAAAGTGCTGCAGCAGGAAAGGGTTTCTGGTGCTCCTGACGACCCCATATTGCGTACTTCTTGCGTAGTTGTTGCGTATTTTGGATTTCTGGGGTACCAGTTTCTATATAAAAAAAATCAACGGAGGTGGGATGGGGTAATAGGCTTTTTTTTTCTGCCTTCGAGCAAAAAAAAAATAAATTTTTTTCGTGCTTTCTCACCCCCCCTTCCCGTACTCAGCGGGCCATCTTATTTTATGATTCGCTAGGTGGGGGATGGGTATCGGTAGATTTGTCCCCGTTTCTTCTGGTTAAGCTGCTGTCACCATTACACACAAAAGAACTCGTTTTATTGCAAAATGCTTTTCTTACCTCTTTTCTTCCGATGCTACGCCAGAAAGGGGGTTAAAAAAAAAATGGGGGAAGGAAACCACTTTACGACGGGGGAAAAAAAAATGGGGTTTTATGAAGAAATGCAAACTTATTTTAAAAAAATGTTGCTTCTTGCCGCTATATATTTTTGAAATAGAAAAATGCTTTCTTTTCGTGGTATTGCACGTTTTTTGGTCATTTTTTTTTTTTTCTTGTTTTTTTGTTTTGTTTTTTTTTTTCAGGTTGCAAAAATAATATCACTGGAGTCCACTACCAAAGTTTGTATAGTATTTTGGAAATGAACACAATCTTATGCCACATAAATGCAAAATGAGAGGAACGGGGAAGGACGTAATAGTGGGAGCTTCCTTTTGGTTTTAGTATTTTGTGTATAAAATCGGTTACAGCAGAGACAAGAATCATTAAAATACCAGCACGGTAGGGAAGGGAGGGAGAAAACACACACCCCCATTAAGATCCGAAGACATTGCAAAAAAACTTAGGCACAAAATGTCAACTTTACGTTTTTAACAAAAAAACAAAATATGCAAAACTTACACAGATAGAAACAGAGAGGGCAATCACTGGCGGCTGGTGTACACGATCAGGTCAACCACACGTGTGGAGTATCCTGCCTCGTTGTCGTACCAGGACACAAGCTTCACGAAGTTGTCGTTCAGGCAGATGGACGCCTTCGAGTCGTAGATGGAGCTGCGCACGTCTCCGATGAAGTCAGTGGACACAAGGTCCTCCTTGGTGAACCCAAGCACACCAGCCATGGGGCCCGACTGAGACGCACGCAGAATGGCGTCGTCAATGGCCTTCTTCGAGGCACCCTTGTTCAGGCGCACGGTCAGGTCCACAACGGACACGTCTGCAGAGGGCACACGGAATGCCATGCCGGTCAGCTTGCCGTTCAGGGCAGGGATCACCTTGCCGACAGCCTTTGCTGCTCCAGTGCTCGAGGGGATGATGTTGCCCAGGATACCACGTCCTCCACGCCAGTCCTTGTTTGAGGGTGCGTCAACGGTCTGTGTTGTGTGATGTGGAGGGAGAAGGGGCAGTTGGGTGTTACTGATACCCGCAGTACAACCTGGGGGAGCGTCCCTGACTGTCCTTTCCCAAGGAGGTATCAACGGACGACAGCAGCACCGTGTCCTTTTTCAGGTATCAGGGCCAGTAGGTGGGGTACAAGGAGAGACCGAACGAGCATACCTTCTGTGTCGCGGTGGCGGCGTGCACAGTGGTCATCAGACCCTCAACAATGCCGAAGTTGTCGTTGATCACCTTGGCAAGGGGCGCAAGGCAGTTGGTCGTGCACGATGCGTTCGAGATCACGTTCATCGACGGCTTGAACTCGTGGTTGTTCACACCCATCACGAACATGGGTGCGTCAGGGGAAGGTGCCGAGATCACGACACGCTTGGCTCCTCCTGCAAGATGCGCAGATGCGGCTGCGTGCTGTGTGTGGTGTTTTAGAAGAGGTGTGGTGCAGAGCAGACAACGTGGCACATACCTTGGTGAACACACCGGTGGACTCCACAACGTAGTCAGCTCCAGCAGACCCCCAGGCGATCTGGGCAGGGTCCTTCGACTTGAACACAGAGATCTCCTTTCCGTTGATCACAAGCTTGTCTCCACGTGCCTCAACGTTTCCCTGGAACCGACCGTGCACGGAGTCATACTTGAACATGTACACCATGTAGTCAACCGAGATGAAGGGGTCGTTCACTGCAACAACATTTGCGTTGGGGTTGTTCAGGGCAGCCCTCAGGACGAGACGTCCGATACGCCCGAATCCGTTGATTCCAATGTTCACCATTTTGATTTGTTTTGTGTTGTGTTGCTGGTAAGAAGCTGTATGTGTGTGGCAGGTGTCTGACTGCAAGAGGGGTGCATAATACACAACAAAGTAGTTCTTTTTTCGCCTCACTTATGAAAAAATAGCAAGCATTCTCAGGTGCCTGCACCAATTGAAACAAGTTTTCCAACGAAGAAACAAAAATGTGTGAAAGGGGGGTCCATACTTCGCAACACACAGGTACCGAAATATGGACCTTGCTGGCCAGTTGGGGTTGCTACGTTTGGTGTCAGAGACTCGACCTATTTAACTATTAGCGCTGTGGATACAGTTCAATAACGAAAGGGGTGGTGTTGCTGCGCACCGTGGCACAATGCCGTTCCCCACGTTTTGTTGACAACCCTGCTTGCAGGGTCTTGTAAAATTATTTTCAAAAATCCACGTCAAATCATAAAAGCAAAAAGCAATAAGAATGCATGCAACCCAACTGGAGCTTCGTTTTGTTCATAAAAAATGGCTTAAAGACAAAGCTTACACAGATAGAAACAGAGAGGGCAATCACTGGCGGCTGGTGTACACGATCAGGTCAACCACACGTGTGGAGTATCCTGCCTCGTTGTCGTACCAGGACACAAGCTTCACGAAGTTGTCGTTCAGGCAGATGGACGCCTTCGAGTCGTAGATGGAGCTGCGCACGTCTCCGATGAAGTCAGTGGACACAAGGTCCTCCTTGGTGAACCCAAGCACACCAGCCATGGGGCCCGACTGAGACGCACGCAGAATGGCGTCGTCAATGGCCTTCTTCGAGGCACCCTTGTTCAGGCGCACGGTCAGGTCCACAACAGACACGTCTGCAGAGGGCACACGGAATGCCATGCCGGTCAGCTTGCCGTTCAGGGCAGGGATCACCTTGCCGACAGCCTTTGCTGCTCCAGTGCTCGAGGGGATGATGTTGCCCAGGATACCACGTCCTCCACGCCAGTCCTTGTTTGAGGGTGCGTCGACGGTCTGTGTTGTGTGATGTGGAGGGAGAGGAAGAGGGAGAGGGCAAGTCAACATACCTTCTGTGTCGCGGTGGCGGCGTGCACAGTGGTCATCAGACCCTCAACAATGCCGAAGTTGTCGTTGATCACCTTGGCAAGGGGCGCAAGGCAGTTGGTCGTGCACGATGCGTTCGAGATCACGTTCATCGACGGCTTGAACTCGTGGTTGTTCACACCCATCACGAACATGGGTGCGTCAGGGGAAGGTGCCGAGATCACGACACGCTTGGCTCCTCCTGCAAGATGCGCAGATGCGGCTGCGTGCTGTGTGTGGTGTTTTAGAAGAGGTGTGGTGCAGAGCAGACAACGTGGCACATACCTTGGTGAACACACCGGTGGACTCCACAACGTAGTCAGCGCCAGCAGACCCCCAGGCGATCTGGGCAGGGTCCTTCGACTTGAACACAGAGATCTCCTTTCCGTTGATCACAAGCTTGTCTCCACGTGCCTCAACATTTCCCTGGAACCGACCGTGCACGGAGTCGTACTTGAACATGTACACCATGTAGTCAACCGAGATGAAGGGGTCGTTCACTGCAACAACATTTGCGTTGGGGTTGTTCAGGGCAGCCCTCAGGACGAGACGTCCGATACGCCCGAATCCGTTGATTCCAATGTTCACCATTTTGATTTGTTTTGTGTTGTGGGATGCTGTGAGATGGCATTGTGGTAATACGACAACTCAATTGTCTTGGGGTTAAGAACAGGGTTGAAGGTGTGTCTCATATCCACGCCCAAACCATCCTTTGATACTTTTGCTGGCCGCTTTGGGAACCACATCAAAATGACACCTACGCGCTTCTCTACCTCCGACGGGCTCAGACGTACCCGAATTTGTGGCTGAAAATTATAAAAAATAAAATACAACCGTAAGGTGTGCGTGGGGGTTTGTTTTGCATAATTACTAACTACACGTTCTAGTTTCTTTCATTCCACGTATTCTATGTTTCCAAACCCGTCTCATGAGGCGACGTGTGTTGAAGCTTTTCTTTCATAGTCAATAACAAACCCTCTTACCCCTTATTTGCACTATCCTACAGCATCTGCTAAAGTGGTTTAGTAAAAAACTATCTTCTGCAGCGCGGCCAATTTGACCATTGTTTATTGTTTTTTTTTGAAAACTTGGTTGTATTAGTGTAGCCACCCTAGAGTGTGCTCCACTATTTTTTTGTTTACGTTTACTAAGCGAGAACGGTTTTTCTTCATCACATAACTACGGAAGAGTCTCTGGTTTGCGGAATCAAAAAAAGGGGGAAGTTTGTAAGACGAACCTCTTGGCCGCCTCTTCCTCGGGTGTTCCTTCACGCTGTCCGACCCTGCAACCTCACCTAGCTAAGAAAGCTCTCCTTCAGCTTCTCGGTTCTGCTCTTGGGCTTGGACTCACCCCCTCCTGTAGCACTGCGGAAACCGTCCTTCACTTTGTCGGTCGCAGTCTTCGGCTTGCAGTACCCATGTTCCCGAGCGAGCTTTATCCCGAAGATCAGACCCCCGACAGTCATGGCATACGTAAGAACGAAGATCAGGAACTGTTTTAAATATAGGATGTAGCATGAATATAAACTGTAGATACCTTAACAATGAACGCCATCCCGCCACCATCGTCACTCGAGGAAGACGACGATGTGTCCGGCACGTTTGTCTCATTTTCAGGCGAATCCGTTTCGTTGAAACACTCGGCACCAAGCATCCGGCTGCACAGCACCAACGCACCTATAACATGACATACCCACGCCCCTTGCAAGGCCAGACGAGCCATGTGTTGGGCGGCACCCCCCTGCCCCTTTACTCTGGTATCGTGTTGGGTTGGGGGTATGGTGGGAAATTAGCGACGCCGTTCCCTTGAGTCGCTCGAGATGGAATACAAAGGGAACTGGTTCAGAGTCTGTGAATCACATTCTGAGTTGTTACAGCAGAACACGAAGCAGAAGTGTCTGGAGTTTTGCGAGAAGTGGAACTGGAAGTCTGCAGACTCCAGGCTCGAGCATTGAGTACAGGTTTGCAAAATGGAGGATGTGGAGGCATGTCAATTGAGTGAGGTTTTTTGTTTTTTTGCATATTCGCTTCTTTTGCAGATGTGGGTTTTGTTTTTGCGGTCTCCCAGTTTCTTGTTAGGAGTGTGTGCAGATACACCTTGCGACCCCATCCCCTTTTAGCTATCAACATAAAGATAATATCACATCCACACGTTTCTTTTTTCAGGGCCAGCAAGGGAGGGGAGACCACAAAAACACCTTTTGCATATTTTTGAACAAAAGTGAAGTTAGTGCAAAAAAAAACGTCTCTGGGACGCACTGACACTCCGCGGGTTATCGAACCCCCAGAGTGTTGCACTTAGGAAGTTGCTGTCAAGGAAAACTGTAAAACAGGCACAAACAAAACACCACCACAAACCTTCAAAGGGGGGGGACACACCCTTTTTTGAAGAACAGTGTTGATTCCAGGGACGCTATCTCTCCAAAGGGGTCTGGAATAAACACAGAAGCATATCACAAAAAAAAAAAAAAACTCCGCTTTTTTTTGAAAACGGCGGCTAGTGTAAACGAAGCTTTTTCCTGCATGGTATCAACGCTCTTTGGTTGTTCGAGCAGGTTCTGTATCCAGACAACAACAAAATTGATTTGAACCACAAAGCCCTCATGAATGTGCACTACTCTGCACACAAAGGGGGGGAAGAAAACTTTGGTAAGGTAAACCTGAGGGCACTCACTTCAAAAAACAAAATGAAGACAGTGCATGCCGCCTCTGGGAGGCAAGGTACTTACTCCGTGGAAACAAAAAGAAAAAAAGGGCACCATCTCCTGTCGGCTAGACAATGACGAAGGAGTGCGCACCTCGTCTCCTTGAGAGACAGACAGAGACGAACAACATAGTCGGCAAGATGTGTTTAGGATTCTTCACAAAATGTCGTCAAAGAAGAAAAAAATTTTGACTTGAAACACAAAAGCCCTCTCGTGACAGTGTACCTCCCACCGAAGAATGCGCCCCTCAAAGAAGATACCACACAACTCCTGTGTTGCTGTCCAAAATGGTAATAACATCAGTACTCCCCAATACCCCAAATCCCCCCCCACCCGATAAGTTGACACGGTATCATTTCTTGTCGCCACCACCCGTCGCACTCCTGAACCCAGCCTTCACCTTGTCCGCAGTTGATTCAGGCTTGCAGTATCCGTTGTCGCGTGCGAGCTTTATCCCGAAGATCAGACCCCCGACAGTCATAACATAGGTAAGGACGAAGATCATGAACTGTGAAGTGTTTTGTTTAAAAAAAAACAATGCGATTCATAAGGGGGTCAATAAGAACGGTGAAAATGATTTGGATATCTCTGGTTTGGTTTTATCTTTTTTGACAGATTCCACGACAAGGCAAAGTTTTCTTCCCTTTTGTTGTCGTTTCCTCTTTGTTGCATTTGGCAAAGAGGAAACTACAAAAAGCACCTCCAAATTTAAGAAAAGTTTGAAAGGTTGATCCTAAGCCTCTCGTGATTGGTCTGATTAGATTATTAGCTTATTCATCAGTCATTTTGTTTTTTGATGCCACCCCTTACCTTTGCATTTAATGAGCACATACCTTAACAATGAACGACATCCCACCGCCGTCACCAGAGGATGACGACGCCGTGTCCGGCACCTCTGTCTCGTTTACGGCAGGCAGAGGTGTGATCTCCGCCACCACCCCCACCATCAGCTGCGCACACAGCAACACCACCCCCATGACCCCGACAGCTTCGACCCTCATTGGTTCCCTCTTCCCTTTTATTAGCTTCTGGTTTTACCCGCCTCTGCACACCAAGGCAATAGTGTTTTTACTTTTTCTCTGTAATTATGGTAAGGAAGAGAAAATCAGGAATATTTGGGGAGAAAAAAATACAAAATAATGTCGTTTTTTTTACTATCGGGGTTGTTTCTCTAATGGGCTATTTGTGTTGCGGTTTTTTTTTTAGTGCAGACAGAGGGATGAGCTTCACAATAGTTTTGTTTTTTAGTTTGTGTGGGGGAAAAGGGGAGGTAAGATGGAGCTCAGTCTTTTATTGTTTTGTTTTAGATAACCCTTTCCCCCCCCTGCAGTTACAGCAACGAACGTTACTATCAAATAAAAAAGGGGGGGTAGAGAAGAAGAGCCAAAACAAAAAAAGAAGAAGAAAAAACCCCCACACACACACAACGAAAACATAATAAGTTAGCTGTTGACAGAATGCAAAAGGCAAAAATGGTTTTTCTCTGCCCTCCCCACCCCCCTTTCCCCTACTAAGAAACACCACTCTGTAACAGCAGCGTTAAAATACGCTATATTTTTTTTGGGGGGGGAACAAAAGAGGGAATGAATACTGTGGAGTCTAGGTTTGATTGAGTGTGGGGTCTCCTAAAGAGTCTATGGTGAGAAAAAAGAATTTTCATCATTTGGTGTGTTCCGGGGTATCGAAAAATACAATTTTTCATTTCAATTCACAACTCTTCACAAAAATATGGCCAAAATTATGTTGTGAAAATTTGTGAAGAGTTGTGAAGATGTGTAAAATCCCATACACCGGAACACACCAATCATATGCAATCAATAAATTGATAGTATATGGTGAGGGATCAACAAAAATGTTCCCATCTTTCTTAAGAGAAAATTTTGAAAAACGCAAACGCCTCACCGTACATCGGCGGACACAGGCACTGAATCAAAAGAAAAGAGAGAGAATACGTGAAAAGATGCGGTTTCGCTGTGCACAGACAACATTCAAACAAAAGGTAACAATGAACCTCAGCCTCTTAGAGCTTCGACCTCAAAGGAAATCTTAAAAAGATGAAATATATCACTGAAACGCACCCCTTTTTTTCCCACTCCATCACAAAAAAATGAGGCTTCTTAAAAATCTCAAAAAATCTAAATTATGGCCACCTGCTTACATTCCGTTTCAGAGTAGCTACGTATACCCAGACGGAGCAATAATTCTGTGCTTGGTAGGTTCCGTACCCGCGGACGTGGACTCCTATGGCGAATTCGGTCAATCGTTCTACAGGGTCAGAGAGGTAGATGCCGCTGTTGACGATGGCCTTGCGGATGGCGTCGAAGTTGCTCCATGCGAAGTGAAGCGGGAATCCGTGCATATCATATGAAGAGAGGGCCTCCCTTAAGGCAGATTTGTGCAACTCTATCAGGTTCTCATGCGTCGATTCGAGCCAGAGCTTGTCACGTTCGTCTCCGTCTTCTCCTCTGCCAAGGCCATATCCAGCGACATGTGCTTCTTCAAGTGCCGGGAGAATAACCGCATCAAGAACACCCCTCCCCTGTACATCCAAAAGATTTCTAAACGTCGTCAACATAGTTTTAACCGGGGCACGCAGTTCCTTTATCAATGTTTTAATTTGATCGGTGAGTTGAAGCTGCAGGCGGACCTCAAAATCCGCCTCGATTGGTCTGCAATTCACCACCAAACTGGTCTGGCAGGTTTCAGACGGAGACTCCTGCATGCCGACAAAAAGCTGCCTCCAGCCCCTCCCAGAATTCACATCCCAATCCATTCTGCGAGGATGCCCTGCAGCTTGGATATTACAAAAGATGTTTCTGTGGTTAAACAGAAGCGCAACGTCTCTGAGCGGACACCTCGTGGAGTTGAGGGTATAACGATCCCCTGAAACCGGATCCCAGAGGAGGTATAAATCCTTTTCTGCAGCACAACGGGTCAACACAAAGGAGGCCTTTATGTGAACATCGGTCCGACCGAGCACTACATACACCTCAGAGAAGCGCCGCAAGGGGGGCTCCGCAAGAAACGTAAAGAAGTTTGCCAGAAGCACTGCATGGTCGTCGTAGCTCCCTGCCCCCGTTGCTAGCATCTCGGCAGAGGTAGGCCAGATGGTTTCATCCTCCGATGCCTTCGTGTACAACGGAATCAACGACACAAAACGCGCCACCATATATTCAGGGTTATGCTCTGATACCAAATGCGCTGGAGGCTCCATCCCTGCAGCTTTCATAAACCTTGTCAATAACACCGCCTTTTTATCAGTATTATGCACTAATCCTAATACCCTTCCAGCGCGAAGAGATTTTAAATGTGGGTCTGTTGCGCTTGAAAGCGCGGACTTAACCTGCGATTTGCATCGGAGAGTCCAACGTTGAGCATGCCAGAAAATCCCTGCCGGTTCGTTTGAATGAACTGCGTCGAACATTTCGTCGTTCTGCGGTGGGGTCAGGTCTGGAGACAACGTGATATATACTGAAATGCTTGAGGACCGGCTCGTCTCCTCCCCAGAGGTGTTCTTTTGATGTGCGTACCCTAGGGCAACGCATGGGATTTTGAGGGGGATGACACCCTCCCAGGTGGATTTGTTGCTGCAGTAGAGGGTGTTAAAGGGGATTTCGCAAGACCCTATGAAACGCTTGAGTTCGTAGTAGTTGACAGTGGTGCCTTCTGCACGGCGATGCAGATCCGCGTTTTGTCGATGTATTTTGACTTTGTCAAACACCCGAATTTCAATCGGATCATCAATAAGAGAGAGCGTCTCATGCTTGCAATCATCAATCGGAAGAGGAAGTTTGAGTGTTTCGAAAAAGAGTGGGTCTGGTCCGACAGTAGATTTCGACCGTTTAGGCCCGCAGGGTCCGAACCGTACTTCAACAAATAAATCAGTTTCGTACGTCTCCTCATCCTTATCTCGGCGTTGTTGTGTGTCTTCTGGAACTTCTAATTCGATTGCACCAAACCCGGATTGTCTTGGACGAGAGGAGCGCATTGCACCTTGAGATTCTACCAGGTGTTCACGACAGCGGACCGGAACGTTCCCCCCGCTTTTGACGTAGATGAGGAGAGATGGGGTTTCTCCGGTGCTTTCGATGATGACTTCGTCGACGACTTTACGGTATGGACGTAGCTTTGTTATAGGTTTGAAGAAGTCTGCGATGATCTCGCAAAGGTTGCGTCCAGTCTCCTCCACCGGTTGTGTTACAATGCTGCGCAGTACGTCTATGTCACGTCGTGCACCCTTTACAAGCGCAGCCTTGGCTTTGCGGATCTTCGCCAGCCACGCCTCTGTCGTCAACCCCATTATGTCGTTCCGCTCCTCTGCGACATCTGCCATGTTTTGGTCAGTAGCCTCACCATCTCTTGCCCAATCCCGCCGGGTAGGGTATTGAGGAACCGGTTTGCTTTCAGGTCCGACCAATCGTGTGTCCTGTTTATCGGTCCGCTGCAACGATGACTGCGTACTCCGGAGATGCCACCGATGCTGTAACAACACAGACCGCGACACCAACCCAGGGCGCGGCTCCACTCTCCGCGGTGGGAGAAGCACTGCAGAGAGCACACCTTCCTGTTGGTGGATCATTGCGTTTTTCCTTCGGTTGCTTGATGCGAGGGACCGACCGTGGCGTTCTGCAAGCTTCCGCATGAGGGGTTGCTGTATCGGATCGTTTGGGTCGAGAAGACCTTGCACCACCTCTTTTGTCACTGTCTTCAAATCCATAAACTGCGACGGATTGCCCGCCACAGGGAGCGGTGCACGCGACGGCGCAGTACTGTCATGCTGCGACCAAAACGCCTCTGCCAACAACGTACCCGCTGTGGGCGCCTCCTCCGACCCAAAGGGGTACCACAGTTCATGCCGCCTGCCTTGAAACGCACCAGGCTCGAATGGAGAACGACCAAAGGGCGGGGTGATGGTAATGTAGCCGCAAGGCGTAGCTCGGGTCAGACCAGCGCGTCCTCGTTGTAAGACCTGAATGAGAAGGGCTTCTGGTTCCTTTGCAAGGTGCAGGCGGACCAAAGAGCGCATGCGGACGCGGTAGTCTCGTGCCATAGGCTTCCATTCGGTGCGTGCTGCGTAGCGGCCGGATCCGTCGCCGTCGCGGAGGCGGACGAAGATTTTGCACATATATTGGGTGTTGTTGTCGTGCGGTTCGGGGCGTGGCCGGATGTTCAGTTGTGGTGATTTGTTGCGCAGCTGCTGTCCTGAGTACGGTCCATGCGCCGCCACATCCGGTGTCGGAAACCTCTGCACCAACCCAAACGAGATGTGCTCCGGCGGCGCCGCACTCTCCGCACGGATCGCCAGCCACTCCTCCAGCATCTGCCGCATCAGCATCACCTCCCGATCGATCGCCTGCTCACGCACCCTCCGCGCCTCCACCAACTCCTTCAGGATGTCTGTCTCCGCCTCTGCCTCCTTCAGACCTTGCTCCAACAACGCAATGTGGTGAGGCAACTCAAGGTTCTCTTGTACAAGCTCTCGTGTGTTGAGGAGGTGCATTTGCAGGAGCAGGATGGAGCGTCTTCCGATGTCGCCGTCGAGGTGGAGTGCGTCCTCCCCGAAGTGGCATTGCAGTACGGCTTGCAGTGCGACACGCTCTTCGCGGCCGAAGGAGGTAACAGGGATGTCGCTGCGTGACGCTGCAGCCCACCACTCTGAAGGAATGATGTGCGCAATCTGCAGCAGCGCTGGCGTAGGATGGTCCTGCATCAACCTCAGCCCTTCGCAGGCAATCCAAAACCGCAGCCTTGCTAGCATCTCAGGGTTGCTGTGCAGCACACTCAGCGCATCCTCCGTTGCATCCATCTCCCACGTCGGTGCCACCGCCAAAGAGACGTGCTGTGTCGCAAAGGTAAGGAAATCCTGCAACGCACCCACCGTCTTCCTCCCAAGAACACCATCCGCGCTAGGCCGTTCACACCAACGCTGCTCCACTGCCTGACCATGTGTCTGCAACGCAATGCCATGAACACCTGATACAGCGGACTTCACCAAATGCCACAGCAGATCCTCCGCAACCCGCTCCGCGCGTTCCCTCGGAACCGGTTCGTTTGCGTGGTGTGAAGGGAGTAGGCCAAAGATGTTCTGTTCTTCCTTCTCATTGGGGTGTTTGGTGATGTGGCGGAACTCCTGGTGGAGACGGAGAATCTGTCCGAGACGTGCCTCGATAGGATCGCAGAGCGCATGGCGAACGAAGAGCACCTCATCAATGTACACATCCAGCTGGTATGTGTCCATGCCGCCACGTCGGTTTGGCCCTTCCCTTGTGCACACCGTGCGCGTCAACCGTTCCGACCACGGCCCCTCACACCCCGGAACAAATTCAGGCTCAAATGCACCAAGAGGATACCCATGAAGCGGGTCGGTGATGCTCTTGAGGAGCCCCGTCTGCTCGGAGAAGTAGTACTTCAGCATGTACAGCCGCTTTGATTCGATCGCATCCCACACAAGACGTTGCTCCAACGGTGCAGAAAGCGTTTTCAACATTGTTGGAAGCTTGATTTCTAGGGTACCATCCGAACCTTGCAGCAAAAAATCCACCGGGGTACAGCAATGCACTTGCTGTGCGAACACCGTCTCCACTTGAACGCGAAGCTGTTCATACAAGGTGGTGTACAACATACTAATTGTCTCAAACGTTTTGCGGCTTTTCTCGAAAACCTCCGCTGGGGCGAGCACATTCGCCACCACACCGTCACCACCCTCCATAGGCACCGTCCCACCACTACGAGGAGAAGCAGCGGAGCCGGGCTCACTGCTTTTCCTTGGAGAGCCTGCCTCGCGGGGCGACGGAACTGGGGACGAACCACCTGCAGAAGACGGGGCTTTCCAGACAGGGTGCATACGGGGCATCGGCGCTTCCGTTTCGATAGACGCAATCTGACTGTTCCGTTGGAACATATTATCAAACAGACCGTCCCCTAAAGGCGCATAGACCCCTCCCTTCGTCGCCTTAAGCAATGCCTGCACAGTCTCCTGCGCACTCAACGCTGCTAAAGCAGGGCCCGTACTTTGTGCGATATCGAATGTCCACCTGGACCCCTTTGTCTTCAATCTGTCGTTCGCCAAATAATGCACACCAGACTCACTCATTAATCCTTTCCGATGCAAAATCCTTCCATCACCAAACGGGCAGTTGCATGGAATCAATGTAGACAAATCAGCACCCACGGGAGGGGGGAGATGCATCACCGTCAGTCTCTTCTTCACCAACGGATATGACGCCGCGTCTGACAGCAGTCTGCAGTACTGCGGTGTGTGGTAGGCGACCCCCACTGATGTGATGGGCACTTCCGGGTATGACTGCCAGAGCCAGGCTTTGGATGGCTTTGTGTCGCCACAGGAGGTGCACGCAACGGGCTGGTCAGGGTCTGCTGCGGCGTGGGCGGAAATGCCTTGGACAAACCCACACCCCGCACACTGCGCTTCCTCTTGCGTCAACGAAATGATAGAATCCCCATCCCCCTCAATTCTGTCAGCCAACAGCGCCTCTTCTTCGCTGTGGCCAAAGAAGAACCCTACCTGTGGGCCTTGCGGGTCTTGCGGACCTTGAGGCGCTTCGTCTACATCCTGCCATCGCCGTCGGATTGTGCTTGCCTGTGTCGGTGGTGCGTCTGTAGATAAATCCGAACGCGCCTGCGTCATCGGCAGCTCCCCCAACCCTGCCTGTGTAGCCGGCCTGACATGAGGGATCCCATGTGCTCCTGAGGCAGGAATAGTCTGCGCATGCAAGTTCTCATCGCTAGAAGAGCTTGACGGCGCTTCGTCCACCGTCCCCCATCTCCCCATTGTCAAAGGGGGGACGTCTGGAGAGGAGGGGTTAGAGGGGTGTTTGGGTTAAATGGTTGTTGATGCAGGCCATTTGATCTATGGATGATGTCAAAAATAAGGGTGGTTAGAGGTACTAGAAGAAGAAGAAGTGGGGAAAGAGCAACGTCCCCGTATTGTTGTCCCAACCGTGTGGAAGTGGAAACTCCAGGGTTGGGGTTAAAAAAAAAGTGAATATTTTGCAGAGATTCTGTTGTTCGCCTCTACCTCTACCGTTTCTTCCGATTTTTCAAAAACAAAAACAAAATGTGTAGGAAATGACAAAAAATGATTCCCTCCCCTCGTCTTTGTTGTTCTCGGGGTATTGCATTTAGCGCCGTGTTCCTCCAGGGATGTGCCCGTCGTAGCCAGGAATGGCGCGGGAGGAAGGGTAGGTTCCTTGGAAGATGGCCAGGTCTTTTTGCTCTGCACGTTGCACACGTGTGCCAGGGGGGTGCTGTGAGAGGGCGTTTGTGAGACACATCTTGTCGTGCGTGATATTGTGCTGTTTATGAGAGATCGTCTTGTTGACTTCGTTTTGGTGCGCGCTTGAGAAGGAGAGGTTGCCCCCCACCTGCTGCATCTGCGAGAGGCCTATTCTGTCGATTTCGTCCTGGATCACTGTCTTGAAGAGCCCAGTCCCGTTCAGCTGCGGGGTCGACTCCTGCAGGCGGATGTTCCCTGTGAAGCCCACACCGCTGTCCAGTGCAGGTCTGCCCCAGCTTGTGACGTGAGCGTCAGATTTAGAGTTGGTTCCCTCCTGGTTCCCCCACTGCTGCCGCTCCAAATGACTGCACCACCCCTCAGGGCGGTGTCCAGCATACCCCGGGATGTGAACAAAATCCTCGGGGTTTCTGCTTTTGCATTTCCCGGTAAGTCCTCCGACAGCCTGTTTATGGGGTTTGTGTTCTGGGATATTTTCTGAGTGTTGTGAAGGTGGACAGAGATGTGAATTTGTTGCCTCGGATGTAATGGGCGGAGGGGGGTGTGGGCTGCGGCATACCCCTGACTCAGGAGCGAGGGCACCGTGCAGCGCACCCTCGCCGTTTCTGTTAGGCTGCGTCTGTGTGGCCTGCGGTGCGACGTCTTCGAGAACCGAGTCTGCCACGCTGACGTTCGTTTTCAAGGTAGACCGGTCCACCTGTGTTGTGGTGTGTTTTGAAGACAGATGTAGGTAGTCCCACTACTGAACATTGCACATTGCGCAGCCTTACGTTAATACTCTGTTGGCAGTGCATGCAGATCTCTTTTCCCCGAGTACAGCTGTACTGGAACCGCCGAAACAACCAACACTTTACATACCCGAGGGACCACTGGCTTGTGAACAGCCTGTGCGGAATGGCATGCGAACTTCCCTGAGGATACATGAGAAGGGACAATACGTGCCCCAGCCATCCCAGACTGCATTTTCTTTCACCCTTTTGTGTTTTTTTTTTGCAGAAGAAAGCAATCCGACACGGTAAATGAGTGAAAGGGGATGTGTCTGTCGAAATTGATGTTTTTTTTTTTTTGAAGGGAGGGAGGTGACGCTCACATTTGAGCCTACCAATAATTGTGTGGGTCGTTTCGTGGAACTTCCTCCAGAAACCCTGTGAAGGTCTTGGCCTTGAGGGTACAAAGTGCTGGGATGGCTAACCTTGGGAAACGAAGGTGGCCACACACTGCGGAGGTACCCACCCAATCCCCAATGAGCCACTACTACACCTAGGGTGCCGGCCTAGTGCTCGTATAGTAGGCAAGGGGGAAGTACAGACACCACCCACAGGCCAGGACACCTCCCTGAGGCTCTTTACAATAATGAGAATATTAACCACAACCCCACACCAAGTGTGGCTCTCTCACTCACACCTCTAGCGGGCGTACTTCGGCACACAGCTGCAAGGGCTGCCCTGATTGAAGTGACTAGCGAATGCTGACTGAGTAAAAAAAAAACTAAAGGGAATGCGGGGGGGATAATCTGTTGTGGTATGTGTTACTGTTGTTTTCCCTTGGTTTTGTTTTGTTTGTGTCTTTTTTGTTTTTTTGTTTTGACCCCCCCTCCCCCCTCCCACCCACCGTGTGTTGTTTTTTTTAAATATTTTTTTTGTAAAAACTGTTATTATAGTCAACACACGCACTGTGTTGTTATACTCTTTTTTTTGGTGTACCGGTGGTTGTTATGTTGACAAAAAATAAACCCCCACCGCTTTTTTAAAACATAAAATCAAAAGTCTTGTACATCTTGTACCCCCTAGGGATAGAAATATTGTGTGTGTCGACAATCCCCTAAGTACCCACCTTGGGTAACTAGGCAAACTTTTTTTTTTTTTTTTTTTTTTTGAAATCTTGGTTCGATTAGTGTAGACCACCCCCCCGAGGATGCACTTCACCATGAAAAACCACTTTTTTTGTTTGTTTCTTTTTTATCAGTCTAAATGGGAGCCAATTACCCCCCCCCCTTGAGGGTCATATTCGGGTTTTGGGGGTAATATAAGGGGGGGGGGGGGGGGTAATAGACACCCAAGGGGGGGGGGGGTAATAGACACCTACCTGTGTACCTGTGTACCTGTGTACCTGTGTACCTGTGTACCTGTGTACCTGTGTACCTGTGTACCTGTGTACCTGTGTACCTGTGTACCTGTGTACCTGTGTACCTGTGTACCTGTGTACCTGTGTACCTGTGTACCTGTGTACCGTATTTGCGGGTTTGCGTATACCTGGGTACCCAGGTACCCGGTACCATCTGGGACCCGGGTCTGGGACCCGGGACCGGCACCTGGGCCAGGACCAGGACCAGGATATACCAGGACCGGACCGGGACCAGGGACCGGGCTTATTCTCTGCTGTGAGCCCCTCTCGTCCTGGGCTGGACCTTAAATTGTATCCGGGGACCCTTTGTGGCACTCCTCCTGAAACTCTATGAAGGTCTGCCTGAGGGTAAAAGGTGCTGGGAATGCTACCCTGGGTGCTGAAGGCAGGCACATTACATGTGTGGAGGGACCTACTGGAGCCCTAGCCAGAGAAGCCCACTAGGAAACTGGGGTACGGATTGGAAGAGACCTTGCCGGTAGCCGGGAACCCTCCCTGGGCTAGTACAATGATGAAGCGAGTGTACCCAGTACCCAGTACCCAATACCGTGACTTCACCGGCCAACACCGGAAAACACCGGAAAACATGGTCAAAATTTGGTGGTATATACATAAGTACAAACAAAGGTTGGCTACCGTGCGCCGCAGGCGCACGGTACGCAACTTTTTTCCTTTTTCTTTCCCCTTTTCTCTGCTTTCTTTTGATTGCGCGAGCCGATTGCTCTCCACGGTGGGGTCACGTGTGTCCACAGCAAATCCTTAAGGATTTCCTTCTACGTGGGACCACCTAAAGGGGGGGGGGGGGTAATTGGCACTGAAAAATCTTGGGTTTCCGGATTTTGGAAAAAGGGGGTAATATAAGGGGGGGGGGGGGTTAGGGGGGTCCGTCCGGCCGTTTTTGCTGTCCCAAACCACTTTTTTTTGTAATAACCCGCGAAAAACCCGAAAAAACACCTCAAAACACCCCCAAACCCCCAAAAAATCACCCAAAACCACGAAAAACACACTTTTGAGCACTATTTCGCACTTTTTTCTGATTTTTTTGGTGTTTTTTTCCGCTTTTTCCGCTTTTTTCCATGGAATTATACCCCCTAATATGCCTATAGAATCCCTGTACTGCTCACTGAGACAGCATAGCGACCAGAGGCTCCTTATTCATCGTACCGGTGTCTTCGCCGTCAAGGGGTGCACAATCTGCCGCAAATTCCTGCATCTCTGTCTTTGTGAAGAGATGAAGCACTTTAGTGTTGTACTTTTCAAGTTGCTACTTCTGGGTACTTTGCATGGACCTGCCTTTGTGGTGCGCTTGGTGTATCCTGCGGCAAGTTCTTCCCTTGAGAGATACGGAACCCAACCTAGACTGTAGAGGATGTCTAGGTTTCAGCGACAGTGGGTCGGTGTTGTCGGGGTGCTGGCTCCTTCCGTGGTGGCTTGCAACTTGGTCAAGGACACCGACAATGGATTCGCACGAATCATTGGTCATAGGAGGAGGCAAGGAAGGCTTTACTGCACTTAGGCACAGGGTACGTTCTCATTTTCAGGGACCAAAAAGCCCCAGTAAGTGTTGCAAGTGCGATTTTCCACAGCTCGGGAGGTCTGTCAGGCAGTTCGGAGGGATTTAGACACTTCTGCGACTGCCTGAATACGCCTTTTAGGGTTTTTATTTTGGGTGCGAAATACGTCAAAAGGATGGGGGGAAATACCGTTATTTTAAGCGTTGCAGACACAAAAACACCCTCAAAAACCCCCCAGGGACCCCAAAAAGCTGCAAAATCCACACATTTCCACCTCGGGACCTCATTGGAGGTGGACCGAGGTGGTTTTTTGGTGTTTTGAATGAATTGGTATTATTTTTTTTTGGTAAATAAGTGGTCTTCTGCTAGGCGTTGCATAGCCGTTGCTTAAGTGTTGCATAAGTGTTGCATGGCCTATAAAACCCTCCCAAGTGCCCAAAATGATATTTTTCACCCCACATGGGGTCTGGGGGACATTTTCCTGGGTGTTTGGACACCATTCCGACTACCTTGGCACTTTTTTGGGGGTTTTCAGGTACAAAAAAAGTCAAAAAAGTGACTAAAAAAAGGGTACTTTTAAGCGTTTGGGGCACACACACCCACTGCAAAATGCATCTGGGGCCCACACAGGACCCCTAAAAGCTGTAAAAACTATATATTTCCACCCTGGGACCCCACCGGATGTGGACTGGGGTGTTTTTCGGGTGTTTAGAAGGATTTTTGTCTGATTGGGGAATTTTTTTGGTAAGTGTTGCATTTTGGCCCATGTTGATGACGATTTGATGACGCTATTTTTGGAGATTTTTCACAAAAAACCGATTTTTTTAAACCAGGAAAGTCTCTGTAGAGGTTGTCAGGTGGTTTAATGGGATATTTTCGTGATCCCCAGGGCGATTTGCGGCCAGGTACGACCTTTTTAGTGGGTTTCTTCACCTAAATTTCAAAAAAATGGGTTTGGGACAGCAAATCCTTAAGGAATTCCTTCTACGTGTACCCCCCTAGGGGGGGGGGTAATTGGCTAGGGGGGGGTAATTGGCTCCCATTTAGACTGATTTATTTTTTGTTTTGTTATTTTGTTGCTATCGACAATCACCCCACCGAAGAGGTGGATTCTGTACCCTAATATCACCCAAAAGGGCCCAGGATACTTTAAAAAAAAAAAAATGCAAGCTTTTGAAAAATGGGGGTGGAAAGGGGAAGGGTGAGGATATTTTCTTTGCGTTCTGTTAAAAATGTAGGATTTTAAAATTTTAAAATAGGATCCCTGTAATTGCTTTTAAGCGAAGGTTGCCAACGCCTCAATGGACGCAGACTGAGGGAACCAGGGTAGATCCTTATTTTCGCTAAAAACGCTAAAAATCCCAGATTTATTTTCGTTTTTTTCCTTTTTTTTCTCTCCCGTTTTTGAAATTTTTCCGCGCAGGCCTGACGCTAACTTTCAGGTTTTTGGGAAATCGTGGGGTGTTGATGGTTTGTCCGCGAGCGAAGCGTGCGAAAAAAAAAATGTAAGGTGTACCTCCGCGAGCGCAGCGAGCGGAAAAAATGAGTGACGGTCTAAAAAAAATCCAACAAGCAGGTTGGTACCGTACTGAGGCAGAATAGTGGTGTTTTTTTACACATCTCAGCTGTCGTAGAACTAGACCCCAGGGGATAATATAGGTTTTGGGGGTTTTCGCTGAAACTCGGTCGAGCACAACCCAGCTCGTTAGGGCCTCCGGCGGAATGTGAGAATTCCGCGGTTATTCTACTGCGGAGTTCGGCACTGCATTGATATTTGCACCAGGCACACGCAGTGACCTCAGTATATTTACAAAAAGAAACGGCGGTCGTGGCACCCATGGCGAAGCCACGGTACGCAACATTTCTAAAAATTGCGCTCAAAATTGCAGATATTTACTGCCAAACTAGTCATGGGAAGGGTGGGTTGCAAGCTTGCGCCGCAGGCACGGTACGCTACTTTTTTTCTTTCGCCATGCTTCCTTTTCCTTCGGCATTTGACCAATTAAATCGCATTCTGGCTGTGACCCTTGTCGGACACTGCGCCCTCTGACAAGGGTAATACTTTCTAGAAACATTCTGAAAAAAAGTGGTAGTGCCCGGCAAGAAAATTTTCAAAATTAAATAGGTAGTGCCGATGCACCAGCAGTTTGGGTGGGCGAGACAGCATTGGGTGAACCTCCGCGAGCGCAGCGAGCGGAAATTTTTTTTCCGCAGTTTTTGGGCAAAGTTCAAAATCTCACTAAAAATTAAGTGGGGATTTTCGACAACAATACTGGGGCCCCTATGGGTTTTTGGATTTTGGCCGAACAGTGTTGTGTTTCTGCCTTGGTCCGGTTGAAGTCTTTATTACTGGATCTCATACTCCGTACAGGTGACCCATACCCGACCTTTAACACACACGCACTTCTTCGAAACCTCCACCCTCAGCACCAACCTTTATACAATGGTCCGCTTTGCGGGTTTGCGGACATAGTAATTGTGTTCTTCAAGGTTATGCTTCAAAATCGTCTTATGCAAGGTGACACTGAGAATTGACACTCATTGGTCCTTGTCTTATGAACTGAAGACAAATATTAAAGGGGCATTAAGGGGCGGGCCGAAGGCCAGCCAAAAAAACGGTAGCGAACTTTTATTTTTTTTCCTTTTGGTTTCCCCCTTATTTTGACTTTCCGGATCGATTGCGGACCGTGGTGGTGCCACTCTGTGCCTGGAAATTAGTAGGTAACCAAAAAAATGGGCCAGAGAAAAAAGGAAAAAAAAAAAGGAAAAAAAAATAAAAAATCTCGAATCCTTATTTTCACTTTCGCTAAGGATCTACCCTGGAGGGAACAGAGAAATTTTTTTTTTTGGTCCAACGATCCTAAAGCCTCGTAAAACACCTAAGAAGAGGTGGTCATAGAAGATGGAGCGCTTGGCATTGCCACCAAAAAGAAGTGTTATACTCGAATGTCACCCCAAAAAAAAAGAGAGGTTAGAAACAGACAGAACACCTCGATCTCTTACACGGCGGGTTCTTTCTGGAAAAGGGTATCTTTATATTCCGGAGTTCCGAAAAAGAGGGAGATATCAACTCCCCCCTTTCGGGAGTGGAAGGGGGAGTTGGTACTCCCCCCTTGACATACACCCGATACGAGTCGCATTTTCTCGCATTATCGCATAAGTCTGGTCTGGCGAAAAATTATCGCACAATAATCGCTCACTCTCGCACGACCAAAAATCCTTCTACGTGAGCGATAATGATTCTCGCATGCGACTCGCATTGAGTGTAAGCCTAGAGGGAGTTGGTACTCCCTCCCGTTTGACCTCTTTTTAAGTTGCCCTTTTCCAGAAAGAGTCCACCGTGTTAAGAGTAGATGAGATGAGATTTGATCTGTCATTTAAAAGATTTATTGGTAATAATACAAGAGTTTTTTTTTGTGTCAGTCCTTTCAAAAAAAAAAGGCAACAAAAGGTACCCCGCTTAGGCACCTTTTTAAAAAAGAAAGCTTTGAATGACGAATAGACGCGTATATCCAAAGTAAAGTGGGGGAGTGGGGTGTGTCATTGTACCAGTATGTAGATTCTGTATCTTGTTACACCCTGGCTCGAATTTCATGTCCTTGGCACGCTTCCTTCACGAACCCTTTTACTGGTGCTAAGAGGAAAGAGGACGTGGTAAGACGGGAGGGGGGGAGGGGGGTGGGTTGAAAAGGTAAATTTAGCTTTTTTTTTTGAAAACTTTGACAACGCGGAGTCCCCCGCGAACGGGCAATCCACGTGATTTTTTTTTCTTTACAAAGGGTTTCGCATAACTGTTGATGTATACATCATATAGCACAACACCCTCTGTCCGAAAAAAACACACAAAAAACGCAAAACAAAAATAAATTTAAAAAAACTACAGAGAGGGGGTCGGGGGTTGGGATAGTGTATTTGGATCACCTTTTGCGCAACCCCACCGACCTTCATCCGCCCCCCCCGCCCCCCTCTTTTGCCGCCACCTTCTTGGAAGGCTTACTGTCAGATTGTCCCTGCTTTTTGAAATACTTTTTTGCCGAATCTATTTGATATTTGAGACAGTCTTCGCTCTTTTTGTTAATCTGTTCGATAAACGTATGTGTACACCGCCGGTGTTGCTCCTGGTATTTTTTTTTTCTCCCGCAGTATAACACTACTGTTTAGGCAAATAACAAAATAAACCAACAAAATTGTTGTACTATAGTTGTGCTGTCACCTAAGTCCCACTTTTCTGATTTCTTAAGAACACACAGTGTCAACCTCGATCAGCAGACTCTTCTGAGTGAACTGCTATCAGAGACGGTGTGTCTAGAGGAACAAGAGAAATTGAAACTGGAGAAAACGCAACAAAAAAATAGGAAATGTGTTTTAATGAAAACTTGTAAGACGAACGTGTCTCTCGTGCATGGCATATCTTTAAGAAACGTCCGAGGCACCAAATAAAAAGGGAAGTTGAAAGCGCAACCTCACCGTTCATACGCAGGCACTGGACGCAGACACTGGTTCTCTCTGGGGGTTCGAGAACCCGCAGAGCACTTCGTTGGTATGCACACGGTTACCACGAGGGAGGGTTGTAACAGTAAAAATGAAAAGATCTTCAGACTACGTTACCTTTGCGAACACAAAGGGGCAAACAATTCCTCCCCTTTTTTTAATATTAGTAACAGGTGTGACAATAAGAGCATTATATACAGGATCAAGGAACATACTCCTCCTTCACGAGAAGCAGGTGAATAGAGAGATAAGGGGATGGGAACTCTGGTTTTTGAACCGTTTGATTTTTTTTTTTTTCAACCCCTTCCCTCGGTGTTTTTTTCCTTTCGGCGGCAGCGAACAATAAGGGGGTAAAAAAAAAAGAAGGACATTACAGTGCACAAAGGCCTTTGTTTCCTCTTTTGCAACTGAGTTTTCAAAAAAAAAAAAAACGACGTGTATCTTAAATTGAAGTTGAAAAGAAAACTAAAAAAAAAAAAACAAAAAAATGGGGACAGAAGAGAGTGAGAGAAGAGAGAAAATAGAAGGAAATGGGAAATAGCACACTGGTTTTGGAGTCTGTGTTTTTTTTTAAATAAATTTTTCAAAAAAAGAAGAAGATGTTGAAAACTGTGTAGCCCGTTGTGTGTATATTTTGTTACCGGTACCTAGAAAGAGAAAGGCTGCCAAGATGAATGTGCAAACTCATTGGCCTACATCCGAAGAGAAAAGTTAGTAAGATAATACTAAGCGATACTGGTGCTCCGGGAGGGGTCGATATTGACAGGTCGCTGACAGGTCGCTGACACAGGGAATCTCAACACACACCCCCTGATATTGACAGGTCGGGTCGTTGACCGACTTCCGAAAGCACCAGATACCGCTGCTTTCTAGATCCACTCCCCCAGGAAATGAAAGGAAAAAAAAAATATTATTTTTTTTACAGAACACCCAAGACATTCGAGGAATAAAAGTGAAGTGTGAATCACACTAGAGAGATTTTTTTTTTACATTTTTTTCTTTTTCTTCTTGCACTTCGTTCACGTAAGTCGGCACAAAAAAAAAATAGCCCCTTTTTGCCACACCCAAAAGGTAAATACCACAAACACACACCGAGCCCCAACGATACAAGGAAACATAATTCCTATTTATGATTGCTCTTGTGGAAAGGGTGTTGGGAGGGGCAGAGTGGAAGTAATACAACAAAGGGTGACTCGGTAAAACACTGTTTGTGTAGTATACTGTGACAAAAAGGACGGTTGCAAAAAAAAAAAGGAGAGGGGAACAAAACGGAAAACCGGCTGAATAAACGCACAACCAGACTTTTTGTCATGAGAAACGGCAACTATTTGAGCTTGTTCCCAAGAGGAATCTATGAACAAAGACCGCAACCCGAAGGAGGTGATACTTAATGAGGACATGAGCACAACAGACTTCGCGTCCTCAAGCGGATACGGATCCTCACGCAGTCTGCCTTTTTGCCAGCAAGAAACTCTCATTTTTCCCTCTCAACGTAAAATCAGGGGGGTTTCAGAGTAAAAGAAGATAAATTTCTTTTTATTTAAAAACAAAGGTAATAAGGGGGGTGGAAGGTTTATAAGATGAACCTAAGCCTCTCTGTGCTTAGTCACCTGAACAAACGAAAAAAAAACAAAAAAAAAGGAAAATTGGAAAAGATGAATGTGCCTCTCCTATACACATCCGAAAAGACCCAAGATTTTTTTAAATCCGAAACACCCATTACCCTTCCCGTCCCCCTATTCCTCCCCTTTCAAAAACTGTGTTTTCTTTTTGGTTCTATAAAAATGTGTCGCAACTTTTAAAAAAAAAAAAATCGGAAATAAAGTCCCACCACCCCCCTTCCCCCCCCCTCCATCACTGCGGAACAGTTTCATCATTTCCCCTGCCCTTGGAGCTTTCTGCCTTCTCGTTCCAGGCTTTCCTGAAATTGAATAAAAAAAATAATTTGAAAATGGTAAATCTTGGCACCCCCATATTTGATTTGAAATACAAAAGCCTCGGACCTTGGTATGACCACTGTACCGGGGGGTGGACCCCAACCATGCAGTCCTACATCTATTTCGAGGTGGAGATCTGATATGCCCCCCCCGCTTTTCCTCACCAGTCAGATGAACGGGGATCATTGGAGCAACACACAGGTTAGTTAACTCTGCGGGATGATCACCTCTGCCCAGAAAAAAATTCCCCTTTTTTTCTCATACCTTGAGGGCATCTAATCTGCTCTGAGGTGCCCCACCGGGCGGCGATGCGTTTGAGTTGCCTTGCGCTGCGTGCGGTGGCGAGAAGAGCGGTGGGATGAACTTCGCCTGCTGGTTGCCCATGGGGGAGTCCGCCCAGGTAGGTGAGGACATTCCGTCGATGGCACCGCCAACACCTTCAATAGCACGCTGCTTGACTTCCTCGACGTTGATCGCTGCCGGACGCTTGCGGCCCTCCAGCTTCTGCTCCGGCTGCACCTCAGGAGTCGCATACTGCCCAAGCCACTTATGGAAGAGCATATCACCAAGGCTCATACGCAGCTCGGGGCGTACAATGATAAGCTTGCAGATCAAATCCTTCACCTCAGGGCTCAAATGCGAGGGGAACTTGTTGATCTTTCCCCTCTTAATGTCCTCCTGGATCTGCTGGTCCGTGTACCCCTTCGAACCAAAAGGGAACTTCCCGGTGCACATCACGAAAAGCACGACACCCAAACTCCAGATGTCTGCACGGAATGCGTTGTACGGACCTTCCAACACTTCGGGGGCGGCGTAGCTGAGGGTTCCTGCGGGGGTGGAGGGGTGGAAGGGGGGAGGGGGGTAAAAAAAATAGTTGATTAGTCATCATTTATCAGGGAAGTTGCCGCGGAGACGATTGCGGAGTGTGGCAATCCAGGGGAACAGTTTTGTATGTGTTCCTATGTCTCGGCGTCTCTCGACGCATGATGTGTACCTCCTTCCTGTGCCTGCTGCAGATGCTGCGACTGTTCATGTGCAGGGGAAGGCGGCAAGTGGTGTGGTGTACGTGCACGGTAGGGAATAATTTGGTGTCTTTGGCTGTCATCTGGGCAGCAGGGGAGGACCTGGAGGCGTGGGGTGCATTTCTGGGGAAATGCAAACATTACAGTTATCAAAGGGGACAATGTACACGGACCACTTCAAAGGAATAGAGGGAAACAAGCTGGAGAAGTTGAATACAACAACACCGAAGGAAGTGTACAAGGTGGAATCCCGCGCGGCCTAGGCAGTGAAAGGTCTGTCTCTCTAATGGGGAAGGGGGATATTTTGAGCCTACAAACTGTGAACTACGTTGAAATCGGGCTGGACGAGAAAACGGTGTTGAAACATCGTTTAAATTGCTGGACAGGGCTTGGCAGCGCGTGACGGCTCAATTCCGAGGGGGGTAGTCCAAGGTTGGGAGGTGGATGAGGTGGATGTGACAAACCTACTGCATCTGTTGACATGTCGGACGCATCCACCACTACACCTTTTCCTCTGTGCAGGCGGGACAATCCAAAGTCAGCGACCTTCAGAACCCCCTTCGTGCTGATGAGGCAGTTCTCTGGCTTGATGTCTCGGTGAGCTACGCCAGCCTGGGAGGGGAGGGGGGTGTGTTTTTAACGGCATTTCAATAAAAGCGTATTTTTCGTGCATTGAAAAAAAAAAGTGAAGTTGATAGTGCAAAACGCCTCTGGAACGCAAGCACTGACACTCCGCGGGTTATCAAACCCCGGAGTGTTGTGCTTCGAAGTGGTTTACAGGGAAGCTGTAAAAAACGTTACCCTGCCGCAAAAAAAATAGGAAACGTTTGGTATCAAAAAGCCTTCTAATGATGTCTAAAAAATGGTGTGAATGATACCTCATGGCATGCGCTGAGTCCGTTGATGAGGTGGAAGAAGTACTTCTTGCTGATGTCTTCTGGGAGCTTGCCTGCGCTCATGATGTGGTCACAGAGATCCCCACCGCGTACGCTTTCGAGCACAATGTAGTAGTGGTTATTTGACTCCATTACCTCGAAGAGTTTTACGATATTGTCGTGGTTAAGCACCTTCATCACACTGATCTCAAGGCGTACCTCCTGTTCCACATTCTTGCGCGGCTTGCCCTCACTCCCTCCCGCGTTCTTTTCAATAATCTTAATCACGTACTCCTGTCTATTCTCGATCGATGTCGCAACCTTAACCTTCCCAAACGCACCCCTCCCAAGCGTTTTCCCTAATTCATACTTCCCTACCTTCATACTGCCAACAAAGAGACAAAATCCCCCCCAAAAAAAGCGCAAAAAAGGAGAGACGAAGGAAGGGGGGGGGGGGGGGGGGAGGGGGGGGGGGGGAGCAGGGAGGTGTGTTGTGTATGCAGAGAAGAAACGGTGTTTTTTTCCCCTCGACTGTTAGGGGGGGGGGTTTTTAGAGTGTGGGAGGATTTTGGCCCATTCGCTTATGGTTCTCGTAGAGAAGGTAAGAGAGGGGCGTGTGGGGTAAAGGAGGAATCTAAGATGGCAAAAAAAAAAAGGGGGAAAAGAGGTGATGGGGATGTGTGTTGAATTCGTTGCCAAGAGTGTATAATATATTAAAAAAAAGGAGAGAAAGAGAAAGCTGAATCCGAGAAAGAAACGCATTGGGACAGACACCCATATCCTTTAACATAACATAAACGCATCGACGGTGATGTACAGTCCGATTGCTCAATCCCAGGAAGGTTGCAATGTTACTTGCTGTTCCTCCTGTACGTGAACGTACAGAACGAGCACAAAATTGGGAATACGTTTACGCGAATGTTTTGAAGTATGTGTGTTATGTCATATTAAAAAATATCCTTTATGTACACCTTGCCATGGGAGACAAGGTGGACAGGATTAAAAAGAGGGAAAGTGAAACCTATGGTGTACTCTCGAGAGAGAGAAAGACAGCGACCAAATTAACCCAGGAGTACAATGGGGGGGTTTCGATCTGTGGAAAAAGGGAGAGAGAAAAAGAAAGAAAAGTTTATAAGATGATCCTAAGCCTCTCGTGCTTAGTCACCTTATCATAAAAAAAATGCGTGTTCGCTGAGCGACTGCGACGAGGTTTTCTCCAGGCACATTGCAAGAACCTCACCTTGCGTGGGCAGGTTACATTCAAGTGTCTGTGCCTGGTTCAAACATCACATGATGCTCAAAGCGGAACGAACAAGAAACACAGAAACACAAAAATAAAGAGAACAGGGGGGTACGCGCACTGGTACAAATGAAGACAGCTTAAAAGCCGTCGCACGTTGAAGCCTTGGTGGCCACATCAACACAGCCACGTGCAGTGTGCCTCCGTCTTCAACATATATACTTCAAACACCAGAACACACAGTGAAAGGCTGGGATCGGGGAGAAGAGAAGGACTGCAGAGGGTAGAGAACATAAAGCTAAACGATAAAAGTATCTCCCGTTTTGTCTTGACACACTTTGCACCGTCATTCTGAGAGCCCCTCGAGGGGTCAGAACTACAGCACAGACAAGCGTCGCAACACATTTCAGAGAGAGTACAACCATGGAGAGGCACAGGCGCCCTGATCTGCATCGGTCGGAACGATTAACAGGTGTGCCCAGTTGCCACCCAGGTGCGATACAAAAAAATAAAATAAACCCTTCTACAGGTAGGGCGAGAGGGAGAGCAATGTGGAAATGTCTGACGTTCAAGTCAATGATCAGACAGCGTAAAAATGGTGTCCGTCGATCATGGCAGATCTGTGGGGTAGATGTGTGTGTGTTGGGAAAGCTGAAGACTAGTTCCGCATACCGAAGGTGTTGTCGTTGTGCGTCACCTGAGCTGCAACCAGAGCAGTCTCCGCTGCAGTGGGCTCAGCACCCGTCAGCTGGTTGTTGTTCACCTCAAGGCGGTGCAGCACACGCGCAGGCGACATCGGTGCAAACGGGAAACTGCCCGAAAACTCGTTGTGTCCGAGCTTCAGCGTCACGATCTTCAGCCCTGCGTCCTGAAGGTCAGTCACAGTGCCGGTCAGCATGTTGTGTGTCATGTCGAGGTACGTGGCTGCGGGCATGAGCGTCAGGTCCAGTCCACCGCTCAGGAAGTTGTATTGGAATTGTCCCGTCCACAGGTTCGGGTAGGCACGCAGAGGTCCGGTCAGCTCGTTGGTGTTCACAATGACACGAATGCAGCTCTCGCACTCAGGGAGTGGGCCAGTGAACTTGTTACTCTGTGCAATGAAGTTGATCAGGTCGGCAGGCAGGGAAGGGAACGGGCCCTCCATGCTGTTGAAGCTCACGTCAATCTCGCGCATGCCGTCCAGGAAGTCTGGGAGCTCACCTGTCAGTCCAGCACTGCGTGCACTAATGGCCCTCTTTGCAGCGGTGGCAGCGGCAGGCATCGGGCCGTTGATCTGTGTGAACGAGAAGTCAAGGTCCAGCAGAGATGCGGGGAGTCCAGCAAAGCCAGTGATCTGGGTGCCACGCATGTTCACCTCAACCATGCGCGTCAGGCGGGACAGGTCCGGAACAACTGCTGCCAGAGTTTCCGCGTTTCCAAGCTTGAGGCGGAACACAAACTCTCCCTCGTAGCACTCAACACCACCCCACACGCACGGGTCGTCGCCAGTCCAGGTGGAGAAGATGCCTCCAAGAGTCTCGTTGTACAGAGCGTCGCGCACAGCACTCAGGATGTAGAACGCACACATGTGGCCGTGGCTGTCCGTCCATCCTGTTCCGTCGGTGCAAAGCGGAGTCGGGGCAGGTGTTGGCGGTGCGGAAGTGTCCGGTGCAGAAGTCGGGGGTGCGGATGTAGGCGGTGCGCTTGTCGGGGGTGCAGACGTCGGGGGTGCAGATGTTGGCGGTGCCGATGTCGGGGGAGCGCTTGTCGGGGGAGCGGGCGTCGGGGGTGCAGGTGTCGCGGGTGCAGGTGTCGCGGGTGCCGATGTTGGCGGTGCAGACGTCGGGGGTGCAAGTGTGTCCGGTGCAGACGTGGTGTCTGGCCACCAACGGAACTGCACCTCAAGCCAGGCGTTGCCACCGTCGCACCTGTGTGTGTGCGTTGTTCCCATTGCATAGGACTTCATGTTGACACTGCACTCCTTGCGACAGCGGCTGTCGTCGTCGTTGATCCAGAACCCTGTTTTGAACGAGCACCTCCCACCGTTGTCGTCCTCCCACGCATCCAGGTGGGTTCTCAGCTGCAGAGCACCAGATGTGCTCTGTGTTCCGGACGAAGCCCAGGTCCCTGTCAGCGAGCAGTGATCGTGCGAGTTGCACGTCAGACAGCCAAGGTCCCTCGACACTCCAGTGTCCACCTTCACCCATCCCTTCATGGTGTACTCCTCCTTCCCGACTTCCTTGCCACGGCTCTTCTGCCAGTTCTTCGTTGCCTTGAACCAGTAGAACGCCCTGGCATCAGACCCCACTGCGAACGTCGCAAGCAGCAACGCAACTTGGGCGAGACGCAACATAGTTGTTATGAAAAAATATGAAAAGTTCCTGTTGTGTGCGTGTGGCTTTGTTATGCGGTGCGGACCAAACCCCTACCAACAATACTGAATCTACTCCCATTAGGAGGCCTTGTGTGACGAGCTAAAGGGATGATGTGCGCCACGTTCGACGAGATGGCGACGCATACCGACACATGAACGACCCTTGAACAGAACAAATCAAACAAAACCACTCTGTGTACAAGGATAGTTGCAAAGCGTGTTTAAAAAAGGGGAGGGTTACTGTGATTTTGTTTCGAGTATAACAGGGAGGTGGTTTTGTCACGGTACAGGGGGAGGGGTTCTTGGGGAACAATGGTTGGTTTCTCTTCTTTATTTGTTGCATGACATGGCCCAAGACGTGGGTTTGCCCAAATGTCACCCAAAAGGTGCAGACATCCTAATTGGGCAGAGTTACCATTTATTTATTCTGGTGCGGGTGTTCTGTATCTCGCCCTCTGTTCACCCAATAGTGGTATAAAAACCCCCCACCTGAGGGAAAAATCCAAAATAGTTACGGTACGATTCAAGAATACACCATTCTTTGCGCGCGTCATTTCCCACATTTTTTTCCCTCGTCGCTCGTCACGTAATGTCCTTACGAGTCCATGGTCAACCCCGGCACTACCGAAAAAAGTTCTGTTGCAACAGAACTCGGGTCGGGAAATAATACAAAAAAAGAACTATCCTTAGTTTTTTCACTCCTTCGTGTTACTGCTTTGTTATTTCTCTATTCTATTCTAGAGATTTGTTTTTTGGGGGGGTTTTTTTTACCCACGCAAAGAGCGATATTTGTAATACAAAGTTCGATACGTTTACAAACTTATGTATGTTGTACACTCACAGACACGGGCTGTTCATCTACCGAACAGTGTCTGTGGCAGAGTGTCTACCTTTGTGGTAACACATAAGAAAGGTTGCAAAATGAAACATAGCCCCATTACCATTCATCGTCGTCGTGTGGTACTGGTTTGAAACTTCTAAATTAAGACCAATTTCCTGAACATTGTGTTGTCAACCTAAGAATTTCGAGGAGATTACAGGGAATAGAAGGCTTGTACGTTTGGACGTGCCTCTCGTACACACAATATCTTTTGACAATAAAAAATATCATTTTCTTAAACCTTCCTACTGACCCACTGTATGATACCAGCCTCGAATGAAAACCATTTAAAAAAAATATGGAAAAGTTGGTGCAATGAATCTTGCTTAGTCAAGAAAAAGAACATGATTGTTGCCATAGAAACGGTGGATAAAAAAAAAAAAAGAGAAAAGTTCGATTTCGGCCTCGAAAATTACCGTGACACCGATTTGTCACGGAATTTTGTCACGGAATTTTTTTGAAAGATTCGATTTCGTGACAAAAAAAAATCGATTTCGTGACAAACCAATTTTTTCATTGACACACAAAATTCGATTTCGTGACAAACCGATTTTTTCATTGACAAAAAAAAATTCGATTTCGTGACAAATCCAAAAATTCAGTGACAAAAAAATGTCAATGAAAAAATGGATTTTGTCAAGGAAACCGAACTTTTTGTCACGGAAAAAGTCGTGACAGAAATGGATTTTGTCAAGGAAACCAAACTTTTTGTCACGGAAAAAGTCGTGACAGGGCACTGGGTACTGGGTACACTGGATACAAGGATAAAAGTCGTGAAAGAGCAACCACAGCTCCACATGACAAACACAAAAGTGTCCAGTCACGTGGGGCATTCATGCACTGAGGAGATAATGATCCAACAATTTACAAGAAAGATTACTTAACCTACTGCTGGAAATTGCCAGGTCGTAGTAACACACAAAGTGTGCCTCCGTTCGGGAAGACCGGATATTCTAGAGACCAAAAAGGCCTCAAGAATATCTTCCGGTAGTCAAGGTATAACCGAATGAACGGCCCAAGACCCCCGTGGAGAAGTTAAATGTGTAATGCTATCAGGTAGAAACTGCGAACACTGTCTTACCCTCCTCAATGCATGGTGGAAGATGTCTTTGACAACAAATATCCTGTACCCAGGTACCAGGTTCCCAGACCCACGTAGTACCACGTCGCAGTACTACGCAAAATTTACCACCAGACCCTGTCTTCGTGCACCTTAAGTACAACGCCGCAGACAGGCCAAACATGCGTTGGACTCAGAGGAATGCCTGCTGTGCAGTGTATCAAACATGAGAACCAACTCCCAGCAACAAGGGGCGCCTTTTGGCGGGCGTTGTTGAGGGTGTTTGGGGTGCAAAGTTTTCCACAATTTTGATGCGCGGGTACAGAAGTGTTATCTTGTTCTTTCATCTCTAGGAATGTAAATGTCAATCGCGTTTAACTACCACTAGGGCTTGTTCAGTGAACCCACGAGGGGTCGAAGGGGGTTGGTTATCCCGTATCTATCAAAGGTTGTGTCGACCAGGCGAATCCACTATGTTACGCTGTATGATGATAAATCCGAAGAAATAACAGTGCATAGCAACTGCAGGAAGTTTGTTAAAAAGAGTGCCTCACGCTACACAAACCACCACCCGCGATTGACTTAGATGTTATAACAAAGAGAATTCAGAACAAAACAACACCCTGCCCCATACACACTAAATTGTCATGCTTCAAGAGCATGCCTGGGCCAAAATTACTATGACGAAAAGGCAACAAGACCACCCACAAGGAGTGTGAATTGTGCACTGGTTTTCTGGGGGAACAAACAATATTTTCTTGTGTCTAGTCCTCCGGAAGCAGAGGACAGACTTTCCGGAAGGTTTCCAAAGTCGAATTTCTTGCACTAGCTATGCTCCCTGGTTAATGGCTATAGCAGTGACTGACAAAGTGTTCCCACCCCCCTTTCCACCACCATAATAACCGAACTCTGCTTATCAAACCACAATCTGAATCTGCTTCCGTCGCATGCGCTGGTGGATTCGATCTGTTTTGGTGTGTGTAATGGAATGTATGGGTGAGGGTTGGGGTATTAGGTATAGAAACGTGCGCACCCATTAATTTTTTACCGAATGAAAATGAAATCTGCAATGAGTGTCTGCTGCATATCATTTAGTGGGGCTGGCCTCTGGCCAGAGGCGTGCAAGCCTGACCGTGTTCGCGATATACTAAGTCTTGCATAATCATAAAGTTATCATACCTTGTGTCTTCAGTCTCTGCCCTTCGGTTTCTAGACAGCTCAAGAATGGCCTCTTTTGTGTTTGTCAAGTGGCTGTCTGGTCACTTTTCAGTGACTGGCGGGTTGGCTGTCACGACTTTTTCCTTGACAAATTCCATTTTTTTCAATGACATTTTTTTGTCAATGAAAAAATGGATTTGTCACGAAATCGAATTTTTTTTTGTCAATGAAAAAAGTCATTTGTCACTAAATTGAATTTTGTGTGTCAATGAAAAAATCGGCTTGTCACGAAATCGATTTTTTTTTGTCACGAAATCGAATCTTTCAAAAAAATTCCGTGACAAAGTACCGTGACAAATCGGTGTCACGGGTATTTTCGAGGCCGAAATCGAACTTTTCTCAAAAAAAAAAAAATACAAACTAAACAGAACAAAAGAACGTCCAAGACAAAATCTCAAAGTTTAAAGAAAAAGCGAGGGGTGAAGGCATTCCCCCCCAGGGGGGAGGGCACTCTTCATTGGATATTCATACAAATTACAAAAAAATAAAGTGAAGTTATTAATGCAGGCACCTCCGACTGACCCACGCACGATGCCAGCCATCCGGATAAAAGCACAAGAAATAAAAGCTTATAAGATGCCCTGAACCTCTCGTGCGTCAAATCACCAAAAGTGTTCAACCCCAAGACGGAGGGGTTTCTTTTGAGCGTATCAAATGCCCTCCTAAAATGACAGTTTGTGGAAAGGAACCTATTAACTGTAAAGGTTTTACCAAATAAAAAGGAAATATTTGTCCCCAGTTTGGTACCTCAAAAAGAAAGTGCTGTTCCAAAAAAATAATGGAAAAGCAAGCTTCCCCGGGTCAATAGTTCTCTAAAAAGGAGGGTACATTCGAGTTTTAAAAAATATTCGGATACTTCTATTCAAAGTGGAAAAAGCATGAGGGTTGTAACGTGGAGGGGTTTTTGTACTCAATGTTGGCCGAAGCCTTCGGGAAGGTATAGACGCAGTTCATCCTCAACCCTGAAGAGAAACTTTTTTTTTTTTTGTGCCGCTGGGAACACACCCACAGCAAACATATTTGAAGGGAGAAAAAAAAATGATTTCAAGAAATCACTAATTCGGACGCTGTGCGTAAAAAAAATTGTAGTTGTTGATGCAGGCACCTCCGACTGACCCACGATGCCAGCCATCCGGATGAAAGCATAAGTACCCTGCAGACAACAACAAAAGATGTAAAAAAAGAAAAAGAAACCTAATGGCTTGCCCGCACCGTAAGAGAACGAGGGCGGTGCACAACCGCTTCAGCCGGTGGCCCACTTTCAAAAAATATGAAAGTTGAAAGAGCAAAACGAAAAAAAAAAGTAATATAACGATTTCTGATGGACAGACACCCGGTCCCTCCAGCAAGCAAAACAAAATAAAAGTGATGTTTCTTCCCCCCTCACTAATGAAAAAACCCCCCACCACATCTTGCCGCAGAAGCGGACCAAACTGTTGTACACTACAAACCCGTAAACCCGTAAACGGGTTTGCGGGTTTGCCTTTGCGCTACCATGCTTCAGAATCGCACATTAATTTTTTTTTCTCTACTTTTTTTTGAATGATACTATGCACAACAAAGGTGGCTTTTACATCACCCCCTTATTGCCTTCATGGACTGGGGGAAGTAATGACGCGCAACACTTGCTTACCGCCCGCAATAGCCATCTAAGGTGCGGGGAAGAGAAAGAGGAAGAGAAAACGAAAACGTTTTGCGAGAGGAATGGCCACTTAACAAACTAAAACAAAGGTGTGGAGACCCTGGACAAAAAAAAAAAACTGCAATTTCATTTTATTTTCTCTGTACAGTGGAAATACCACCCTTTACTGTCAATTCTTCTCGAAAAAAGAAAAAAAAAATACTAACGTGGTCACCCCTGTTATCTCATTATCAAAAAAAACTCCAGATTCCACAAAAACCCTACCCAAAAAGAGCTAGATGTGCGACCCCTCCTATAAAACTACGCCATTCTAAAAAGCAAAAATAAAACAAACAAACCTTCGTCTCGGACACATCTAAAAAAAGGGGGAACACTGAGCGAAACACAATATAAAAAGAGCCTAAAGTTTAAGATAATATTTTCCCTTGAAAATACCATCTGACCATCACCCATCCCTGGTGTGTACTTTTTTTTTTCTTTTCTTTTCGTACTCAAAATACCACTCAAGGGTATTTTTCTAACATTTTTTCAAACCCTTTTTACCCCGCTCAATATTGAAACCGTGTATAACTTTGCGGCGACTGATACTGCGGATCGCCCTCCTGCGGGAGTGCGGAATATTCAAAACCCTGCGGCGACAGCTGTTCTTGCGGGAGTGGACTGCCACTGAAGTCCGACCCGATTCCTGCACTATACACTCTTGGAGCTGTCCCTGGAGGGTGGTATGGGTAGAGCGAATGCGCGTCTGCTTGCGAATACTGAGACGGCGACACTGCATGCGAACCTGGTACCACACTCCCACTTGCACCCCCAGATCCAGATACGGATCCCTGCTGATAACCGTCAAAACTCATGTAATTCCCATTCGTGCGCGGGCTTGCCCCTTGCAAGGCATCTCTGATCTCCGTACGCACAATGTTCGCAACATCCTCCTTCGTCACCGTGCTTGCCTGCACGCTCTCCGGAGCTGGCGTGACCGCCGCTGGGGCTGCTTTCTTTTGCGTCAACCTTTTGTACTCGGTCAACTCCTCCGGTTCTTTCCATACCCGTACTCCTGTACTTTTGTTCCAGAAGTAGGGCCGTTTGTACTGTTCATTCCATGTCTCGTTCCAATCAGTTTTTGGAATTTCTTTTTGAATTGCCTCAGCACCATCCGGGGCAGCAACCGGAACGTTCTTCCCAAACTGTGAGGTAAATGCGGAAACCGGCGGAGCGCTTCCCTTCATGAGATCGTCAACACTGCTGACCGGCGCCCCCACGACAGGTGAGGGAGGATGGGAACGGGTATGCTGCGCGATCGCCGGAGGCAGATGCAACGTCGGTGCGGACTGCCTCTCTGAGGGTGCAAGCACCCCGCTCGGTGGGGTTCTCTTCAATGCCCAGGACAACGCACAGCGGCCGTACTCTGGTCCTCGCAGGCCAGACCAAATGCTGATGGACCGCACCTTGCTCTTAAGACGCCCCCAACGCTGCAGCGCGCGTGTATTAGCATTCCCCCATACGTCCTCAGGAATGTAGAACACCACAGCATGATGCCCAAAGGTGCCGTACTTAAACCCAGGAGGCAGCATGTCGGGGAACCGGATTTTGTCTGCCTGTGTAAACTCCCAGGCCGACCCCTTGACAAGAACAGCGATGCTCCCAGCAATGACACGGACACGCTTCTCCTTTTCCCACTCATCGCCATGGGAGGGGTCCAGGATGAATTCGCAGTAGCCTCCAGCGGCCACGTGGCGGATGCGTTCAGGGCGCCAGTGCTTGTAGGTTTCGTCCATGCCCATTAAAAAGTATGCCGCAGTAGAGCCGCACGCCTTCCATATTGCGGTCTGGAAGTTCGGGTATTCCCGTAGCAGATGGAGAATGACATCCTTCGGGATGAATGCGATCTGTTTAATTATTAGACAATTTTAGTATTCGCATCATTGTGAACAGGGTTCTGTGCACAATCTAATGGATGTATCCTGGAAAAATACTGGGAAAAAAAAAACACCCGTTGACGCATACCGTACACTCAGTCTCTGCAAAGACCTCACTGAAGCGCTCTGCACCCATGGCAGGGCTGGTGAGGATGGATTGGATGCCTATGGTGAAGCCTGCCCCGAGGTGGAACATCTTGCGGCCAAGACGCAGCTGCACAACGCCCGTTACGATGACGACAAAGCCGGGGCAGGACCACGTCTTGCCGCTGGGCTCGCCACGCTCCTCCGACAGCTGCCGCAGGAACGACCGCTCCATGTCGCTGTTCAGAGTCTGCGTGACAACCGCCTGGTTCAAACGCTCCTGGACAGGCGTCTCCAGTTCACTGTACCACGTCGTCAGCTGCAGACAGTCCTCCGCCTGCGGAAGGTCCAGCTTTGATGTGTTCTCTCGCTTAATCGCCTTCATTTGCTTTTCAATTCCATGCTTGAGATACCCACGATCCTGAAGAAAGGGTAGTTTTTTTGCAAAGATGAAAAGAATGGAATACCTGATCGTCCATGCGCCCTTCTTCTTCCATCCCCTTCAGCTTTGCACGCAGGCCGTGCAGGACGCTGAGAGCGGCGTGGCGGGTGCGCACTGCGCGTGCATAGTTTGCGAGGTCGGGGTCTTGCTGCACGAGGTCGCCTAGGAGGTCTACAGCCTGGGCGGAAGTCTGTTGGTAGATTGTGTTTAATGTCGGTTATTGGGTGATCACTAAGTGGGGATGTGGTGCAAGGTGTGGAGTGGCTATGGTGGCTATGAAGGGAAGCTGTGTGTGGCATACCCGTTTGCATTGTTGGATGATCTCGTTTGCGGCCTTCCGCTCGGCGATCTGGCGGATCACCTTTTGGCTGTGTCTATGCATCGTGATGTAGCCTACACCGACTTCGAACGCACCAGCAAACTGTAGTTTTTGTGTTGTGTATTTTTGTGTCGATAACCTTTGATAACCATTTGGTATTTGGCCCAACACCGCCAAAAGGGTCAGAATCAGGTGGGATAAATCGCCAAAAGTGTTTAAAAAGGGATCATACCCAGTTCTTCCCCCCTGCATAGCTGCAGCCACGGAGACCTAGCTTGGGCTTCTGCAGCTCGGGCTCGAGGTACGCTTCGATGATGTAGCCTTCTGAGTTTATTATCTTTTTTTTTGATTTTGAGTCTGGGGTGATTTCTGTTGCGGTTTGGACCATGCGGCCGAGGGCACGCACGGAGTGGGGGCTGAGCTTGCCTTCACCATACTGCCTGTGGATGGAGGAGGCGGCGGTGTCCATGTACCCCATGCGTGCTGCTTCGCGTTCGTACTGCCACATCTCGTTGGGGTCTGCTATGTCAAGCGATTCATCCTTGCGTGTGTATGGGTCAAGCATGACCTCTGGAAGCAGAAGGCGGTAGTCCGTTAGCTCCGCCACCTTCTTCCAGTTGCAGTCGTAGTACAACGGCTCTGCACGGAGTGTGTAGATCTCCTGCAGCGAGACGTCCTCAAGCTGGTGGAATCTGTCGCGCATCATAATCTTGCGTCTCAGGTCGACCGCATTCAGCTTCAATCCTGACACCAGAAAGCGGCAGGTTACACCATTAATACACAGCGTCATCAGCACAATGCCTGCCGTATGGAACATAATCTTATCCTGCACATGAGGTGGCACGATGTTCTCATTAGTGGCAAGCACCAAGGCAAGGGAAAGCCCGACAGCACCACGAAGCCCGCCCCATGCAACTAAAAGAAAGGTCTTCCACGTCAGCTTGTATTCAAAGAGGTAGAGGATCGGCAAAAAGCAGAATAGCACCAAAGCGCGCACTATATTGATGACGATGTATATGAGCATGAGGTAGATGACGTCCCATACGTCCACATCAGATATGGCACGCAGGGTCACGATCATGCCTGCCAGGGCAAAAATGCAGGAGTTAATCAAAAACACAGCCATCTCCCAGAAGTGGTGCAGCGTATGCTCCACCTCGGGGGAGATGCAGTTCCGGAAGTACGAGATGTAGCACCCCAGCATGACCAACCCGAGCACACCGCTCACCTTCGCGTAGGCCTCACACACGAAGAAGGTGATGTATGCAGACACAATCGTGATGGTCACCTCTGTCAACGTATCATTGAACACCCGCTCCAGCGACAGCACCGCGACGATACCGAAGACCAGACCCAACCCTAACCCTCCAAGCGAGACACGCAGGAATTCTAACAACACATCCAAAAAGTTGTCTTTGAGAGTACACTCAAATTCCGGGCAGTGGCATTGGTCGACGCAGGAGTCCCATACGGGTTCGCAGGACTCTTTCTCAAGCGCTTTGATGAGGACATTGAAGAAGACGATGGCCGTGCCGTCGTTGAAGAGCGACTCTCCTTCGATCATAGTGGAGATGAGGGCAGACGCACCCAGCTCCTTCAGCAGCGCCACGACCGCGACAGGGTCCGTCGCTGAGAGGATCGTGCCGAAGAGGAAGCACGACTCAATCGACCAGTCGTAGTGGATTTCTGGGATCGCATTGTTCAGGAAGCGAGCCGTGTAGCCGGTCATTGCAGTGGCCATGAGAAGCCCCGGTGTCGCAAGCAGTACGCACTGCACGATGACCTTCTTGAACACATGAATCTCCATCGCAAAGGCACTCTCAAAGATCAGCACCGGAAGGAAGCTGTACAAAATCAAATGAGGGTCCATGTCTGCAAGCTTCATGTAGTCTGCCCATTTGCTGTCGTCGCCAGCGAATCGTCCGATAAGCCCAAAGACACAGCCGCAGAGGAACATAACAACTGTGAATGGGATGATCGTGTCCATGACCAGCTTGCGCATGAGCGCTCCGACAGCAAAGGTGCCAAAGAGAACAAAAAGGTTGTACGGCGCGCCCTCTTCGTGGTCTTCCTTGACGGCGTGTAGTGTGGTCTCACCTTCGTGCGAAGAGCTTGGGTACAGCTTCTGCAGACAGAACATCGCATCCGCGTCGACAGGTATGTGGTCGGGACAAGACCGCTCAAACCAGGGTGCACTCACCCACGGCGTGCAGTCAACTTCGCTGCTCAGCGATTGTGTCTCCGTCACTGGAATTGTTATCGTCTCCGTCATCGTGACGGTGCGTGACTGCCCAACTACCTCCACCAGCATGCACCCCACCACGCACACAGCAAGCCATCGACGCATCATTGCCCCAGAGGGGCAACCCTATCGTGTAAGTAGAAGGGGGTGGTGATGGGGGGAGAGGGGGAAGGGGAGGGAATATGTGAAAAAAATATCCGTTTTTTGTTTGGGTTTTTTTTGATAACAGAAGCAGTGTGCCAGAGGGGTTGTTCACAGGCACACTCTCATTATGTATAGTGGGAAACGGTCAAGAAGCTTACTTCTTCTTGGACACTCCGACGGTACGTCCACGGCGGCCGGTGGTCTTCGTGTGCTGACCACGCACACGGAGTCCCCACATGTGACGGAGACCTCTGTGGTTGCGCATCTTCTTCAAACGGTCAAGGTCCTCACGGATCTTGTTGTCGACCTGGTTGGACAGGCACTGCATGGTGGATCCGTCCTTGGGGTCCTTCACTCTGTTCAGGAACCACGTGGGCACCTTGAAGTCCTCCGGCTTGGAGATGACCTGCACGATACGCTCCACCTCTTCGTTCGAGAGGGTACCTGTTGGGGTGGTGTTTGCAAGATGGGTGTGCTAAATGCATCAGATGCAAAGAGAGGGGAAGGGAAGAACATACCCGCACGGCGGTTGGGGTCGACGCTCGCCCTCTGGCAGGCGATGAAAGCCAGACGCCGGCCGACTCCCTTCACGGTGCGGATGGCGTAGGGCACCTTCTGCTTGCCGTCAACGTTCGTGTTCAGGATACGCAACATGTGCTGGAAGTCCTCAGTTCCCATAGTGAGAGACATTTTTAGTGTTTTTTCTGGTCTATTTATGCTCCCTGCAGAGATATGGGATAAAAGGGGAGAATTACATGAAATTGAGGAATAAAGTGTGCGAATCACGGCAAAAAAATAGAGAACAAATGAAAGATGAATATGCCTCACGTGCATATAACATCTTGACAAACGAAAAAAAACAAGCTCACTGCCGTACTTCCGTGAACTGATTGTAGCTCTCGTACAGGTTCGCTGTGAAAGACAATTTGAAGAGATGGAGGAGGAACGATCTTTTATGTTGAATATTGAGAGGGTATCGGAGGTTGGGAATCTTTGGACTTTCGAACACGAGGCTATGTTAATATCCTCTACTTTAATGGTTGTGACTTTTCCGAGTTTCTCCTCCCTTATAGGGCACATGCTGCCATGGATATCATTGAAGGGACTCACCACACACGTACACACACAAAAAGAAAAGTTTGTAAGATGATCCTAAGCCTCACGTGCTTAGTCGTCTTAAAAAAAGGGGGGGGAATAGATATTGCTGCAAGCACCTCCGGTAAAAAGTGAAGTTTGATAGCGCAAACGCCTCTGGGACGCAAGACACTGGCCAGGGTGTTAGCTAATTTTTCGAACTCAAAAAATAGCATTCCGGCCTGAATATAAAAACGAAAACTTGTAAGATGAATGTGTCTCTCGTGCATACATCTTTGGGGGCGCAAATAAATTTTATGTACGCAGACATCGAGAAAAGGAAGAAGAAAAAAAAACAAACGGAAAGTTTTTCTTTGTCGCACCGATCGGTACTGCTCACAAAAAGAAAGAAAGTGATTCACTTAGTCACGCTGAAAATGTTATCTTAAAAGTTAGGTTTGCTAAAAGTGGTTTTTTTTAGATTTTCTGAACATTTTGTAAAAAACGTTCGGGGGCCAATGCAGGACGGTATTTTTTAAACAAAAAATTGGTTTTTATTTTCATCATGACTTAGACTTTGTGTTGATGTGCTGCCAGGTTTGCACTAAGGGGCGGACACGGCTTTCGAGATCGTCGAACCTGCCTCTGATTTCTTGCACGGTGGACATGTGGCTCTTGAGCTTCTCAATCTGGTTCGAGGCTGTCTGTTGGACCAGCTCCTTTGCTCGTTCGGCAGACTTGTGGTATTCGTCCCTTTGCCCTTTGTTGTACTCCCATGCTACATCTAGCCAGACCTGTAAAGAAGAACAGTTTGTAAGAGATGCACAATCTGTGCTTAGCAACCTTCACAAATGAAGTTCACTTGAAATACAAAGCCTCTCTCGTGACAGTGTACCTAAATAATATATATTATTAGGGGAATAGTCAGTTATGCCCTACCCTTTTTTTGAAATGGTCAGAGATACCCGAAAATAAGTTCAGATATTGGTCAGAGATACCCGAAAATAAGTTCAGATATTGGTCAGAGATGCCCCATTTTCAAAAATAGGGCATAACTGACCAATATCTGAACTTATTTTCGGGTATTTCGGGTATCTCTGACCATTTCTCAACTTATTTTCGGGCATGTCTGACCATATCGCCCAGATACCCAGATACCCAGGTACCCAGGTACCCAGGTACCCAGGTACCCAGGTACCCAGGTCCAGGAACAGGTACCCAGGAACAGGAAAAAAGTCGTGAAAGAGCAACCACAGCTCCACATGACAAACACAAAAGTGTCCAGTCACGTGGGGCATTCATGCACTGAGGAGATAATGTTCCAACAATTTACAAGAAAGATTACTTAACCTACTGCTGGAAATTGCCAGGTCGTAGTAACACACAAAGTGTGCCTCCGTTCGGGAAGACCGGATATTCTAGAGACCAGAAAGGCCTCAAGAATATCTTCCGGTAGTCAAGGAAGAACCGAGTGAACGGCCCAAGACCCCCGTGGAGAAGTTAAATGTTGTAATGCTATCAGGTAGAAACTGCGAACACTGTCTTACCCTCCTCAATGCATGGTGGTTGATGTCTTCCACAACAAATTTCCTGTACCCAGGTACCCAGGTTCCCAGACCCACGCAGTACCACGTCGCAGTACTACGCAAAATTTACCACCAGACCCTGTCTTCGTGCACCTGAAGTACAACGCCGCAGACAGGCCAAACATGCGTTGGACTCAGAGGAATGCCCGCTGTGCAGGTATCATGAGAACCAACTCCCAGCAACAAGGGGCGCCTTTTGGCGGGCGTTGTTGAGGGTGTTTGGGGTGCAAAGTTTTCCACAATTTTGATGCGCGGGTACAGAAGTGTTATCTTGTTCTTTCATCTCTAGGAATGTAAATGTCAATCGCGTTTAACTACCACTAGGGCTTGTTCAGTGAACCCACGAGGGGTCGAAGGGGGTTGGTTATCCCGTATCTATCAAAGGTTGTGTCGACCAGGCGAATCCACTATGTTACGCTGTACGTTGTTAAATCCGAAGAAATAACACTTTAGCAGCCGCAGGAAGTTTGCTAAAAAGAGTGCCTCACGCTACACAAACCACCACCCGCGATTGACTTAGATGTTATAACAAAGAGAATTCAGAACAAAACAACACCCTGCCCCATACACACTAAATTGTCATGCTTCGAGAGCATGCCTGGGCCAAAATTACTTGACAAAAAAGGCAACAAGACCACCCACAAGGAGTGTGAAATGTGCACTGGTTTTCTGGGGGAACGCAATATTTTCTTGTGCCTCGTCCTCCGTAAGCAGAGGACAGACTTTCCGGAAGGTTTCCAAAGTCGAATTTCTTGCACTAGCTATGCTCCCTGGGTTAATGGCTATAGCAGTGACTGACAAAGTGTTCCCACCCCCAGGTCTTCGTCCACAAACAAATCTAGAATAGATTGATTTGGGTGAAGCCTTGTATTTTGAGTTGTTGAATGTCGGAGAGCGGCGCTCATCGTAAATCACGGATGCAGTTCAGATTTCACGATCCTGTGATGAGTGTAAATGTGGGGTGTGATTAAGTATGGTGTACAAACGCAGTAGTCGGGAAGGGTGGGGTTAATGAAAAAAGTGGTAATAACTATGTATTTCCGCGAAATAAGGTAGCCTTTTTTCACGCTACAGAGAGTTTCCTGCTGCACTAATGGTTCCCAAGCGAAGCGAGGGACCATGTATAAGGGTTTGCGGGTTTGCGGGTATTTACCCCCACTAAAAGTAACTGTGTGTGGGGTAGAGGGGTGAAAATCATACCATGCTGCTTCAATACTGTCTCTGCTGTCGCATTCCCTCATGGTGGGTCACTCACCCACTGGGCAAAAAATCAAAGGGGGTACCCCCAAATAAGTGGGTACCCCAAATAAGTTCAGAGATACCCGAAAAAAGTTCAGATATACCCGAAAATAAGTTCAAATACCCGAAAATAAGTTCAGATATAGTCAGTTATGCCCTATTTCTGGTTTTCGGGTATATCTGAACTTATTTTCGGGTATCTCTGACCATTTCAAAAAAAGGGTAGGGTATAACTGACTATTCCCCATATTATTATCGTGAATTTATTTTCCAGTATTTCACGCACAGGTGGAAACAGCCCGAGGGGAAGCATTTTTTCCCGAGGGCGAAGCCCGAGGGGAAAAATGCTTCCCCGAGGGCTGTTTCCACCTGTAAGTGAAATACTGGTATAAATTCACGAAAATATATTATTTTATCCCCGCTTGAGACCATGAATTTCACGCCCCTTCACAAAATCGTGAAGGAGGTGCGTGAATTTATTTTCCGGTATTTCACGCTCAAAAAATAAATTCACGCTCAGAAAAATAAATTCACGCTCAGAAAATCGTAGAACTGAACTCTCGAAAATTTTTTTGGAGGCCTTTGGAGGCCCAATTTTGCAATTAAAGCCAGAAAAGAGGCATTTTGAGCCATTCTGGGGGTCTCAAACGCATTTTTGAGTTAATTTTCTGTATCACACAAACCACGGATTTACACGTTTTTTTTTCCCAAATTTTCATCAAAAAATCCCAAATGAGACCTCAAAAACGTGCGAGGGCACCTGTGGAGAGTGAGTCCGACACGAACACAAGTGACTCATCGTCATCGTCTTCCTCATCTTCATCAGAAGTACAGCCGCGTAAGCGCCACAAACCCGCTGCACCAGTTCTGGCTCAAGGCGCTGTCCAGCGCTAAGAGTTCCACATCAAAAAACTGAATCAAAAATCATCATAAAAAGAACCACCCCACCCTCGTCTCTTTGTACGTGAAAACGGGTTGTGAAATTCATGGTCTCATTTGGAGATAAAATAATATATTTTCGTGAATTTATACCAGTATTTCACTTACAGGTGGAAACAGCCCTCGGGGAAGCATTTTTCCCCTCGGGCTTCGCCCTCGGGAAAAAATGCTTCCCCTCGGGCTGTTTCCACCTGTGCGTGAAATACTGGAAAATAAATTCACGATAATAATATATATTATCTCCAAATGAGACCATGAATTTCACAACCCGTTTTCACGTACAAAGAGAAGAGGGTGGGGTGGTTCTTTTTATGATGATTTTTGATTCAGTTTTTTTATGTGGAACTCTTAGCGCTGGACAGCGCCTTGAGCCAGAACTGGTGCAGCGGGTTTGTGGCGCTTACGCGGCTGTACTTCTGATGAAGATGAGGAAGACGATGACGATGAGTCACTTGTGTTCGTGTCGGACTCACTCTCCACAGATGCCCTCGCACGTTTTTGAGGTCTCATTTGGGATTTTTTGATGAAAATTTGGAAAAAAAAAACGTGTAAATCCGTGGTTTGTGTGATACAGAAAATTAACTCAAAAATGCGTTTGAGACCAGTGCTGTCGCTGAGTTTTGAAAAAAAATTTAATAGGTAGGGCACTGGTAGGGCAGGCCAAAAAAAACCCGCAAAAAAAAGTCCCGAGCTTTCCCCCCGTAAAAGCGGTCGCTGCGCGCGCTTCGCGCGCGCGACTCCCTGCCAGTGCAAGAAGGTGAGGCTCTTTCTCCCCTCTGATGCACAAAATCGTGAAAGGCGGGTGGGGAGGGTGAACCACAAGCCGTAGTGGGTGTCAGCTGTCGTATCAGTAACCTCAGTAGATCTATAAAAGAACCACGGCAACCAAAGGTTCCAGGCGAAGCCACGGTATTTCTAAAAAATGTTGCCATAAAGTAGCGCTGTCGTTCGTAATTAACGTCAGTTTCCGTAAAGTTTACTTACAGTCTGACAACAAACACCGGTGGGGTAAAAATATAGGTGGGGTAAAAACATCGGAGGGGTAAAAACTAAGGTGGATTTTGGAATTTCAAAATTCTAAGGAGGGTTTTTACCCCTCCGATGTTTTTACCCCACCGGTGTTTTTACCCCTGGACATGAGAATTTTGATGGCAAGCCTCACCCTTTTCCCCAATATCTCACCTCATTTCCCCATATTTTCCATGTTGCCCCAAAGTATCATGTCCACTGGTATAAACACCGGTGGGGTAGGAACATAGGTGGGGTAAAAACACCGGAGGGGTAAAAACTAAGGTGGATTTTGGGATTTCAAAACTCTAAGGAGGGTTTTTACCCCACCGATGTTTGTTGTCTTACTGTACGTATTTTTCTAAAAACGAAAGTTTCTGGCGAAGCCACGGTACGCAACATTTCAAAAAAAATGCGCTTAAAATTGACCATTTTTACAGCCAAACTATGTCATGGGAAGGGTGCATTGCAAGCTTGCGCCGCAGGCGCACGGTACGCTACTTTTTTTTCTTCCGCCATGCTGCATGCTTCCTTTTCCTTCGGCGTTTGACCAATTGAGTCGCGTTCTGGTCTCCCACGGTCGATGAAACGATGAGAAAAAAAACGCCAAAAACTCGTAACGATGGTTAGCAAAATGCCTGCCGAACCCCTCCTCAAAAAAATAAAATAAAATAAAAAAATCCTGGTAGGGCAGGAGGGCGGACCTTGCCCTACCAGGAAAAAAAACCAAATTTAATAGGTATGGCGAATGCCATACCAGCCTGATCAGGCACGACAGCACTGGTTTGAGACCCCCAGAATGGCTCAAAATGCCTCTTTTCTGGCTTTAATTGCAAAATTGGGCCTCCAAAGGCCTCCAAAAAAATTTTCGAGAGTTCAGTTCTACGATTTTCGACCGTGAATTTATTTTTTCTGAGCGTGAATTTATTTTTCTGAGCGTGAATTTATTTTTTGAGCGTGAAATACCGGAAAATAAATTCACGCACCTCCTTCACGATTTTGTGAAGGGGCGTGAAATTCATGGTCTCAAGCGGGGATAAAGTTAGTAAGATGAACAGTACGATAGGTAACCCAGTTGCCTGAAGATGGCCTTCTCCACTAAGGTTAACCCCAAGAAAGGCAAAACACAGGGTCAACGTAAGACCTTCCTTTCTGCAATGTGGCACCTTCAAAGGGGGTCGTGGTGGTGGTGGTGTTGTATGGTTTCTGCCTCCATACCCTGTACAGCAGGTCGTCCGAGAGGTCGTCTTTGATCCCTTGCGGGACTGTGCTGAAGAACTCATCCTTGTGCAGGAAGGTGTGCTGCAGCTGGCTGCGGTGCTCTTGGGCTTCCTGTTGTGATGGGTGGTGGAAAAAAAAAGTTGGTTTGAAATACAACAGCCCTCTCGTGAGAGTGTACCTTGGTGCATGACCGGTTGTACCGGGGGTGGACACCCAACCATCCATTTCGTGGTTTACATCTGATAAAACTAGACGATATCATCCGCCAACTGATCTTGATAACAATAAAAATACAGTGTTTTTCGTTGAACGCAGCAAAACAAAATATGCTAAGGTGAACCTACGTCTCTCACGCAGCACCTTACGCAATAAATAAACCGCTCTCACCTACATACCACATCCTCGTCTGAGAGCATCTGGTTGCGGAACTCCTTCATGGAAACGTGCACCTTCGCGAGAAGACTGGTCTGTGTCTTTCTATGCTTGAAGAGACGCCACTTACGTGCAATAGCGGAGGGCACACATTCGCTTTTGATGTCGGAAAATGTTTTTGCCAATGCAGCATCTAGGTTGATGGAGCTCTGCTCGCCAGATACCTCGGCAAAGGCGTCGGAGATGACAGCAATCAAGAAGTTGAGAAGCAGGAACAGCCCCAGCACCTGGAAGGAGTAGAAGTAGGCAGCCGTCATCTGTTTGTTCTCCTCGCGTAGTGCTGGGTAGTCGAAGTCCCCTAGAAGGTGCCGCAGCAGGGTCGAAAACGCAGCATTGATGGAACGGAACTCAAAGATGCCACCACCGAACAGCGAGTTCCCCGTAATAGCGTAGCCAAACACCACCCACACAAAGAGAACCAGCACACCCAGAATCGACTGCTGGCAGGCCGCCAAGGTGCGCGTAAGGATGTTCAGCCTGTCGTTCAACCTCACAAACTTCAAAATCTTCAAAAACGTGAGAATCGTATTAACCGAATTGATCCACACCTGCATCATAAAGGCGTCCAGCAAATAGTCCAGATCGACAGGGTACGTCACCCCCGTAGGCGGCATCAGTGCAGCGTCCTTCTTCGACGAGCTGAGGTTCCACCATTTGATGCGGAAGCCCAGAATCACTAAAAAGCAGACCAAATTGATGAACTCAAGAATGTTCCATGCGTCGAAGATGTACTTCAGCACGGAATGGCTTGTGCGGAACTCTATCCACCAGTTGCGCAGGAAGGCTATCACGAAGTACATCACGAACACGAAGAAGAAGATGTCGTAGACAGTCTTGCCAGTCATGTTCGATGTCCAGACGAAGAAGTTCTTGACAAGGCCTTCTGAGAGCCACGCACCACCAGGGGCCACCTCGACGAAGAACTTGTGTGCAGTGAAGATGTTCACGAAGGGTGTGTACGTCATGTACTCCACAGTCACGAAGCGTGTCGCAACGTTGTCCACGAAGCCGTTGTCGATGATGGCTGCGAACATGTCTCGCGCGTCGTTTGGTGCAGAGTTGAAGGGCACCTCGACGATGTGCCCCCCAGCAGGCCAGAGGCCGTCTTGTACTTGGCCTACTGTGCCTGTGCCGCCAATGAAGTCGCTGGGGAAGTAGCGGAAGCCTTTATCCGTGAACCACGTCTCTGCCCATGCCTTTGCAACACCGACCTGGTTTTCGAGGTAGCCTGTCTTGTCGAAGCCGTTGTGCCCGTAGGGGAAGCGGTTACACGTTGCCGGCTCCTCGCAGGCGTATGTTTGCTCTGAGTTCGACGACGACGACCACGAGCCGTAGCACTTTGAGTAGTACAGATACGATTCGTTGTTCTGCGGCAGGCGCAGCTCGTCACTGAGAAAGGCATCGTTTATGGAGCAGGAGTCGGGTCGCACGCGGAGCGTTCGAAATCGGACAGCACCGATGAGGTACTTTCCACCAGACGTCGGAGGCTTGCGCACTTGGTTCCCTCGCTCGCCACCAGCACCAGGGAACAATGTCGGGAAGAGCACACCCATCGCCCAGTCGTTCCAATCCCCAGCGTTTGCTATATCCGCATATCGCTTTGCAACCTTGAGTATGCCGACGTTCGGATCGCACTTCTGTTCTGTACCAGGTATTTGCCCGCGAGGGTTGTCCCATGGCGTGCCATCTGGCAAGGTGCACCAGGGTTGTCGTATTATCTCCTTGCCCTCTACAACGTCGACAGCGGCCTGTGTGATGAAGAAGGTCTGCTCGACCTCGCGGTTGACGAGGAAGAAGAAGATGAACATAATGAGGAACGGAATGAAGATGATGCCGTCCAGGACAAGCTGGCTGCTCTTCACCTTGAACTCAAGCTTGTCAATCACATAGTTGATCGGCAACGCATCATAGTGGAAGATCGCCTCACGCGGGTCCATCTTGACCAACGCCTTCTTCTTCTCATTTGTGTAGTACTTCTTCTCATTGCGGTCCCGATGCGACTCTTCCTGCTTCCGTTTGCGCTCCTTCTTCACCTTCTCTGGGTCAAATGGGATAAACTGTGTGATCGGCTGCTTCTGATCCAACAAATTCGTTACATCCCATCTGTTGATATGTTTGTCAAATGATGAGGTACAGAGCTGGTTGTTTTGCAGTGTCATGGAGGTCACAGTTTTTTCGTGTCCAAAGAGCACTTCTTTGACTTGCCATGTGTCCATATCCCAGACAGCGACAGTACCGTCCTTGGAGCATGAGAACAGTGTAGAGGAGGCAACGAGGAGGCCTCGGACCTGGCCTTGGTGGCCAAGAAGGACACGGCAGCATTCGACCTTGCCGGCAGGGTCGTTCCAGACTTTGATGGTTGAGTCTGATGATCCGCTGATGAGCTGTCCCTGCGAAGTGAGCTTCACAGACCACACTGCATCAGTGTGCGCATCAATCTGCTGAATGCACTTCCTTGCCGCAATGCTCCAGACCTTGATAATACACTTCGACCCCGAAAACAAATACCGATCCGACGTCGTGATGCAGTTCACCGCGGACTTATGCCCTTTGAAGGTGAACACACACTTCGCGGTGTTTGTGTTCCACTGTTTGATTGTTCGGTCGTCGGAGGCGGAGAAGAGACCGGTGCCGTAGTCGCTCGGCATGATGGAGAGTGCGGCGACGAGACCTTTGTGGCCGATGTAGGTTTTGATGCAGTCGAAGGTAGAGATGTCCCACTGGAGGATGGTGAGGTCTGCGCCTGCTGTGAAGATGCCGAGGTTGTTGTAAGTGATGGCAAGGACGGAGTCGGAGTGGCCGACAGAGCCGGGCAGGTTCGCCTCAAGAGCGGCCAGCACCTCCTCCTGCTTGCCGTTGCGTGGGTCGTAAACGTGTACGTCTCCTCCACCCGAGCCGCCCACAAAGAGGCGCCCACCTGGCAGCGCTGCCATTCCGTACATCCGCTCGCCCGTCAGCCATCGTGCTGCAGGGATTCGTTGCTTTCGTGGTTCCGTAGCCATGTTGTGTCGTGCTGTGTGAGGGTAGGTGGGGTAGGTGGATGGGATGGGTAGTGTATCTGATGCGCAAATCGCATTCTAGATGCAAAAAGAGTTGGGAATGGAAGGTTGCAAAAGGGCAACTCCCTTTGTAGACTCTGCGTAATGGAGCTGCAGAGGGAGGAATTACTCTCATTGGCAATTGGCGGAAATGGGATCCATAAGAGACCTTGAAAAGAGGGTCAGAAAAGTTGTTCGTTGAGAAAAGAGGGTGGGCTGAGGGAAGGGTGTTGTTGTTGTCAGTTCTTGCTTTCACTCTTGAGACACGGACCAACACCGAAAACCTGAAGAACAAAGAAGGGTTTGACAAACAAAGGGGGGAACTTTGATATGGAAAAAGGGGGTGACCAAGTGTACCTGAGTACATACTTGCAGGGTGCATGCCATCCAGCCGCACATGCTCCTTTGATACAGGAAACACACAAGGCAGCATGAAAGGTGCACGCTTCTGCACATGTGAGGTTCACTTGGTGGATTGAGGCATAAAGACAACAAAGGCAAAATGAATCGAAAATGAAAATGAAAATGGTGGTCCACAGTCGTGCACCAAGAGTGTGTGGGCCACCGAATCGGAAATAAAACCCAGCGTTGCTCCTTGAGCACACAGTGGGTACGTTTTGGTATTAAATTGATGTGCTATTGATGCATGCCGTCAAAACATATGGGATAAACCAACAGTTTGTCAGCACAAAAACAACACAAACAATGGGTGCAAAAACAAACAATTTGTAAGATGAATGTGCCTCTCGTGCGCACACATCTCAGAATAATAAAACAAGAAATTGGTCATACTCAAAAAAAGAAAAAGAAACCACCACAAACAAATGGGGTTTAATACAAAAAAAGAACCCGAGGGTGAGGGAAAGCCTTCTTAGGATCCGACCTTCGGGGTCTTTTTTCATGGATACGTTTAGTTTATTTTGTTTGTTCTCTTGATGTGTCTGAATGAAACATTGTATTCGGCCACACCAGAGAACCCAACTCTCGCCTCTCCTTTCAAACAACCGAATGGAACGCATCCATGGCAACACCACATTTGTTCTGCCCACGCACAATGCGGTAGTAACCATCCTCCCCGAAGTTTGTGGACCAGGAGTTCTTGATCTTCCAGTAGTCAACACCTCCTTCTGTCCCGAAGCCAACAACAAGCACAACGTGGTTGATGGTGGTGGGCGAGCAGCTTCCGGCCTTGGGGGAGTCAATGCCGCTTTTGTAGTCCTGCATGCCTGCTGCGTCCATTGCAACGCTGATGGGTCCTGCCTTGACCAGCTGTGTGGCAATATCCGCCTCTGTCGACGCATTGCTTGACACCTGGTACCACTTCGAGATGTTCGCCACCTCCTTGTGGTTCACCTCACACTTCGGCACCGCACCATGCAGCGACACATACGGGTAGTCCGCCTCAGACGCAATCCCGCCATTCTGGATCACCCAATCAAACGCACGGTACTGCCAACCCCCGTGGCACCCTTCGTTCGTCGTCTCGCAAGAAACCAGCTGCTGCTCCGACAGTGCCTCCAAATCATGACCTGCAAGAAACCAGGTCCCCTCAATGTCTCCCGTCGTTCCAAAGGACCAACAGCTGCCGCAGAGGCCTTGGTCCTTGACGGGGGTGACGGCACCTTTTGTGGTCCAGTCAAAGTCAGTGTAGTTTGCTGTGGCGTGCTCGGGGAAGCGTTTGCAGGCGGGGCAGGCGGCGGTGGCACGGGGTGCGTCGGAAGGCAGGGCACGCCCACGGGCACGCGCATAGGTGTTCTTGAAGTCCTCCGGGGTCATATCGCTGTACTGCGTGAGGCCGGATGCAGGGTTGCCTGAGGTAGCGACCCTGGCAAGGGATGCCTCAAAGGCAGCGAAGCGCGCCTCTTCCTCAGCTGCCGTGTACGTCTTCTTGAAGTGTGTCTTGTACAGCGCAAAGCTGACCTCGTTCTGCGTGAGTGCCTGCACCGTGGAGGTGCAGTGGAGGGCTGCAAGGCCAGCAAGCATTGCCTTCATTTTGAAGATTAGGTTTGTCTTGTTTGTTGTGGAACTGTGGTGTGGTGG